>OW386287.2:106162830-106762830 GCA_936432065.2 Rutpela maculata | reverse complement strand
AACATAACAAACTATTTCAATTCAATTTCCGTATCATACTGCTGATACGCAACCAATTTTAGTTCAAAAATTTCCAAACAAAAAGCAAAGTGCCAAACAGAGCTCAACCAGAGACAGTTCAACCAGTTCAACCTGTTCAACCAGTAGTGCCGACAACAGCCGAGCAACCAGAACGAGTCGAGCAAGTCGAGCACGAGGTAGAGCCTTACAAACTCTCAGAAATTTTCTCGCTAATTCCGGAGTTCGATGGTAACGCCATCAACCTCCAAACTTTCCTAAACTCATGTCAGTGTGCCCAACGCATGGCAATTCATGACCAAAAAATCTTATTAACTGTTCATATTAAAAATAAATTGAAAGGCAAAGCTGCCGAACTAATCAACTCTCGTAACCCTGCCACATGGCCAGAAATAAAATCACTCCTAGAAACCCACTTCGGTGACTCTAGAGATTTAACAGCTCTTATCCAAGACCTACAACGAATTCACCAATTGCCTGGTGAATCCGCATTAACATTTGTTTCGCGTCTACAAACGCACAATGCGAAAATGCACGCTGCAGTGCAAAAACAAAATCTAACTTCAGAGCAAAGAACCGCGCAAACAAACCTGATTGAAACTATGACATTAAATAATTTGTTGACGGGTCTAGAACCAAATCTAGGCAGAATAATACGTGCCAGTAACCCTCCGACTATAATGAACGCAATTATTAGAATTCGTAGAGAGCTACAACTCTCTTATTTTGAACAGCAAAAATTCCAAAAAAATAGTCCGGTCAAAAATCCAGTAATTCAACAAAAGCGACCACAAGGTCCCAATTTGCAACAAAAGTTTTGTTCCTTCTGTAAACGGAATGGACATGTAATAAGCGAATGCCGCACAAGGCAACAGTCTCAAAACTTCCAGAGACCAAGTTTCCAAGGAAACCCAAACTCACAAAATTTTTCTCATCAAAACTTCGCACAACCTAGTAATAATCAATTTAGTCAGAGGACATTCCCTCAAAATAATCAGCCAAATCAATCACAGCAAAGCAGGCCCTCAGCCATAAGGCCGAACCCTAATTTTATGCAATAGCGACCATCAGCTATCCAACCTAACCCAAATTTTAATCGCTTTAACCAGCAAAAAGCTCATCATTTGAATTACGAACCTTATGACAATTATGACAATCAATGTAACTATAATCAATATAATGACTACTCGCCCGATTATCAAAATGATAGTTGTGAAAATTACGATTCAGGCAACGCTCAAAACTTTTCAGACAATTATACGGCTAATTCTCAATAGGAGCAGTACGAGAATTATACTGCTAATTCTCAAACACTACAGGAGGATTATACTGCTAATCCTCAGGATTTTTGCTTAGATCCGGAGTACCCTACGGTACAACGGTACAACAAATAGACCAATTCGACCAAATATCAAACCAAATACAATGAATCTCAACGACAGTTTCGATCCAATGCTGAACTTCCCAGAACAAACCTTCATGTAAATACCCTTTCTCACACCTTATTAACCGTAAATTCAAAAAATCTTTATTACATCAAAGACGCAACCGGCAAATTTAAAATTTTGATTGACACAGGTGCAGGAATTTCAATTTTTAAACCTAAAACAGCTGAAAATTACAGACGTAGATCTCCTGAAAATGTAATTGTACAGGGTATTACTGATCAAAAAATTTATATCAACGAATCTGTTCTCATCCCCTTTTCAGATGAGTCACACAAGGTTTATATCTATAATCTAGATATAGATTTTGATGGACTACTAGGCGCAGACTTTTTAGAACATTACGAATGCCGAGTAGATTTCAAAAATAAACAACTAGTCACAAATTTTAAAACCGTACCACTATTTAAAGTCACGGAAGAAACTACAGTAAATTTACCTGTACAACCAACTGGTAACTCTAACATCAAAAACCAAAATCCAAATTTAGGCAAAATCAAAAATTTAATTTCTATCGAACCTCGCATGGAAAAAATCTGTAAAGTAAAATGTAACCTACGAAATACCGAGGTTATACTGTTAGCCCAGGAAAACGAGAAAGTACGCTTACCAAATGCTATTGTCAAACTCGATAACAATGGGGAATTTTTAACCTCAATTATAAACGCGAATGCAACACCAAAAACGGTAAATTTTTCTAACATATAATTAGAGCCAGTACAAAATTTAAATCAATTTTCAATTTAAACACGCAAAATTCTGACTCACACCTACAGACGGACATATCCTTCGAAATTAGGAACGAATTGCGCTTGGATCATCTAAACGAAGAAGAGGCCGAAATAGTAACGCAGCTTTGTTTAGACTTTCAAGATATATTTTATTTGGAAAGAGACAATTTAACTTTTACTAACAAAATTAAGCATTCCATTGACACGAACGATTCAAAACCGGTTTTCATAAAGTCATATCGCTACCCTCATATCCATAAAGAGGAAGTCAAAACACAAGTCTCTAATATGCTCGATCAAGGCATCATTAGACCTTCGATTTCTCCCTGGTCCTCTCCGGTTTGGGTTGTACCTAAAAAACTCGACGCCTCCGGTAAACAAAAATGGCGAGTTGTAGTGGACTACAGAAAACTCAACGAACTGACTATTGACGATAAATACCCGCTACCCAATATTTCCGACCTCCTCGATCAATTAGGCAAATGTCAATATTTTACAACTTTGGACTTAGCCTCCGGATTTCACCAAATCGATATTGATGCGAAAGATATTCAAAAAACTGCTTTCACAGTTGAAAATGGTCATTTTGAATTCGTAAGAATGCCTTTTGGACTTAAGAATGCTCCATCAACATTTCAAAGAGTGATGGATAACATTTTATTAGGTATCCAAAATGAACGATGTCTCGTCTATATGGACGATATTATTGTTTACTCCCCTACTATTCACGAGCATATTTCTCGATTAACGGAAGTTTTCAAACGATTACAGAAAGCCAATCTCAAAATTCAACCCGACAAATGCGAGTTTCTCCGCAAAGAAGTCGCTTATTTAGGACATCTCATTACAAAAGACGGCGTAAAACCGAATCCTTCGAAAGTTGACGCTATTCTAAATTTCCCTCAACCAAAAAATCAATAAGAAATTAAATCATTTCTAGGCTTAGCCGGATATTATAGGCGCTTTATCCCTAATTTCTCCAAGATTACCAAGCCCTTAACAAAACTACTACTACCCTAACTTTGATGAACCCTTCGTTCTAAACACTGATGCGAGCGCATTTGCCGTCAGCTCGGTGCTGAGCCAGGGGCCTATTGGCAAAGATTTACCCATTGCCTATGCTTCTAGAACCTTGTGCAGTGCAGAAACTAAGTATACAACGATTGAACGCGAGCTTTTATCGATAGTATGGAGTGTAAAGCACTTTAGATCCTATCTGTACGGTAGAAAGTTCAAGCTTGTAACCGACCACAGACCACTCACCTGGCTATTCTCTATAAAAGACCCAGGAAGTAGACTTGCCCGTTGGCGACTCAAATTAGAAGAGTATGATTACGAAATAATTTATAAACCCGGCAAAATCAATAAGAACGGGGACGCACTTTCCAGAATCAAAATTAATCATTTTTCCGAATGTTCCAAATTCTATTCAAAGGTTCTAGCCGCGAATGACGAAGAGTCAGACGACAACGAAAACCCAGACGATAATAACGAAATCGCTAACGAACAAATTTCCCAAGAATTCGAAACTTTCGCCAACTTATATAAAACAACATCTTTAATTGACTATTCGAAAATCAAAGCCTCGAACAAACAACTTTTGTATCGAGAACATAAAGATATTATAGCCTTTTTCCAACAAAACAACTTACAAGACCTACATCACAAAATTATCGAGGACATATTCGAAGAAAACCCCGAATTCCATAACGATAAAATCAATATTGTATCGAGCAAAACAGTCAGACATAGGAGATATTTTATCATCCCTCTACCTTTTGATATCGAATCTGTAATTGAACATCTATTTTCGGTATTATTTAAAAATCAAGATGTCCTAGATCTCTCTATAACTTAGACCTCCCCATTCTTGAAATCCTATCATTCATTTTTGCGGAAAAAGACTTAAAAGTAGTAATTTGTCAAGATATCGTCAGAACTGCCGACGAAGATGAAATTCCAATTATACTGGAGCAAAATCATTTTGGTAAAAATAATCTACACCGCGGAATAAATGAAACGATTCGAAGAATTAGAGAAAAATACACTTGGCAAGGTCTAACTAAAGACGTTGAAAATTTTATAAAAAATTGCGAAACTTGCCAAAAGACTAAAGCATGCCGGAAAAACCTTAATAACCCTCTAGTAGTCACAGGAACCCCAAGAACACCATTCGAAAGAATCAATATCGATTTATTTGAATTCCCTACTCGAAATTACGCTTTAACCATACGCGACGAATTAACTAAATTCACGCAAGCATATGCAGTCCCGGATAAATCCGCAAAATCTGTCGTAAACACTTTGTTGTTATATTTCCAACATTATGGTACCCCATTAAGAATCCATTGCGATTACGGTGGCGAATTTGACAACCGCTTGCTCAAAGATCTCTGCACCCTCTACGACATAAAATTAACTTATTCAAGCGTAGGACATCCCCAATCGAACGGATCCATAGAAAGATTTCATGCTACTTTAGCCGAAATGATAAGAATCCACAAAACTGAAAACTCAAACGAACATCCTTTCACGATTTTACCATATGCGGTAATATGCTACAATAATTCGGTCAATAAGACACATGGTTTTACTCCATATGAACTTATATTTGGACATACGTCTAACAGACCACCTGAAACCTTATATAACCAGAAAGAACTAATAACTAAATATGTCAGAGATTTGAACAATAGAATATCCCACTATTATAAAATAGCCCGTAATGGAACACAAGCTCAAAAGGAGAAAGCGAAAGTTCGCTTTGACAGAAACGTTCCCCAGAAACGATCTGAGTACAAAATAGGTGACTTAGTTTATGTAAAAGAATCACAAATTAAGAACAAACTACAAAATAAATTTAACGGTCCCTTTAAAATAAAAGAAATTTTTCAAAATTCTGCTACCCTATTAAATCTCGAAACAAAACAAGAAACTAAAGTAAATTTTGATAGAATGAAACCGTATACTGAAAATTAAATTTATTTTCAGGTTTCTCCTGCTGTTCGGATCAGCACTCTGTCAATACAAAATTATCCCGATCAATAACACTGTTGGTGTATACTATCACCAAGACACGGACATCGTGGTGACAAATGACAATGGACTCTGCTAGTGCATAAAAATATTTCATTCCTCAAACTAGCTTTTGACAAAAATCAAAATAATTTAGACAGAATCTTGAACACCCTCGATGGTGCTGACCAAAAATCAATCCTGTTTAGAAGCGAAGTTAAAACAGAGTTTAACCTTTTAATGCAAATAGCTAGTTCGATAAAAACGAAATTTGACGAAGTCTTTTCAGACACAAAGAGATATAAACGCGGAATACTTAACGGTTTCGGAACAATATTCAAATCAATTACCGGAAACTTAGACGCCGAAGATGGCGAGTACTACACTAACTGTATAAATAAATTAAATAATGACGAACATCAATTAGAAAACTTAATCAAAAATCTAATCTCAGTTACAACTTCTGTTATCAAAAATTTCAACTCAACTATACAAAAATTACAAATTGATGAGGAAACATTTAACAAAGATATCAAAGAAATCGAGCACACAATTCAAACCATGACTCAAACGATCCAAGCTGCCGAAATAAAACTAAAATTTCTATACATTTCCGAACAACTAATGGCCAGCTATTTGTATATCGAAGACAATCTAAACGATATTTTAAATTCAATAACATTCGCCAGATTAGGAATTATTCATTCATCAATAATAACACCTAGAGATTACAAGAGATTTCACAGAGTTTGCGAAGGAACAATTTACCTCTTCCAATTAAACTATCAGCAGTTGCTCAATATCTGGATATTATTGAACTAAAAGCTTTTCAACTAGATTCTAACTTAATATTTGTTTTAACAATACCTCTCATTGAACCTCAAAATTACAACACCTTTCGTCTGTACCCTATACCTATACTTGATAACAGAACTGGTCTACATCACTTTTTATCTATTTCACAAAAGTTTATCGCGAGAGACGATGATTCTTTAATGTACATACCTATACAAAATTTGAAAGAATGCAAACCACTCTATTTTGGAACCAAACTATGTTCGAACCTGTTTGCATATCCTATCGACCAAAATGCCATGGAGTATGGAATTAGCAGGAGGGTGGTCAAAAACCACAGCACTTAGGCCCCATTGGACCCCTTGTACATCCTCCCTCTAGGCAGACACTCGCCTAGGCCTCCAGCCAACCTATTCTTTCGAAGTAGGTGGTGATGTTGCCTAGGGGCATCTCCCTTACATTGGCCAAGGTAGGCCAACGCTCTCCCAAGATGGATTCTCTAATTGATGAGACGGCTGAACAGTCACAGAGTATGTGTTGAACCGTCTCATCTTCTTGTTCACAACCTCTGCAAAGAGGTGTTTCGCTTAATCTCATATTGTATAGATGTTTCCTTAGCGGACAGTGTCCAGTCTGGAATCCTGTTATAAAACGTAGATTCCTTCTGGTCACTGCCAGGTAGTCCATTGCTGTTTTCTTGTTGGGATACGTGAGTAGTTCCCTAGCAAGCTGACAGCTGCTTGTTTCATCCCACAGCTTCTTAAATTCGTTGTGGGTGTTCTCCTTAATTAATTGTATTATCGCCGTAATCTGTAACAGACTGGCCGGGCCTGGTCCAAAAATAAGTTGGCCTGCTGCCTTCTTGGCCAGTTTGTCGGCTTTTTTGTTGCCACTGCACTGTGCGTGTCCTTTCACCCAGCATACCGAGATGTTGTTCGTACTGGAGGCACCCACAAGTGCTTGATGACATTCCCATACTGCTCCTGTGGTTATTTTGTAACTTCTCAGGGCTAGTAGTGATTGTCTACAGTCTGTGTAGATCCTGATTGTTTTGCCCGTAGTTTGTCTGCGGACAATCTCTTTTGCGGCTATGGTTATGCCCGCCAGTTCAGTTTGTACTATGCTGGCTCGCTCATCCATAGTCCATTTATATTGGATTTGCAGGCTTCTGGAATATATTCCACATCCTGCCCCCTCCTTCTTCCTTGATCCGTCTGTGAAAATGTTAATCACACCTTCACCAGCGGTCTCGTTTTCACTGTTTGTCTGTATTGTGTAGGGTCTATCAAAGACAAATCGGGGAGAGATGCCATCTGTGCATGCCTGTAGAAGAGGCGTCTTCCTGACAGCCTCGTTCCACAGGCGACTTCTGGTCTCCCCACAGCCTACATTTGGTTGTAGGCCAACGGACTTGAGGCGTGCCATTGTTATTAAGGCCACTTCTCCTAGATGTAAATCCAGTGGTGGCAAACACAGCATTACCTCCATTGCTCTCGTCGGCGTTGTTCGCATAGCTCCTGTTATGCTTAGGCAGGCAACTCTCTGCACTTGGCTGAGCTTGGCTCTCGCTGTAGTCTGTTTACTCTTAGGCCACCAGACCACAGCTCCATAGGTTATCATTGGTCTTATGATGGCAGTGTATATCCACATGACCACTTTGGGTTTCATTCCCCAGGTTTTCCCCACGGTCCTGCGGCACTGCTCATAAGAAATGTAAGCCTTTTTTAGTCTTCTGTCTAAGTGAAGATTCCATGTTAGTTTGGCGTCGAAGGTTACCCCAAGGTATTTCACTTCTGATGCGAAACTTAGTGTTGTGTCCAGGAGAACTGGTGCTTCCAGTGCTCCTGGTTTCTTTTTTCTTGTGAAGAGAACCATCTCCGTCTTCCTGGGATTAACAGACAGCGAGTGTTCTCTGCACCATTTTTCAATTATTCTTAGAGCCCCCTGCATCCTTTCACAGAGGACTCCTTCAAATTTTCCGTTGAGCAGTATTGTTACATCATCTGCGTAGGCGATTGTGTGGAAACCCTCTGAGTTGAGGTGGCGCAAGAGGCTGTCGAGAACTAAGTTCCATAGCAGTGGTGATATTACACCTCCCTGCGGGCAGCCTCTCGCGACCATTCCTCGTACAGAAGCGTCTCCCACACTGATTTGTACAGCTCTTTTGGAGAGCATGTTGGATATCCAGCTTCCCATAATCGTGGGGACGTTTCTCTCCACTAGGGCTGCCGTGATTTTTGGGAAGGTGGTTTTATATTATTATATTCCTTCTCCAAGAGCCAGCTCCATTTAAGTAAATAAATCTTTTTAAAAAGTCACTCATGTATATATATATATATATATATATATATATATATATATATATATATATATATATATATATATATATGTTAGATCACGGTTTACATGAGTGACTTTTTAAAAAGATTTATTTACTTAAATGGAGCCAACGTTGGCTCTTGGAGAAGGAATATAATAATAATTAGAAGTGTTTCATTCTAAGTGAGTTTAATAACTGATTCAACAAAGCGTGTTTAGTCATATTTATAACATACAGAACCTGAGTAAGCAAAATATATAACAAAGGAATTGCAGTTCTGCAGTCTTCACAAGTTATGAGAAACAAAGGTGTAATATGATATCTTGAAGATAAACAATTAATAAGAGAAGTCGTTATCATGTAATATGATATGCCTGTGAAGGTTTGTTACGGCTGAGTCTTGGTAATAAGCGTATAATCTTATATAACAACTTCCCACTTAATAGAAAAGTTGATGTTATGCAGCAACTTTTGAAAATTGTTAAAACGTTGAATGAATATAATGCAAAAATAAATTGAAACAATGTTGAATGAATACAAAGCAAAATAATAAAATAATATAAAAGTTAAAATTGGTAAGCGATAATAAAACGTTACATAACGTAATAAGGATAAAATACAATAGTCTAAATTAATAGACAAGGGTAAAACTCCACATGAAAGTCTATGTTAACTCGATGTCCTCTTCTTCTTGAGGTCTAATACCGGGTCGCTTTCTTGGAGGGATCAGTCTAGGAAATTTGGTAAATACTCTGCTTCGCTCTGAAGGAGGTGAAGGAGGGTTATCCGTTGAGGGTTGGATTCGCAATGCTCCACATCTTCTTCTTCTGCATTTACAAGTTATGTAAAGTAGAACTAATAGGATGATGAGAGTGATTATGAAGTATGTGAACCAAGATACATGTTTGGTCACAAAAGGTTCGTTTATGAGGTCATCTAGGTCTTTGGAATTTTGCTCTAGTTTGTTTTTAGCAATATCCAAATCTTCTACGTCGAGACTGTTTAATTTAAGCGGTTTTAATTTTGGAATTTCGATTTTGTCGGGCATGTGATTGCAGCATTCAAAAGGAATTTGGATTGGATGTGAATTGTCCTTGATTTCGGAAAAGTCTTTAGCACTGGCTTGTATTCGAGTAATGCCTGCATAGGCGTAACATCCTGGTTGTAGTTTTATGATGGAATTTTTGTTAATTAGCTCTGTTATGGATTCTCTCTCCGGGCAGTTGATGGTAATGTGAAGTGGTTCGGAATTAATTACTAGCCATGTGTTGTCTTCAAGTTCTTGGACGTTGTATCCTTGACTAATGATGAAGGAAGTTTGACAATTTTCTGGGAGTTTCGGCAATGGTTTTAATATTCTAGCTTCACAAATGGCATTTTGGTCGATAGGATATGCAAACAGGTTCGAACATAGTTTGGTTCCAAAATAGAGTGGTTTGCATTCTTTCAAATTTTGTATAGGTATGTACATTAAAGAATCATCGTCTCTCGCGATAAACTTTTGTGAAATAGATAAAAAGTGATGTAGACCAGTTCTGTTATCAAGTATAGGTATAGGGTACAGACGAAAGGTGTTGTAATTTTGAGGTTCAATGAGAGGTATTGTTAAAACAAATATTAAGTTAGAATCTAGTTGAAAAGCTTTTAGTTCAATAATATCCAGATATTGAGCAACTGCTGATAGTTTAATTGGAAGAGGTAAATTGTTCCTTCGCAAACTCTGTGAAATCTCTTGTAATCTCTAGGTGTTATTATTGATGAATGAATAATTCCTAATCTGGCGAATGTTATTGAATTTAAAATATCGTTTAGATTGTCTTCGATATACAAATAGCTGGCCATTAGTTGTTCGGAAATGTATAGAAATTTTAGTTTTATTTCGGCAGCTTGGATCATTTGAGTCATGGTTTGAATTGTGTGCTCGATTTCTTTGATATCTTTGTTAAATGTTTCCTCATCAATTTGTAATTTTTGTATAGTTGAGTTGAAATTTTTGATAACAGAAGTTGTAACTGAGATTTGATTTTTGATTAAGTTTTCTAATTGATGTTCGTCATTATTTAATTTATTTATACAGTTAGTGTAGTACTCGCCATCTTCGGCGTCTAAGTTTCCGGTAATTGATTTGAATATTGTTCCGAAACCGTTAAGTATTCCGCGTTTATATCTCTTTGTGTCTGAAAAGACTTCGTCAAATTTCGTTTTTATCGAACTAGCTATTTGCATTAAAAGGTTAAACTCTGTTTTAACTTCGCTTCTAAACAGGATTGATTTTTGGTCAGCACCATCGAGGGTGTTCAAGATTCTGTCTAAATTATTTTGATTTTTGTCAAAAGCTAGTTTGAGGAATGAAATATTTTTATGCACTAGCAGAGTCCATTGTCATTTGTCACCACGATGTCCGTGTCTTGGTGATAGTATACACCAACAGTGTTATTGATCGGGATAATTTTGTATTGACAGAGTGCTGATCCGAACAGCAGGAGAAACCTGAAAATAAATTTAATTTTCAGTATACGGTTTCATTCTATCAAAATTTACTTTAGTTTCTTGTTTTGTTTCGAGATTTAATAGGGTAGCAGAATTTTGAAAAATTTCTTTTATTTTAAAGGGACCGTTAAATTTATTTTGTAGTTTGTTCTTAATTTGTGATTCTTTTACATAAACTAAGTCACCTATTTTGTACTCAGATCGTTTCTGGGGAACGTTTCTGTCAAAGCGAACTTTCGCTTTCTCCTTTTGAGCTTGTGTTCCATTACGGGCTATTTTATAATAGTGGGATATTCTATTGTTCAAATCTCTGACATATTTAGTTATTAGTTCTTTCTGGTTATATAAGGTTTCAGGTGGTCTGTTAGACGTATGTCCAAATATAAGTTCATATGGAGTAAAACCATGTGTCTTATTGACCGAATTATTGTAGCATATTACCGCATATGGTAAAATCGTGAAAGGATGTTCGTTTGGGTTTTCAGTTTTGTGGATTCTTATCATTTCGGCTAAAGTAGCATGAAATCTTTCTATGGATCCGTTCGATTGGGGATGTCCTACGCTTGAATAAGTTAATTTTATGTCGTAGAGGGTGCAGAGATCTTTGAGCAAGCGGTTGTCAAATTCGCCACCGTAATCGCAATGGATTCTTAATGGGGTACCATAATGTTGGAAATATAACAACAAAGTGTTTACGACAGATTTCGCGGATTTATCCGGGACTGCATATGCTTGCGTGAATTTAGTTAATTCGTCGCGAATGGTTAAAGCGTAATTTCGAGTAGGGAATTCAAATAAATCGATATTGATTCTTTCGAATGGTGTTCTTGGGGTTCCTGTGACTACTAGAGGGTTATTAAGGTTTTTCCGGCATGCTTTAGTCTTTTGGCAAGTTTCGCAATTTTTTATAAAATTTTCAACGTCTTTAGTTAGACCTTGCCAAGTGTATTTTTCTCTAATTCTTCGAATCGTTTCATTTATTCCGCGGTGTAGATTATTTTTACCAAAATGATTTTGCTCCAGTATAATTGGAATTTCATCTTCGTCGGCAGTTCTGACGATATCTTGACAAATTACTACTTTTAAGTCTTTTTCCGCAAAAATGAATGATAGGATTTCAAGAATGGGGAGGTCTAAGTTATAGAGAGATCTAGGACATCTTGATTTTAAAATAATAGATTCGATATCAAAAGGTAGAGGGATGATAAAATATCTCCTATGTCTGACTGTTTTGCTCGATACAATATTGATTTTATCGTTATGAAATTCGGGGTTTTCTTCGAATATGTCCTCGATAATTTTGTGATGTAGGTCTTGTAAGTTGTTTTGTTGGAAAAAGGTTATAATATCTTTATGTTCTCGATACAAAAGTTGTTTGTTCGAGGCTTTGATTTTCGAATAGTCAATTAAAGATGTTGTTTTATATAAGTTGGCGAAAGTTTCGAATTCTTGGGAAATTTGTTCGTTAGCGATTTCGTTATTATCGTCTGGGTTTTCGTTGTCGTCTGACTCTTCGTCATTCGCGGCTAGAACCTTTGAATAGAATTTGGAACATTCGGAAAAATGATTAATTTTGATTCTGGAAAGTGCGTCCCCGTTCTTATTGATTTTGCCGGGTTTATAAATTATTTCGTAATCATACTCTTCTAATTTGAGTCGCCAACGGGCAAGTCTACTTCCTGGGTCTTTTATAGAGAATAGCCAGGTGAGTGGTCTGTGGTCGGTTACAAGCTTGAACTTTCTACCGTACAGATAGGGTCTAAAGTGCTTTACACTCCATACTATCGATAAAAGCTCGCGTTCAATCGTTGTATACTTAGTTTCTGCACTGCACAAGGTTCTAGAAGCATAGGCAATGGGTAAATCTTTGCCTTAGGCCCCTGGCTCAGCACCGAGCCGACGGCAAATGCGCTCGCATCAGTGTTTAGAACGAAGGGTTCATCAAAGTTAGGGTAGTAGTAGTTTTGTTAAGGGCTTGGTAATCTTGGAGAAATTAGGGATAAAGCGCCTATAATATAATAATAATAATAATAATAATAATAATATCCGGCTAAGCCTAGAAATGATTTAATTTCTTATTGATTTTTTGGTTGAGGGAAATTTAGAATAGCGTCAACTTTCGAAGGATTCGGTTTTACGCCGTCTTTTGTAATGAGATGTCCTAAATAAGTGACTTCTTTGCGGAGAAACTCGCATTTGTCGGGTTGAATTTTGAGATTGGCTTTCTGTAATCGTTTGAAAACTTCCGTTAATCGAGAAATATGCTCGTGAATAGTAGGGGAGTAAACAATAATATCGTCCATATAGACGAGACATCGTTCATTTTGGATACCTAATAAAATGTTATCCATCACTCTTTGAAATGTTGATGGAGCATTCTTAAGTCCAAAAGGCATTCTTACGAATTCAAAATGACCATTTTCAACTGTGAAAGCAGTTTTTTGAATATCTTTCGCATCAATATCGATTTGGTGAAATCCGGAGGCTAAGTCCAAAGTTGTAAAATATTGACATTTGCCTAATTGATCGAGGAGGTCGGAAATATTGGGTAGCGGGTATTTATCGTCAATAGTCAGTTCGTTGAGTTTTCTGTAGTCAACTACAACTCGCCATTTTTGTTTACCGGAGGCGTCGAGTTTTTTAGGTACAACCCAAACCAGGGAGAAATCGAAGGTCTAATGATGCCTTGATCGAGCATATTAGAGACTTGTGTTTTGACTTCCTCTTTATGGATATGAGGGTAGCGATATGACTTTATGAAAACCGGTTTTGAATCGTTCGTGTCAATGGAATGCTTAATTTCGTTAGTAAAAGTTAAATTGTCTCTTTCCAAATAAAATATATCTTGAAAGTCTAAACAAAGCTGCGTTACTATTTCGGCCTCTTCTTCGTTTAGATGATCCAAGCGCAATTCGTTCCTAATTTCGAAGGATATGTCCGTCTGTAGGTGTGAGTCAGAATTTTGCGTGTTTAAATTGAAAATTGATTTGAATTTTGTACTGGCTCTAATTTTATGTTAGAAAAATTTACCGTTTTTGGTGTTGCATTCGCGTTTATAATTGAGGTTAAAAATTCCCCATTGTTATCGATTTTGACAATAGCATTTGGTAAGCGTACTTTCTCGTTTTCCTGGGCTAACAGTATAACCTCGGTATTTCGTAGGTTACATTTTAGTTTACAGATTTTTTCCATGCGAGGTTCGATAGAAATTAAATTTTTGATTTTGCCTAAATTTGGATTTTGGTTTTTGATGTTAGAGTTACCAGTTGGTTGTACAGGTAAATTTACTGTAGTTTCTTCCGTGACTTTAAATAGTGGTACGCTTTTAAAATTTGTGACTAGTTGTTTATTTTTGAAATCTACTCGGCATTCGTAATGTTCTAAAAAGTCTGCGCCTAGTAGTCCATCAAAATCTATATCTAGATTATAGATATAAACCTTGTGTGACTCATCTGAAAAGGGGATGAGAACAGATTCGTTGATATAAATTTTTTGATCAGTAATACCCTGTACAATTACATTTTCAGGAGATCTACGTCTGTAATTTTCAGCTGTTTTAGGTTTAAAAATTGAAATTCCTGCACCTGTGTCAATCAAAATTTTGAATTTGCCGGTTGCGTCTTTGATGTAATAAAGATTTTTTGAATTTACGGTTAATAAGGTGTGAGAAAGGGTATTTACATGAAGGTTTGTTCTGGGAAGTTCAGCATTGGATCGAAACTGTCGTTGAGATTCATTGTATTTGGTTTGATATTTGGTCGAATTGGTCTATTTGTTGTACCGTTGTACCGTAGGGTACTCCGGATCTAAGCAAAAATCCTGAGGATTAGCAGTATAATCCTTCTGTAGTGTTTGAGAATTAGCAGTATAATTCTCGTACTGCTCCTATTGAGAATTAGCCGTATAATTGTCTGAAAAGTTTTGAGCGTTGCCTGAATCGTAATTTTCACAACTATCATTTTGATAATCGGGCGAGTAGTCATTATATTGATTATAGTTACATTGATTGTCATAATTGTCATAAGGTTCGTAATTCAAATGATGAGCTTTTTGCTGGTTAAAGCGATTAAAATTTGGGTTAGGTTGGATAGCTGATGGTCGCTGTTGCATAAAATTAGGGTTCGGCTTTATGGCTGAGGGCCTGTTTTGCTGTGATTGATTTGGCTGATTATTTTGAGGGAATGTCCTCTGACTAAATTGATTATTACTAGGTTGTGCGAAGTTTTGATGAAAAAAATTTTGTGAGTTTGGGTTTCCTTGGAAACTTGGTCTCTGGAAGTTTTGAGACTGTTGCCTTGTGCGGCATTCGCTTATTACATGTCCATTCCGTTTACAGAAGGAACAAAACTTTTGTTGCAAATTGGGACCTTGTGGTCGCTTTTGTTGAATTACTGGATTTTTGACCGGACTATTTTTTTGGAATTTTTGCTGTTCAAAATAAGAGAGTTGTAGCTCTCTACGAATTCTAATAATTGCGTTCAATATAGTCGGAGGGTTACTGGCACGTATTATTCTGCCTAGATTTGGTTCTAGACCCGTCAACAAATTATTTAATGTCATAGTTTCAATCAGGTTTGTTTGCGCGGTTCTTTGCTCTGAAGTTAGATTTTGTTTTTGCACTGCAGCGTGCATTTTCGCATTGTGCGTTTGTAGACGCGAAACAAATGTTAATGCGGATTCACCAGGCAATTGGTGAATTCGTTGTAGGTCTTGGATAAGAGCTGTTAAATCTCTAGAGTCACCGAAGTGGGTTTCTAGGAGTGATTTAATTTCTGGCCATGTGGCAGGGTTACGAGAGTTGATTAGTTCGGCAGCTTTGCCTTTCAATTTACTTTTAATATGAACAGTTAATAAGATTTTTTGGTCATGAATTGCCATGCGTTGGGCACACTGACATGAGTTTAGGAAAGTTTGGAGGTTGATGGCGTTACCATCGAACTCCGGAATTAGCGAGAAAATTTCTGAGACTTTGTAAGGCTCTACCTCGTGCTCGACTTGCTCGACTCGTTCTGGTTGCTCGGCTGTTGTCGGCACTACTGGTTGAACAGGTTGAACTGGTTGAACTGTCTCTGGTTGAGCTCTGTTTGGCACTTTGCTTTTTGTTTGGAAATTTTTGAACTAAAATTGGTTGCGTATCAGCAGTATGATACGGAAATTGAAATAGTTTGTTATGTTGCGTACGTTAATAAATTGTGTATTAACTGTATAATACACAGTCGTTTTGTGAATACGAAAATAAATCACTTAAAATTAAAATTGTTGCGTTGTAGCTTGTATAGGATTTGTTTGATAACAGAATTGGCTTTATTTGCCGAGTGTATTAGCGGTATAATATACGTAAATAATTGTGATAAATAATATTTGTAAAAATGAAATAAAATGACGAGATTTTTCTTAAATGACTTACATTAATTTCATCTCCATGGGTAGGTTCTTCGTCCGTCAAGGGATTTGGATCCGCCACCACCAGTGAGGAAGGTCTCCTTGTTCTCGCAGATGTACACGCACTAGTTAGGCACCTTCTGCAGATGTTGTCCTTGTTCTTTTGCGCTTCACTACCAGTTAGGCTTCTTGTTCTGATGATGTTTACGGATCCTACCGACTGCGCCAATGTTAGATCACGGTTTACATGAGTGACTTTTTAAAAAGATTTATTTACTTAAATGGAGCCAACGTTGGCTCTTGGAGAAGGAATATAATAATAATTAGAAGTGTTTCATTCTAAGCGAGTTTAATAACTGATTCAACAAAGCGTGTTTAGTCATATTTATAACATACAGAACCTGAGTAAGCAAAATATATAACAAAGGAATTGCAGTTCTGCAGTCTGCACAAGTTATGAGAAACAAAGGTGTAATATGATATCTTGAAGATAAGCAATTAATAAGAGAAGTCGCTATCATGTAATATGATATGCCTGTGAAGGTTTGTTACGGCTAAGTCTTGGTAATAAGCGTATAATTTTATATAACATATATATATATATATATATATATATATATATATATATATATATATATATATATTGTCATGTCATTCGCATTCATGCACATATAATAATAACCAAGTACGAAGAACCATCAAAATAACAGACGAGAGATGCAACACTCATTGCACGACATCGTCAACTTTCGGCATGAGAAAAGTACATATACAAACCTCTTTCAGTATAGGTTAAGGTCAATGACCTAAAATAAATTTTGAGCTTAGCAGAGCAGCTTAAGAGGGATAAATTGTATTCAAATTTCAACATGCATTATGCAAAATATAACTTTATATAATATAGGTAAAAGGATATCACCTTGTATAACAAATATTTAGTAAAAACTAAACATACCTTGAAATAAGTCATTGTGAATATGTTAGGAGACCATCACGAGTCTTCATAAGTCAAAAACCATGCCTAGTCCTGGCAGAAAGTATACCATTGAAAAATACCCTCGTAGACATATCGTCAAACTAAAAAAGGAAAATAAATTATTCAAATTGTAATATAAACTATACAAAAAGTGATTAGAAATGAACACTGAGTACACATTATGTACTAAAACATATTTAAATTTAATTAGAACTAAAGTAAATTAGCTTAAAAATATTATTTAAATAAAGTGACATAAACTCGATCGTAGGAAAACTAAATACATACAATTTGTGAAATGGACAGATCGTAATGAACTGAAACTTATAAAAATTAAGTATAGTTACCTTTAGGCTAAGGTCAGCGTGAATTCTCAAAGTTGCTGCACCTTGGGGGGGTTTCCTTTTGATAAAACTTTTTACATACAGGACTTCTCCATATAAACCATCATGAAACTTTCATAAAAACTGTAATAAGTGTAACTTTTCTCAACCAGGTGTTAGTTTATGGTACCAGCTTTGTTTTGCATAACAATATGAGGGGCATTACTCCTTTGGATAGGCTCTCTGTAACCCCGCCACAAGTGTTTATGGGTAAGCGAGACCTAAAATGTTCGTTTACGTTTAAATACATTTAAAACTTATGTAGGTATAAAATGTTAGTAGATAAGTGTTCTATGGTGTGTAAACCGAGTTCTGGGTGAATTCTATGTAGTTTTATATAGTATTAAGATCAAAATGTGATAATATGGAATATTTATTGAAATTTCTTAAAATACAACTAAGGCATTCCAGAAAGGTGGCAAAATGATCTGTGAAAGCTAAGAAAGCATATTCCAAATCCAAAATTGGCATAACATAAGTAATAAGTCCAAAAAAGTAAATATTTCGAAATCTGTCATTAAATTTCGAAAATCTAGTTTCCTTATCTTATCATTCTTGTCAAAATTGGCGAATCAAAACGCTGAATTTGGCAATTCAGTTGCTTACAGAACGTGATACAAGACGCTTTACAAAATTTCGCTCTCAAAATACATAACCTAAAAATTTTCGAAAATTATTATTTCTAAAATCATCAAATCGTGTGTTTACGAGTTTTGATTGAAAAGAAACGGAGGATAAGTCCGTAACAATAAATATTCCTTATTAATTTACAAGCAAATTGTTTAAAAATAGTATCGAGCAACGTTTTACTTTATCATCAAGATTAAATATGTACATATGTTTATGTCATGATTAAAAATGGTACTTACTTCGAAAATAATAATAAATAATCCAGTGCTTCGTAAGTGAACATAAATTAAAGTGCCCAGGTCAAGAATTTTCCTCAACAAAATCAAAATACCAGAGCCCATGTTTACAAGTCTGTAATTTGCAGAGATTAACGTATTGGCAGCACCGTCGTCTAGGAGGAACCGACCGCACATAGGCGTAGATATCATCGAAACTTGTGCGCGATTGAGCTCAGGGGCGGAGGTAGTCTAATTACTCAAAAGGTACCATAGTTTTAAGTTGATTCACACTGATCAGTGACTAATAAATAAAACAAAAGGCCAAATATTTGTAACTTTCTTCTTTATTAATTTGATTGATATAACTTTCTTTTTATTTGTGAATTTACCAATTTTCACCCAGAACATTAAATTTGTTGAATTTTGATATCAATTGAGTTTGCTAGTAGAATTTTACAATTTCCAGGAATCGGCTATCTGAGAGAGAGTAGTTTGCTCCGTGGTGACAAACAACTCATGCTCTAACAGTATCGAGTGCTACTCGGCTGTTCTTTTGATGGTACTTTAAGTACTGTCTGGCGCTCAACGCAAAATTTGGTATATACCGGTACGCACATAAGTACAAATAGTACCTGGAGAACGCCACAATATATATATATATATATATATATATATATATATATATATATATATATATATATATATATATATATATATATATATATATATATATATATACATGCATTTAGTACTCATACACCTCCGAATGTTATATGGTTAGGTGGTGTTTGCCTCCGATTTCGGAGGCGGAGACGTTTTGTGTTGTTTTCATCGCGAATGTCTTGATAATTAGTAAATTCATGACTAATTATTATCAATAATGATTAGCTTTATTGGTGCGCATATAAGATTATGACAAAAAGGGAAGAAATAGAGAGATAGAAGCAATTAACGACACTTTTTTTGGAGGCGGAAAATACCTATAATCATATGTAAACATACACCATGGTCCACTACATTTTTTATCAGTTGGCGCTGCTGTTTTAAACACTTGATATATAGGTATTAAATGCTTCCTTACAATAAAGTAGCGATATCGCCTCCTAAACTTGGCAACATAGTAAAGAGGCATACTATTCCTAAATAGATATGGTAACTAAAATTATCTTACTAAAAATATAAATAACTTTTATACATAGAAATAACACTTTCTAGAGATCAATGGGTTTTTAAATTTTTTCAATTTGGGAATAAAAAAACGTTTTGTTCAGAAACAAATATTATTGTACCCCTTTAAAGCTTAGAGCAAATTAAAAAAGGTATTTGTTTGAGGTATTTATTTAACAGGACACGAACATTCCTTAACGTAACTAGTTGCCATTAATCCACTATTTGTCACTGCTGCTGGCCTTATATAGTAAAAGTAAAAAAAAAATTAGAAGATATAATTAGATTAAAAAGCAGAAAATAAAAGAATAATAATAACACAGGTCAACATTTAGTTTAAAAAAATACACAGGACTCTACCTAGGTACCCAGGGGTTTTTGGGGTCGCTAATTCCGATGCCGAGATCGGTTAAGCTCTATCACGTCAGGTTCAAGGACATTTGAAGGTCAAACTAAGAAAAGGTGGTTGAAAAAATCTGAGAAAATTTACACATAGGTTTTTGGGGTAGCTGAGTCCGAATTCGGTGTTCGCTTACCCCTAAAAGGCATCCGGAGGTCATTTCAAGGTTAATTTGAGAGAAACGGAGAGGAAACTGTTAAAAAATCTGAAAAAATTTACATATAGGGTTTTTGGGTCGCTGAGTCTGTATCCGATGCCGGTTGACCTCTATCACGTCAGTTTCAAGGTCACTTGAAGATCAAACTAAGAAAAGGTGATTGAAAAAATCTGAAAATATTCACGCATAGGTTTTTGGGATCGGTGAGTCCGAATCCGGTGTTCGATTACCCTTAAAAGGCATCCGGAGATCATTTCAAGGTTAATTTGAGAAAAACAGAGGAGGAGGACAAGGAAGCAGACAGACTGTCAGATAGAAACATTTAGTCATTCAGTCAGACAGAATTACTGACAGAAAGGCAGGATGTCAAATAGTTGGACAGAGAGAAAATGCAGGCGGGTGATAAATACAGACTAACAAGCAAACAAACAGGTGTGCAGGTATAAGGGCAGACAGATAAACAGACAATAAGTAGGCAGATGAGCATTCGTATAAATTTTTTCTAATTTTTTTCACCTCCTATTCTTACTTTAACCTTCAAATGACCTTGAACATGAGGTGATAAAGGTCAACCGACATCGGATTCGGACTCAGAGACCCCCCAAGAGCCTATGTGTGAATTTTTTTAGATTTTTTCAAAAACCCTTTCTTAGGTTGACCTTCAAATGACCTTGAACCTGACGTGACAGAGCTTAACCGACCTCGGCAACGGAATCAGCGACCCCAAAACCCCTGGGTACCTAGGTAGAGTCCAGTGTATTTTTTCAAACTGAATGTTGACCAGTGTAATCTTCCACCTTCCAAAGATATTTTAAAAACCTAAATTATTCTGGAGCAAAAATGTAAATATTTCCCTCTAGCAAGAAATAAAAATGTTTTAAAAAGCATTTGAGACCAAAACTCTAGAATATATTTGTTGGTTAATCATAAATTTTGCTATACTAATTGATGATAGTTTGTTGGAGTCATCTCGAATGCTTTTCAAAAATTTTTAAACAATTCAGAAATTTTTCTCTTGCTGGAGGGAAATATTTACATTTTTGCTCCAAAATGATTAAGTTTTGAACATTTTACTTCTTTAAGTATATCATCTCTTTGAAATATTTTATATTATTTTCTGCTTTTCTGCATTCCGTTGGTTCCAAGTTTTCTTCTCGTCAAACATGAATTTGGAGAAATACTCTGTAAGAATGTTGACGTAATGCCTCGGATGTTGCTGGCAGTCTTCGTAGAATCCCGGTAGTACTAGATTGGCGGACTAACTTATTGAAGATAATGAATCTTTGATGATTCAAAGATATAATTTCTTTTTTCGTTGAGCTACGGTTGCTGAATATACGGACAGCCTCTTCGATATCTTGTCTTTTATTGACGCATTCCACCGTTTGCACTTTTCCTTTACCAAAGAAAGCTGAAGTGTTATCGCATCCACTGAACGTGTGGCATACAGCTTTTTAAAACTTCCGAGGACTGCAAGTCACGAGAACTGTAATCTTTATTTTTTATTTATCTCTGAGCCTCTCTTAAGAAACGGATATCTTTATCTTTAGGTGCGAGAGCGATAATCAATGCGAGAAGATCAATATCTTGTCCGAGGATGACCACTGTATCGTTTCCATGAGATTCGTTTAAGGCGGTTTGAACTATGAGTACGTCAACGTCGCCGTCTACAGCAGTAATTGCTTTGATTTCCTCGTTTTTAAATCTCTCCACCAATTGCGAAATAAACCGTTCCTTTTTGTGAGATTGTTTATCATTTTATTTTGCGTTTCAGTCAGTGGCGTGTTCTCATGAAAAACAATTTCCGGTGAAATGCGTTTCAAAAGACGCTGCTGTCTTTCGATGCTCTTCATACTGCAGTCAGCATATCTGTCAAACACTACAGTCACTTTTTGGCCGTAATGTTTACAAATAAAGCTGCTTCGGCCATACTACACGATGAATCAAATTGCCGCCATCAACAATGAACTGGCAATCGGAAAAATCTATTGGCCTCTCTCGTACAGCATTGAAAATATCATACAGACGATTTCTTAATTTTCCTCATTAACCCTTTCTTATTGAAGAGAAGAAGTGGAATTGAAGCAAGCTCAGAGTTGAAATATGACTACAAATCTTCTTTTGTGTGAACAGTACAGATTATCCTCTAATATAATTGCAAAGAAGGGGAAAATACATCAACTACTTGCGACAAAACCCTCTATATATGCTTCTAATAGAGAAAATTCTGCTCAATGAATTCATTCCTGAGCATTTTTCTCGTTAAAGTAACCGGTTTTAAGATATTCGGAGTCAAACTTGGAATAGGATGGATTTTTACCTCTGCGCCCCAAACTACGCCTCTGTTCGGACGCTGTTAGCGCGAAGTAGGTGAGGATAAGCTACAAGGTTAATAGTACATTTTTTATGCAGAATTTAACATGACGATTTTTTTATTTCCTATACTTTTTTCTCTTTCGACGAACGGTTTACAAGATAAAAGTGAAAAACCAGCGTTAAGTCCCCGTAATATGGCCGAAGCACCTCTATTCATAATCATTACGGACGTTTCACCCCTAAATTGTGGGGAACTATTCGGGTATCTATTTCGAACCCTATCTAGATTACGCATCCCAAATATTATTACTTTATAAATTATTTCTTCTAAAATATCTAATTTACGTGGACTAATATGTAACAATTGTGTTACAAAATTGAACTGATTCAGTGATGTCTTTTGAAAAGCATTTTAAATAGTAATAATAATTCCCTTAAGAACATATTTTGAATTACATACATTATTCTACAATAGATATTTAGCGTGAACGGTTCATTTTAAAACAGATAATCGCACATTATCGGGTAAAACACCAAGGTAATCTGATAGAGTATATCTTACACAATATGAATCATCATAATAACAAACGCACACGATTGCATAGCGCAACTAATTGCGCAAGCGCTAGAGCATTTTACACTATAGAAGTCTGACAACCTCGAAGGAGGCAAAGTCTACCGTTTATAACAGTTTTAAATACATTGAGTCAGAGAGGTACTATTTATATAACGAGGTGTAAACACACCAATCGTATGAACAAAAAAGTGTATGTAAAAAAAGATAGAAATCCTTTACCCTCTCCGCGTGCCCTTAGTAAGCGAAATTTGGCGGTTATGTATATGTAAACAGAACTAATCTATCTATATTATTTCTAGTGGAGGTGCGGGCGCCACTAATTTGTAAGGAGGCGGACACGATACAGATGCACACACACACACACATATATATATATATATATATATATATATATATATATGTTATATAATATTACACGCTATCTTATTGCGACTTAGCCAGAATGAACCTTCACAGGTATATCGTATTTCACGATAACAGCTTCTCTTATTAATTGCTTATCTTCAAGATATCATATTACACCTTCGTTTCTCATAACTTGTACAGACTGCAGAACTGCAATTCCTTTGTTATATATTTTGCTTACTCAGGTTCTGTATGTTATAAATATGACTAAACACGCTTTGTTGAATCAGTTATTAAACTCACTTAGAATGAAACACTTCTAATTATTATTATATTCCTTCTCCAAGAGCCAACGTTGGCTCCATGTAACTAAATAAAAGTTTTTAAAAAGTCATTCATGTGAACCGTGATCTAACATTGGCGCAGTCGGTAGGATCCGTAAACATCATCAGAACAAGAAGCCTAACTGGTAGTGAAGCGTAAGAGAACAAGGAGAACATCTGCAGAAGGTGCCTAACTAGTGCGTGTACATCTACGAGAACAAGGAGACCTTCCTCACTGGTGGTGGCGGATCCCAATCCCTTGACGGACGAAGAACCTACCCATGGAAACAAAACTAACGTAAGTCATTTAAGAATCATCTCGTACCATTTTTACCATTTTATTATTTTTCGCAACTTATTTTATTAAAAGTGTATTATACTGCTAATACACTCGGCGCACAAAGCCAGTTCTATTGTCAAAGTGAAATCCATTCCTTTACAAACGCAACGAAACAAGTTCATTTAATTTTAAGTTTATTTATTTTCGTATTATACTGCTAATACGAAACATTGTGTATTATACAGCTAATATACAATCCATTTACGCACGCAACGTAACAAGCTAATTTTAACTTAATTTAAGATCGTATCATACTGCTGATACGCAACCAATTTTTGTCCAAATAATATTTAAATACAAAAAGCAAAATGCCAGATAGAGCTCAACCAGAGCCAGTTCAACCAGTGCCACCGGCACCAACCGAACAACAACTACAACAGCAACAACAACAACAACAACAACAACCTCAACCAGAGCAAATTGAGCCTTACAAGCTCTCTGAGATATTTTCTCTAATACCTGAATTCGATGGCAATGCCATTAATTTACAAACATTCCTCAACTCCTGTCATTGCGCCCAAAGCATGGCAATTGGAGATCAAAAAATTCTTTTGACCGTCCACATAAAAAATAAATTGAAAGGCAAAGCTGCCGAATTAATAAATTCTCGCAACCCTGGCACCTGGCCAGAAATCAAAGCACTATTGGAAACCCACTTTGGGGATTCCAGAGATCTAACGGCCCTGATTCAGGACCTGCAGCGCATTCACCAATTGCCAGGTGAATCCGCTCTAACATTTATTTCGCGTTTACAAACACACAATGCTAAAATGCACGCCGCAGTGCAAAAGCAAAATTTAACCACAACGCAAAGAGCTGCACAATCAGATCTCATCGAAACGATGACCTTAAACAATTTATTAACAGGCTTAGAACCGAATTTAGGCCGCATCATACGTGCTAGCAATCCTCCTAGCATACTGAAAGCCGTAAGCAGAATTCGTAGAGAGTTACAACTCTCTTATTTCGAGCAACAAAAATTTCCCAAAAATAGTCCGGTCAAAAATCCTAGTATGCAACAAAAACGACCAACTTCAAATTTTCAGCAGAAATTCTGCTCGTTTTGTAAACGAAACGGACATGTCATAAATGAATGCCGTACAAGGCAACAAACACAAACAATGCCGTCAACCTCACAAAATTTTCAACGACCAAATTACCCAGGAAATTCAAGTTTCCAAAACTTTTCACAAAATAATCAATTTAGTCAGAGGACATTCCCTCAAAACCAACCTAATCAACCTCAAAATAGGCCCTCAGCTATAAGGCCAAATCCAAACTTTAACCAACAAAGACCGTCAGCTATTCAACCTAACCCGAATTTTAACCGCTTTAACCAGCAAAAAGCTCATCATTTAAATTACGAACCTTACGATAATTATGCCGATCAATTTAATCAATACAATGACTATTCACCCGATTATCAAAATGTAAGTGACAGTTATGAAAATTACGATTTAGAAAACGCTCAAAGCTTTTCGGAGAATTATACAGCTAATTCCCAATATGAACAGTACGATAATTATACTGCTAATTCTCAAACGCCACAGGAGGATTATACTGTTAATCCTCAGGATTTTCGCATAGATCCGGAGTACCCCACGGATACTCCAACACAGCAAACAGACCAATTCGACCAAATAACAAATCAAATACGAACGATGAATCTCAACGACAGTTTCGACCCGTCGCTGAACTTCCCGGAACAAGGGTTCATGTAGAAACACTATCACATTCATTGTTGACCGTAAATTCAAAAAATCTATACTACATTAAAGATATCACAAACAAATTCAAAATTCTAATCGATACTGGCGCAGGTATCTCCATTTTTAAACCAAAAACAGCGGAAAATTACAAACGGAGATTTTCAGAAAATGTAATTATACAAGGCATAACCGATCAGAAAATTACTATTAGTGAATCTGTTCTTATACCCTTTACGGATAACGACCCACATAAAGTTTACATCTACGACCTAGATATCAGTTTTGATGGACTGATAGGAGCTGACTTCCTAGAGCATTATCATTGTATCGTCGACATAAGAAATAAACGATTAATAACCAATTTTAAAACAGTTCCACTTTTCAAAGTAACCGACGATTCGTCGAAACCCGAATGCGACAAAATCCAATCAAACCACAACCCTAATCAAAATAAGATTCAAATTGATGGCCGTACCGAAAAAATTTATAAACTAAAATGTAACCTTAGAAACACTGACGCTATTTTGCAAGCGCAAGAGAATGAAAAAGTCCGTTTACCTAATGCTCTTGTTAAAGTAAACGAAAACGGAGAATTTTTAACAACAATAATCAATGCTAATGTCATCCCGAAGACTGTCGATTTTTCCAATTTAAATTTAGAACCTTTACAAAAATTTAAGTCAATTTTTAACTTAAACACGCAAAATTCTGACCAACACCTAACGACGGACAGATCCTTCGAAATCAGGAACGAATTGCGCTTGGATCATCTAAACGAAGAAGAGGCCGAAATAGTAACGCAGCTTTGTTTAGACTTTCAAGATATATTCTATTTAGAAGGAGACAATTTGACTTTTACCAACGAAATCAAACACCCTATTGACACCGACAATTCCCGACCGATATTTACGAAATCGTATCGTTATCCTCAGGTCCATAAAGAAGAAGTTAAGTCCCAAGTATCGAAAATGTTAAGTCAAGGTATTATTCAACCCTCAATCTCACCTTGGTCCTCTCCTGTCTGGGTAGTTCCCAAAAAACTAGACGCTTCTGGTAAACAGAAATGGCGCGTTGTAGTCGACTACCGCAAACTCAACGAGGTTACAATCGGTGACAAATATCCTCTGCCCAACATTTCCGATCTTTTAGACCAACTTGGCAAATGCCAATATTTCACAACCTTAGACTTGGCTTCTGGTTTCCACCAAATCGAAATTAATCCCGCAGATATTCAAAAGACTGCTTTCACAGTTGAGAACGGTCATTATGAATTCGTGCGAATGCCATTTGGACTCAAAAACGCTCCATCAACCTTTCAAAGAGTTATGGATAACATCCTGTTAGGTATTCAAAATGAACGATGTCTCGTCTACATGGACGATATTATTATTTACTCCCCTACAATTCACGAACACATTTCCCGTCTAACTGAAGTCTTTAAACGCCTTCAAAAAGCCAACCTCAAAATTCAACCAGACAAATGCGAGTTTCTCCGCAAGGAAGTCGCTTATTTAGGACATCTCATTACAAAAGACGGCGTAAAACCAAACCCTTCGAAAGTTGACGCTATCTTAAATTTTCCTCAACCGAAAAATCCAAAAGAAATTAAATCATTTCTAGGCTTAGCCGGATATTATAGGCGCTTTATCCCTAATTTCTCCAAGATAACCAAGCCCCTAACAAAACTACTACAAAAAGACATACCATTTCTCTTCGACAATGATTGTGTAAATTCTTTTCAAAATTTGAAACAAACATTAACAACGACTCCGATATTAATTTACCCTAATTTTGATGAACCTTTCGTTCTAACCACTGATGCGAGCGCATTTGCCGTCGGCTCAGTGCTGAGCCAGGGGCCCATTGGCAAAGATTTACCCATTGCCTATGCTTCTAGAACCTTGTGCAGCGCAGAAACTAAGTATTCGACGATTGAACGCGAACTTTTATCGATAGTATGGAGTGTAAAGCACTTTAGACCATATCTGTACGGTAGAAAGTTTAAGCTTGTAACCGACCACAGACCACTCACCTGGCTATTCTCTATAAAAGACCCAGGAAGCAGACTTGCCCGTTGGCGACTCAAATTAGAAGAGTACGACTACGAAATAATTTATAAACCAGGCAAAATCAATAAGAACGCGGACGCACTTTCCAGAATCAAAATTAATCATTTTTCCGAATGTTCCAAATTCTATTCAAAGGTCCTAGCCGCGAATGACGAAGAGTCAGACGACGACGAAAACCCAGACGATAACAACGAAATCACTAACGAACAAATTTCCCGAGAATTTGAAACTTTCACCAACCTATATAAAACAACATCTCTAATAGACTATTCAAAAATCAAAGCCTCAGACAAACAACTCTTATACCGAGAACATAAAGATATTATAACCTTCTTCCAACAAAATAACTTACAAGACCTACATCACAAAATTATTGAGGACATATTCGAAGAAAACCCCGAATTTCATAACGATAAAATCAATATTGTATCGAGCAAAACAGTCAGACATAGGAGATATTTTATCATTCCTCTACCTTTTGATATCGAATCTGTAATTGAACATCTATTTTTGGTATTATTTAAAAATCAAGATGTTTTAGACCTTTCTAAGACATACTTTGTCGAAAATAACCTAGACCTCCCCATACTCGAAATTCTATCATTCATTTTTGCAGAAAAAGATTTAAAAGTAGTAATTTGTCAAGATATCGTCAGAACTGCCGACGAAGATGAAATCCCAATTATATTGGAGCAAAATCATTTTGGTAAAAATAATCTACACCGCGGAATAAATGAAACGATTCGAAGAATTAGAGAAAAATACACTTGGCAAGGTCTAACTAAAGACGTTGAAAATTTTATAAAAAATTGCGAAACTTGCCAAAAGACTAAAGTATGCCGGAAAAACCTTAATAACCCTCTAGTAGTCACAGAAACCCCAAGAACACCATTCGAAAGAATCAATATCGATCTATTTGAATTCCCCACTCGAAATTACGCTTTAACCATTCGCGACGAATTAACCAAATTCACGCAAGCATATGCAGTCCCGGATAAATCCGCAAAATCTGTCGTAAACACTTTGTTGTTATATTTTCAACATTATGGTACCCCATTAAGAATCCATTGCGATTACGGTGGCGAATTCGACAACCGTTTGCTAAAAGATCTCTGCACCCTCTACGACATAAAATTAACTTATTCAAGCGTAGGACATCCCCAATCGAACGGATCAATAGAAAGATTTCATGCTACCTTAGCTGAAATGATAAGAATTCATAAAACTGAAAACCCGAATGAACATCCGTTCACGATTTTACCATATGCAGTAATATGTTATAACAATTCGGTAAATAAAACACACGGTTTCACCCCATATGAACTTATCTTTGGTCATACGTCTAACAGACCACCTGAAACTTTATATAACCAAAAAGAGTTAATAACCAAATACGTTAGAGATTTAAACAACAGAATATCCCACTACTATAAAATAGCCCGTAGTCGAACACAATCTCAAAAAGAGAAAGCAAAAGTTCGCTTCGACAGAAATGTTCCCCAAAAACGACCTGAATACAAAATAGGTGACTTAGTTTATGTAAAAGAATCACAAATTAAGAACAAACTACAAAACAAATTTAACGGTCCCTTTAAAATAAAAGAAATTTCTCAAAACTCTGCTACCTTGCTAAATCTCGAAACAAAACAAGAAACTAAAGTAAATTTTGATAGAATTAAACCATATACTGAAAATTAAATTTATTTTCAGGTTTCTCCTGCTGTTCGGATCAGCACTCTGTCAATATAAAATTACCCCGATCAATAACACTGTTGGTGTATACTACCACCAAGACACGGACATCGTGGTGACAAATGACAAATGGACTCTACTAGTGCATAAAAACATTTCATCCCTCAAACTAGCTTTTGACAAAAATCAAAATATCTTAGACAGAATCCTATACACTCTCCATAATGGTGATCATAAGTCAATTATTTTTACGAGTGAAATTAAAACAGACTTTAACCTTTTAACACAAATATCCAACTCTATAAAAATGAAATTTGACGAAATCTTTTCAGATACAAAAAGATATAAACGAGGAATACTTAACGGTATCGGTACAATATTCAAATCCATAACTGGTAACCTAGATGCTGAAGATGGCCAGTACTATACTAATTGTATAAATAAACTAAATAATGACGAACATCAATTGGAAAACTTAATCAAAAATCAAATTTCAGTTACAACTTCTGTTATTAAAAACTTCAACTCGACTATACAAAAATTACAAATTGACGAGGAAACCTTTAACAAAGATCTCGAAGAAATAGAACACACAATTCAAACAATGACTCAAGCTATCGAGGCTGCTCACATAAAACTAAAATTTTTATACATTTCCGAACAATTAATGGCAAGCTATTTGTATATCGAAGATAATTTAAACGACATTCTAAATTCAATAACATTTGCCAGACTAGGAATCATTCACACGTCAATCATAACCCCTAATCATTTGGTAACAGCATTACAAGAAATTTCACAGAGCTTACGAAGGAACAATTTGCCTCTCCCCATTAAATTATCGGCAGTTGCTAAGTATTTGGATATTATTGAATTACAAGCGTTTCAAATGGATTCTAACTTAGTATTTGTTTTAACAATACCACTTGTTGAACCCCAAAATTATAACACCTATCGCCTATATCCTATCCCGATACTTGATAACAGAACTGGTCTACATCACATTTTATCTATTTCACAAAAATATATCGCGAGAGATGATGATTCTTTGATGTACATACCTATACAAAATTTGAAAGAATGCAAACCACTTTATTTTGGAACCAAACTATGTTCGAACCTGTTTGCCTATCCTATCGACCAAAATGCCATATGTGAAGCCAGAATACTAAAACCATTGCCAAAACTTCCAGAGAACTGTCAAACTTCCTTCATTATTAGTCAGGGATACAACGTCCAAGAACTTGAAGACAACACATGGCTAGTAATTAATTCCGAACCACTTCACATTACCATCAACTGTCCAAAGAGAGAATCCACAACAGAGTTAATCAACAAAAATTCCATCATCAAACTACAACCAGGATGTTACGCCTATGCAGGCATTACTAGAATACAAGCCAGTGCCAAAGACTTTTCCGAAATTAAGGACAATTCACATCCTATCCAAATTCCTTTTGAATGCTGTAATCACATGCCCGACAAAATCGAAATTCCAAAATTAAAACCTCTCAAATTAAACAATCTCGACGTAGAAGACCTAGACATTGCTAAAAACAAATTGGACCAATATTCCAAGGACTTGGATGACCTCATAAATGAACCTTTTGTGACCAAACACATATCTTGGTTCACATATTTCATAATCACCCTCATCATCCTATTAGTTCTACTTTACATAACTTGTAAATGCAGAAGAAGAAGATGTGGAACATTGCGAATCCAACCCTCAACGGATAACCCTCCTTCACCTCCTTCAGAGCGAAGCAGAGTATTTACCAAATTTCCTAGACTGATCCCTCCAAGAAAGCGACCCGGTATTAGACCTCAAGAAGAAGAGGACATCGAGTTAACATAGACTTTCATGTGGAGTTTTACCCTTGTCTATTAATTTAGACTATTGTATTTTATCCTTATTACGTTATGTAATGTTTTATTATCGCTTACCAATTTTAACTTTTACATTATTTTATTATTTTGCTTTGTATTCATTCAACATTGTTTCAATTTATTTTTGCATTATATTCATTTAACGTTTTAACAATTTTCAAAAGTTGCTGCATAACATCAACTTTTTTATTAAGGGGGAAGTTGTTATATAATATTACACGCTATCTTATTGCGACTTAGCCAGAATGAACCTTCACAGGTATATCGTATTTCACGATAACAGCTTCTCTTATTAATTGCTTATCTTCAAGATATCATATTACACCTTTGTTTCTCATAACTTGTACAGACTGCAGAACTGCAATTCCTTTGTTATATATTTTGCTTACTCAGGTTCTGTATGTTATAAATATGACTAAACACGCTTTGTTGAATCAGTAAACTCACTTAGAATGAAACACTTCTAATTATTATTATATTCCTTCTCCAAGAGCCAACGTTGGCTCCATGTAACTAAATAAAAGTTTTTAAAAAGTCATTCATGTGAACCGTGATCTAACATATATATATGAAAAATACTAGGTTCAAGGGTTGAACCGCGTCTGAGATTATTGGAGTCTCGGCGTTTCGGCTCCCACTTTGGAGCCATTTTCAAGAAAAAAGAAAGAAGAATCGATAATAATATAGTGGTATATAGGAAGTCTAGGAAGGGTAAGGAATGGTTCGAGTCCGGGGCCTCAATCTGCCTACTCCCCAGGTCGAACCTTGGTTCGTCTCTAAGATCTCAATCTCAGTTCTTAGAGAGAACTGACGAATTGCGGGTTGAGGTGAGGTATTTACAGTAAGATTGGTGGGTGTGGTGAGCACTGGTGCCGAACGGTTGCGCGTGGTAGGAGGGTCGCTGTGTGGTGTTAGTGAGGGTTGTGTAGTATTTAGGGAATACTTTCTTGTCCCACTTAAACAACATCCATCCATCCCAAAATACAGTTCACCATGGAAGTGGAGAATAATTCGTCCCTACCTTTCCTAGATGTCCTTATCACTAAAAATAACACACACCAATTCTCTTACTCTGTTTACCGAAAACCAACCCACACAAACCTTTACCTAAATGCAAACTCCCATCACCATCCCTCACAAATAAATTCGGTCGTCAACACTCTTATAACAAGATCGCTCAGACTAACTGACAGCCACAACAGACAAACGGAATTGCACACATTAGAACACGCACTCGTACAAAACGGTTATGACAGAAACCATATAAGACGGACCATAAATAAACCACAGTACCCACCCCAAACACAACATCCGGATACATCCCCACCTGAACAACACAAAGCCTTCCTACCTTACATCAAATATGTTACAGACCGAATCTCTAAAGTCCTAAAAACAAACAACATAAAAACAATATTCACAACACAACAGACTATTTCCAACCTTATCAAGTCCCCAAAAGACCAAGTCCCTAATGACTCCCATGGCGTTTACGAAATATCCTGCTCCGACTGTCCCCAAACTTACATTGGACAAACAAACAGACGCATTAACAACAGGGTATACGAACATCGCCTAGCAGTCAGAAATACTGACCTTACCTCATCCCTAGCATAACACCGTCTCCAGACTGGACATAACATAGACTTTGACAACACAAAAACAATAGCACCTGTATATTCCCGAAAAACACGAACGATCCGCGAAGCAATTGAAATCGAGAAGCGTCCCAATTGTTTAAACAGAAGGGACGACAGTCTTCGACTTCCAACTGCTTGGAAATCACTAATATCTCCACTAACTACACAACCCTCACTAACTACACAACCCTCACTAACACCACACAGCGACCCTCCTACCACGCGCAACCGTTCGCACCAGTGCTCACCACACCCACCAATCCTACTATAAATACCTCACCTCAACCCACAACTCGTCAATTCTCTCTAAGAACTGAGATTGAGATCTTAGAGACGAACCAAGGTTCGACCTGGGGAGTAGGCAGATTGAGGCCCCAGACTCGAACCATTCCTTACCCTTCCTAGACTTACTATATACCACTATATTATCGATTCTTCTTTCTTTTTCTCTTGAAAATGGCTCCAAAGTGGGAGCCGAAACGTCGAGACTCCAATAATCTCAGACGCGGTTCAACCCTTGAACCTAGTATTTTTAATACAGACAACCGCGGAAACCTATCCGAGCATATATGTTAGATCACGGTCCACATGAATGACTTTTTAAAAACTTTTATTTACTTAATTGGAGCCAACGTTGGCTCTTGGAGAAGGAATATAATAATAAATTAGAAGTGTTGCATTCTAACTGAGTTTAATAACTGATTCTACAAAGTGTGTTTAGTCATATTTATAACATACAGAACCTGAGTAAGCAAAATATAGAACAAAGGAAATGCAATTCGACAATCAGCATAAAATGTGAGAAACAAAGGTGAAACATAATATCTCTAAGATAAGCGATTAATAAGAGAAGTCGTTATCATGTAATATGATATACCTGTGAAGGTTTGTTATGACTAAGTCTTGGTAATAAGCGTATAATTTTATATAACAACTTCCCCCTTAATAAAAAAGTTGATGTTATGCAGCAACTTCTGAAAGTTGTTAGAAACGTTAAATGAATATAATGCAAAATAAATTGAAACAATGTTGAATGAATACAAAGCAAAATAATAAAATACATAAAAGTTAAAATTGGTAAATGATAATAATAATAACCGAGTAGTACATTACATAAATGTGATAAGAATAAAATACAATGGTCTAAATTAATAGACGAGGGTAAAACTCCACATATGAAAGTCTATGTTAACTCGATGTCCTCTTCTTCTTGAGGTTTAATACCGGGTCGCTTTCTTGGAGGGATCAGTCTAGGAAATTTGGTAAAAACTCTGCTTCGCTCTGAAGGAGGTGAAGGAGGGTTGTCCGTTGAGGGTTGGATTCGCAATGCTCCACATCTTCTTCTTCTGCATTTACAGGTTATGTAAAGTAGAACTAATAGAATGATGAGAGTGATTATGAAATATGTGAACCAAGATACGTGTTTGGTCACAAAAGGTTCGTTTATGAGGTCATCCAGGTCTTTGGAATATTGATCCAATTTGTTTTTAGCAATATCTAGGTCTTCTACGTCGAGATTGTTTAATTTGAGAGGTTTTAATTTTGAAATTTCGATTTTGTCGGGCATGTGATTACAGCATTCAAAAGGAATTTGGATAGGATGTGAATTGTCCTTAATTTCGGAAAAGTCTTTGGCACTGGCTTGTATTCTAGTGATGCCTGCATAGGCGTAACATCCTGGTTGTAGTTTGATGATGGAATTTTTGTTGATTAACTCTGTTGTGGATTCTCTCTTTGGACAGTTGATGGTAATGTGAAGTGGTTCGGAATTAATTACTAGCCAAGTGTTGTTTTCAAGTTCTTGGACGTTGTATCCCTGACTAATAATGAAGGAAGTTTGACAGTTCTCTGGAAGTTTTGGCAATGGTTTTAGTATTCTGGCTTCACATATGGCATTTTGGTCGATAGGATATGCAAACAGGTTCGAACATAGTTTGGTTCCAAAATAAAGTGGTTTGCATTCTTTCAAATTTTGTATAGGTATGTACATTAAAGAATCATCGTCTCTCGCGATAAACTTTTGTGAGATAGATAGAATGTGATGTAGACCAGTTCTGTTATCAAGTATCGGGATAGGATATAGGCGATAGGTGTTATAATTTTGGGGTTCAACAAGTGGTATTGTTAAAACAAATACTAAGTTAGAATCTATTTGAAACGCTTGCAATTCAATAATGTCCAAATACTTAGCAACTGCCGATAATTTAATGGGGAGAGGCAAATTGTTCCTTCGTAAGCTCTGTGAAACTTCTTGAAGTGCTGTCACTAAGTGATTAGGGGTTATGATTGACGTGTGAATGATTCCTAATCTGGCAAATGTTATTGAATTCAGAATTTCGTTCAAATTATCTTCGATATACAAATAGCTTGCCATTAGTTGTTCGGAAATGTATAAGAATTTTAGTTTTATGTGAGCAGCCTCAATAGCTTGAGTCATTGTTTGAATTGTGTGTTCGATTTCTTCTAGATCTTTGTTAAAGGTTTCCTCGTCAATTTGTAATTTTTGTATAGTCGAGTTGAAGTTTTTAATAACAGAAGTTGTAACTGAAATTTGATCTTTTATTAAGTTTTCTAATTGATGTTCGTCATTATTTAGTTTATTTATACAATTAGTATAGTACTGGCCATCTTCAGCATCTAGGTTACCAGTTATGGATTTGAATATTGTACCGATACCGTTAAGTATTCCTCGTTTATATCTTTTTGTATCTGAAAAGATTTCGTCAAATTTCATTTTTATAGAGTTGGATATTTGTGTTAAAAGGGTAAAGTCTGTTTTAATTTCACTCGTAAAAATAATTGACTTATGATCACAATTATTGAGAGTGTACAAGATTTTGTCTAAAATATTTCGGTTTTTGTCAAAAGCTAGTTTGAGGGATGAAATGTTTTTATGCACTAGTAGAGTCCATTTGTCATTTGTCACCACGATGTCCGTGTCTTGGTGGTAGTATACACCAACAATGTTATTGATCGGGTTAATTTTGTATTGACAGAGTGCTGATCCGAACAGCAGGAGAAACCTGAAAATAAATTTAATTTTCAGTATGTGGTTTCATTCTATCAAAATTTACTTTAGTTTCTTGTTTTGTTTCGAACAGCAGGAGAAACCTGAAAATAAATTTAATTTTCAGTATGTGGTTTCATTCTATCAAAATTTACTTTAGTTTCTTGTTTTGTTTCGAGATTTAGTAAGGTAGCAGAATTTTGAGAAATTTCTTTTATTTTAAAGAGACCGTTAAATTTGTTTTGTAGTTTGTTCTTAATTTGTGATTCTTTTACATAAACTAAGTCACCTATTTTGTATTCAGGTCGTTTTTGGGGAACATTTCTGTCGAAGCGAACTTTTGCTTTCTCTTTTTGAGATTGTGTTCGACTACGGGCTATTTTATAATAGTGGGATATTCTGTTGTTTAAATCTCTAACGTATTTGGTTATTAACTCTTTTTGGTTATATATAGTTTCAGGTGGTCTGTTAGACGTATGACCAAAGATAAGTTCATATGGGGTGAAACCGCGTGTTTTATTTACCGAATTGTTATAACATATTACCGCATATGGTAAAATCGTGAACGGATGTTCGTTCGGGTTTTCAGTTTTATGAATTCTTATCATTTCAGCTAAGGTAGCATGAAATCTTTCTATTGATCCGTTCGATTGGGGATGTCCTACGCTTGAATAAGTTAATTTTATGTCGTAGAGGGTACAGAGATCTTTAAGCAAACGGTTGTCAAATTCGCCACCGTAATCGCAATGGATTCTTAGCGGGGTACCGTAATGTTGAAAGTATAACAACAAGGTATTTACGACGGATTTTGCGGATTTGTCCAGAACTGCATAGGCTTGTGTGAATTTAGTTAACTCATCGTGAATAGTTAACGCGTAATTTCGAGTTGGGAATTCAACCAAATCGATATTGATTCTTTCGAATGGTGTTCTTGGGGTTTCTGTGACTACTAGAGGGTTATTAAGGTTTTTCCGGCATACTTTAGTCTTTTGGCAGGTTTCGCAATTTTTTATAAAATTTTCAACGTCTTTAGTTAGACCTTGCCAAGTGTATTTTTCTCTAGTTCTTCGAATCGTTTCATTTATTCCGCGGTGTAGATTATTTTTACTAAAATGATTTTGCTCCAATATAATTGGAATTTCGTCTTCGTCGGCAGTTCTGACAATATCTTGACAAATTACTACTTTTAAGTTTTTTCCGCAAAAATGAATGATAGGATTTCAAGTATGGGGAGGTCTAAATTATTTTCGACAAAGTATGTCTTGGAGAGATCTAGGACATCTTGATTTTTAAATAATACCAAAAATAGATGTTCAATTACAGATTCGATATGAAAAGGTAGAGGGATGATAAAATATCTCCTATGTCTGGCTGTTTTGCTCGATACAATATTGATTTTATCGTTATGAAATTCGGGGTTTTCTTCGAATATGTCCTCGATAATTTTGTGATGTAGGTCTTGTAAGTTATTTTGTTGGAAGAAGGTTATAATATCTTTATGTTCTCGGTATAGGAGTTGTTTGTTTGAGGCTTTGATTTTTGAATAGTCTATTAGAGATGTTGTTTTATATAGGCTGGTGAAAGTTTCAAATTCTCGGGAAATTTGTTCGTAACGTATGGGTTTTCGTCGTCGTCTGACTCTTCGTCATTCGCGGCTAGAACCTTTGAATAGAATTTGGAACATTCGGAAAATTGATTAATTTTGATTCTGGAAAGTGCGTCCGCGTTCTTATTGATTTTGCCGGGTTTATAAATTATTTCGTAGTCGTACTCTTCTAATTTGAGTCACCAACGGGCAAGTCTACTTCCTGGATCTTTTATAGAGAATAGCCAGGTGAGTGGTCTTCTTGAACTTTCTACCGTACAGATAAGGTCTAAAGTGCTTTACACTCCATACTATCGATAAGAGCTCGCGTTCAATCGTTGAATACTTAGTTTCTGCACTGCACAAGGTTCTAGAAGCATAGGCAATGGGCCCCTGGCTCAGCACTGAGCCGATGGCAAATGCGCTCGCATCAGTGGTTAGAACGAAAGGTTCGTCGAAATTAGGGTAGATTAGTATCGGAGTTGTCGTCAATGTTTGTTTCAAATTTTGAAAAGAATTTATACAATCATTGTCTAAGAGAAATGGTATGTCTTTTTGTAGTAGTTTTGTTAGGGGCTTGGTTATCTTGGAGAAATTGGGGATAAAGCGCCTATAATATCCGGCTAAGCCTAGAAATGATTTAATTTCTTTTGGATTTTTCAGTTGGGGAAAATTTAAAATAGCGTCAACTTTCGAAGGGTTCGGTTTTACGCCGTCTTTTGTAATGAGGTGTCCTAAATAAGCGACTTCCTTGCGGAGAAACTCGCATTTGTCTGGTTGAGTTTTGAGGTTGGCTTTTTGAAGGCGTTTAAAGACTTCAGTTAGACGGGAAATGTGTTCGTGAATTGTCCATGTAGACGAGACATCGTTCATTTTGAATACCTAACAGGATGTTATCCATAACTCTTTGAAAAGTTGATGGGGCGTTTTTGAGTCCAAATGGCATTCGCACGAATTCATAATGACCGTTCTCAACTGTGAAAGCAGTCTTTTGAATGTCTGCGGGATTAATTTCAATTTGGTGAAAACCAGAAGCCAAGTCTAAGGTTGTGAAATATTGGCATTTGCCAAGTTGGTCTAAAAGATCGGAAATGTTGGGCAGAGGATATTTGTCACCGATTGTAACCTCGTTGAGTTTGCGGTAGTCAACTACAACGCGCCACTTCTGTTTACCAGAAGCGTCCAGTTTTTTGGGAACTACCCAGACAGGAGAGAACCAAGGTGATATTGAGGGTTGAATAATACCTTGACCTAACATTTTCGATTTAACTTCTTCTTTATGGACCTGAGGATATCGATACGATTTAGTGGATATCGGTCGGGAATTTTCGGTGTCAATAGGGTGTTTGATTTCATTGGTAAAGGTCAAATTGTCTCCTTCTAAATAGAATATTGTCAAATAGAAAATTAGTATTCAAAATTATTATTCAAAATTATTTTATAATTGGAAACATAATTCACATTTCATTAATTATAAAAATTATTTATATTTTATAAGGTTACTGTACCGAGTTCAATTAATCGTTGACTCGGCAATTGGTTAATAGATTGTACGAGGAATCCGCGGTGTCGCGATTAATTGACAACTGGGTCACGGTAACGCGAGGATTCGGTGAACGTACCTCGGGGGTAACGGGCGTGCTGCAAGGGGTTTTTCTGGAGATTGTGTTTTTGGAGTACGAAGTGTACAAGGGCAGGCCGATAAAATTATGTAAGTACAAACTTTGCATAATTGTTTTTGTGTGTATATAAATACACGTAATTTGTATTACATTTTTAGGAAAAAGTGTTTTATTTCTTATTGACAAGATAGGGCTAAGCGAGTGAGCTCTACTAGTGTCACGTCCGCTACGTTCCCATAGTTAAAAGTATTTTCTGAGGCCCTACGGTAGGGTTGGGCGTGACAATATATCTTGAAAGTCTAAACAAAGCTGCGTTACTATTTCGGCCTCTTCTTCGTTTAGATGATCCAAGCGCAATTCGTTCCTGATTTCAAAGGATCTGTCTGTCTGTAAGTGGTCAGAATTTTGAGTGTTTAGATTGAAAATTAATTTGAATTTTTGTATCGGTTCTAGTTTAAGGTTTGAAAAGTTTATGGTTTTTGGGATCGCGTTTGCATTTATTATTGAAGTTAGAAATTCTCCATTGTGATCGATTTTGACAATTGCATTTGGTAAGCGTACTTTCTCGTTTTCCTGGGCTAACAGTATAGCCTCGGTATTTCGCAGGTTACATTTTAGTTTACAAATTTTTTCCATGCGGGGTTCCATAGAAATTAAATTTTTGATGTTGCTTAAATTTGAATTTTTTGTATCAGAATTAATAGTTGGTTGTAAGGGTAAATTTACTGTAGTTTCTTCCGTAACTTTAAATAGTGCTACGGTTTTGAAATTTGTGACTAGTTGTTTATTTTAAAGTCTACTTTGCATTCGTAATGTTTTAGGAAGTCTGCACCTAATAATCCATCAAAATCTATATCTAGATTATAGATATAAACTTTGTGTGACTCATCTGAAAAGGGGATGAGAACAGATTCGTTGATATAAATTTTTTGATCAGTGATACCCTGTATGATTACATTTTCAGGAGATCTACGCCTGTAATTTTCAGCTGTTTTAGGTTTAAAAATTGATATACCTGCGCCTGTGTCAATTAGAATTTTAAATTTACCAGTTGCATCCTTCATATAGTAAAGGTTCTTTAAATTTACAGTTAATAGGGTACGGGAAAGCGTATTTACATGAACGTCTGTTCTGGGAAATTCAGCATTGGGTCGAAACTGTCGTTGAGGTTCATAGTTTGTACTTGAGTTTCTAGTTCCGTAATTGGTTCGAATTGGTCTGTTGTGTTGGAGTATCCGTGAGGTACTCCGGATCTAAGCGAAAATCCTGAGGATTAGCAGTATAATCCTCGTATTGCTCGTTTTGAGAATTAGCAGTATAATTCTCTGTGTAGTTTTTGTTGTTCTCTGAATTGTAGTTTTCGTATGATTCATTTTGAATTTGGTAGTTTTGGTAATCGTCGTTAGAGTAGTCGTTGTATTGATTAAATTGATCGGCATAATTATCGTAAGGTTCGTAATTTAGATGATGAGCTTTTTGCTGATTAAAGCGGTTAAAATTCGGATTAGGCTGATTAGCGGATGGTCGTTGTTGCGTAAAGTTAGGGTTCGGCCTTATGGCTGAGGGCCTGTTTTGTTGCGATTGATTAGGTTGGCCGTTTTGAGGGAATGTCCTCTGGCTAAATTGATTATTTTGTGGAAAGTTTTGGAAGTTTGAATTTCCTGGGTAATTTGGTCGTTGGAAATTTTGTGAAGTTGACGGCATTGTTTGTGTTTGTTGCCTTGTACGACATTCATTTATGACATGTTCGTTTCGTTTACAAAACGAACAGAATTTCTGCTGAAAATTTGAAGTTGGTCGTTTTTGTTGCATAATAGGATTTTTGAAGTAGGGTTCGGCCTTATGGCTGAGGGCCTGTTTTGTTGCGATTGATTAGGTTGGCCGTTTTGAGGGAATGTCCTCTGGCTAAATTGATTATTTTGTGGAAAGTTTTGGAAGTTTGAATTTCCTGGGTAATTTGGTCGTTGAAAATTTTGTGAAGTTGACGGCATTGTTTGTGTTTGTTGCCTTGTACGGCATTCATTTATGACATGTCCGTTTCGTTTACAAAACGAACAGAATTTCTGCTGAAAATTTGAAGTTGGTCGTTTTTGTTGCATAATAGGATTTTTGACCGGACTATTTTTCGGAAATTTCTGTTGCTCGAAATAAGAGAGTTGTAGCTCTCTACGAATTCTGCTTACGGCTTTCAGTATGCTAGGAGGATTGCTAGCACATATGATGCGGCCTAAATTCGGTTCTAAGCCTGTTAATATAGTTATTAAGGTACCAAGGGTGTTATAAGGATAATAACGCACCGAGGTCGGCAGTGTACAATCCCGAGGGCCTCTGGCCCGAGGGAGTGTACGTCGACCGAGGGCGTAATTATTCTGTAACACCCGTGGTGCCTTCAACGTTTAATGTCCTGCAAGTCTGTTATTTAATTCGAATTTTTTTTTGACATTTATGATTTATTAATTTGACATCTATTATGTTCAGAACGATTTGATTTAAAAGAGAGTAAAAATCAAAATTGTTTGTAAACGTCGCCGCTGCATAGCAACGCATTTTGTTTGTCAATAACGCTATCATAATTTGCTTGTTTTGGGCTGTATTATAATTTTATAATGCCCTAGGGCATTATAGATATTCATAACGCCCTAGGGCGTTATTTTTCATTTAATGTATCTCAAAATAGGGTGGTTATTGTAAAATAACAGACTTGTAGGACATTAAATTATTTAAGGTCATGGTTTCTATGAGGTCTGACTGTGCAGCTTTTTGTGTTGTCGTGAGAGTTTGTTTTTGCACTGCGGCGTGCATTTTCGCATTGTGCGTTTGTAAACGTGAAACAAATGTTAAGGCGGATTCGCCGGGTAATTGATGAATTCGTTGTAGGTCCTGAATTAGGGCCGTTAGATCTCTGGAATCCCCAAAGTGGGTTTCCAATAGTGCTTTGATTTCTGGCCACGTGCCAGGATTACGCGAATTTATTAATTCGCCAGCTTTGCTTTTCAATTTATTTTTTATGTGGACGGTCAAAAGAATTTTTTAATCTCCAATTGCCATGCTTTGGGCACAATGACAGGAGTTTAAGAATGTTTGTAAATTTATGGCATTGCCATCAAATTCAGGTATTAAAGAAAATATTTCAGAGAGCTTGTAAGGCTCAATTTGCTCTGGTTGTTGTTGTTGTAGTTGTTGTTGTTGTAGTTGTTGTTGTTGTAGTTGTTGTTGTAGTTGTTGTTGTTGTTGTTGTTCGGCTGATGCCGGTACTATTGGTTGAGTTGTCTCTGGTTGAGCCCTGTCTGGCATTTTGCTTTTTATTTAGAGATTATTTGAACTAAAAGAATTGTCTGCGTATCAGCAGTATGATACGAGAATTAAATTAAAATTAGCTTGTTACGTTGCGTGCGTAAATGGATTGTATGTTAGCTGTATAATACACAATGTTTCGTATTGGCAGTATCATACTAAAATAAATAAACTTAAAATTAAATGAACTTGTTTCATTGCGTTTGTAAAGGAATGGATTTCACTTTGACAATAGAACTGGCTTTGTGCGCCGAGTGCATTAGCAGTATAATACACTTTTAATAAAATAAGTTGCGAAAAATAATAAAATAGTAAAATGGTACGAGATGATTCTTAAATGACTTACGTTAATTTCATCTCCATGGGTAGGTTCTTCGTCCGTCAAGGGATTGAGATCCGCCACCACCAGTGAGGAAGGTCTCCTTGTTCTCGCAGATGTACACGCACTAGTTAGGCACCTTCTGCAGATGTTGTCCTTGTTCTTTTGCGCTTCACTACCAGTTAGGCTTCTTGTTCTGATGATGTTTACGGATCCTACCGACTGCGCCAATGTTAGATCACGGTAAAAACTTTTATTTACTTAAGTGGAGCCAACGTTGGCTCTTGGAGAAGGAATATAATAATAAATTAGAAGTGTTGCATTCTAACTGAGTTTAATAACTGATTCTACAAAGTGTGTTTAGTCATATTTATAACATACAGAACCTGAGTAAGCAAAATATAGAATAAAGGAAATGCAATTCGACAATCAGCATAAAATGTGAGAAACAAAGGTGAAACATAATATCTCTAAGATAAGCGATTAATAAGAGAAGTCGTTATCATGTAATATGATATACCTGTGAAGGTTTGTTATGACTAAGTCTTGGTAATAAGCGTATAATTTTATATAACATATATATATATATATATGAAAGGTTGTTGTGCTTCCGGGTGTTTTCCCGCGTAGTTGACAGGCTCCTGATGGGACCACGGTTGTCTAAACGACGTTTCGGCAGAATCCCATCTGCCATCTTCAGGTTCTCGCTGAAAGCTGCCTACTGCTGCTCCTCGTTGCTCGAACTGAACTGACGTTCTCCGCGCTGTGCGGTTCCTTATATATGCTGGGGCCTAGAGCGCGCATGCGTAACTGGCTACGCGTTGTTGGCCCTCTACTATGTGTGGGAGGCGTAGCAGGCGCCTGAGATAATCCGGCAAGTGGCCTCGCTGTGACGTCACGTCTCACGTGACTTCCCGTTGGTGGTCGTGGATCCTCGTGTCTAATCGTCTTCGTAGGTGGTCGTGTTTCTGTTTGATTGCGCGACTGGCTACGTGTTATTGGCCCTCTACTGTATGTGGGAGGCGTAGCGGGCGCCTGAGCTAACCCGACAAGTGGCCTCACTGAAACGTCACGTTTCACGTGACTTCTCGTTGCTCGTCGTGCATCCTCTTGTCTAATCGTCACCAGAGGTTGTCGTGTTTCTCTTTGATTGGCCAGCGCTTGACTTCGGCTCCTCGTGATAGTTCCTCTTGTGGCAGGCTGTGGTGTCTCTTCGTGGTTTGTCACTGCTCGAACGTGCCTTCTCGAGATTGGTTCATTTTCCGTGGGTCGCCGTATGTTTTCCGTTATGTATCTGCCTGAAAGTGCGGGCTTCCATGCAGTAGGTAATCTCAGCGTATCATCTCGTTTGTTAAGGTTTTGGGGTCTCTTTTCGATCTCTATGGCCTCTCTGGTAATTCTTGATGTACAGTGCTCGATATTGGCTACTGTTCTGGTGTTGTCGAAGTCTATTTTGTGGCCTGTGACTTTTACGTGTTGTGCTAGGAACGATGTTTTCTCCTCTTTTTGCACTGCATTCCTATGTTCTTCCCGTCTTACACTTATACGTCTATTGGTCTGTCCTATGTATGATTTGCTGCAATCTTGACACGGGATTTCATATACTCCTTGGCTTTCTAGGGCAATTTTTGATTTTGGGTTGCGGAGGACTGTGCTGATTTTTCGGTCTGTTTTGAATATTGTGTCTATGTTGTGTCTACGTAGAAGTTTGCCGATTCTATCCGTTGTTCCTTTCACGTACGGTAGATATGCTTTTGCCACTGGTTTCTCGGATTCTTCCTGGGTTCTTGGTCTGGATGGCTCTTGCGATTTTTGTATTGTGTGCTTTGAAAACCCATTTTTCATTAATGCTTTCTGAAGTGACGACATGTCTTCGTTAATATGGTCGCCGTCTGCCAGCCTTTGCGATCGTGTCACTAGAGTTTTTACTACTGAATTTAGTTGTGCTGGATGGTGATGTGACGTCGCATTTAAATATCTGTCCGTGTGAGTGGGTTTTCTGTATACAGTGTGACCTAGTTTTCCGTCTTGTTTCTTTTTCACTAATACGTCTAGAAATGGAAGCTGGCCTTCGGTTTCTATCTCCATCGTGAATTTGATTTTGTCATGAGTGTTGTTCAGGTGGTCTAAGAAACTATTTAGATGTTCTCTTCCGTGAGTCCAGATTACGAATGTGTCGTCGACATATCGTAACCAGAGCTTTGGTTTCAGTGGCGCAATTTCTATTGCCATATACATATATGTGTATATGCCTGTATATGTATATGTATATTGTTCTGGCTAGGGAATGCAGTGACCCCAGAGAAATAAAGATTTCCCAGCTTCGAAGAATCGCAAGCAGTCTGTTGTTGCATGGATATGTGAACGGAAGAAAATGTTTGTTTACCATCGACACAGGTACTACGTCATCAATAGTACGGCCAGGATTTATATGGGGCATAAAGATTACCAAGAGGCAAAATGAAGAAGTGATCGTCCGGACAGCTACGGGGGACAGGGCTACGGTTCATGGAGAAGTAGACCTGGGTTTGCAGATTGGGCATTTGAGGTTCGACCACAGGGTCATCGTGGCTGACATTACGGATGACTTCATTTTGGGACTGGACATTATGGAACAGTATGGATTTATTGTTGACGTAGGGAAGCGAATGTTAAGGATTGGGAACGAACAATTTATTCTGTCAAAAGTGAACGACCAATGCGAGAAAACCAGGCTGTTGACAACGCAGGCAGTCAAAACTCCTGCATTATCCAGAAAACCAGACAAGGAAGATTGCAAGCGCTACCCTCAGGTGAGAAAATTGCCGAACATGGTTAAAGTCAACACTGTCAAGGTCGATCTTCCAGACAGTTGGTCAAAGAAAACTCTGAGGCAAGAGCAATTGCATGATGTAGAAATCGGACCCATGTTGCGAGCAAAAGAAGAGGGAACGCGTCCAGCATGGAAGGATGTTTCCGACACAGAAGTGGGGCTGAAGGCTTTATGGTCACAATGGGATTCACTTACAGTCGTAGACGGGCTTTTAAGGAGAGCATGGGAAAGCCCAGATGGGAAGCAGGTTGCCATGCGTCTAGTGATTCCCAGGTGTCGTGTACCAGAAGTACTCCAGAAAGCGCACAATAAAACGTCCAGCAGACACTTCGGCATAAACAAGACATTGAGTAGAGCACGGGAACAATTCTATTGGGTTAATAGTCGCCAGGATGTGGAGGCCTGGTGTCGCAAGTGTAAGAATTGTGCTGCCCGTGGGGAACCATTTTCCATGAGCAACTACAGAAATGGAAGTCGAGAACAGCCAAAGAATGATCGAGAGCAGATGAACAGAACTAGTAACCGCTTGAAGGCTCGTTATGATCAGAATGCCAGTACAGGGGGATTCAAGGTGGGGGATCTGGTTTGGCTGTACAACCCACAGCGGAAGGAATGGAGATCCCCGAAATTTCAACCTCCTTGGGATGGACCGTATACTGTTATTATCCGAATTAATGATGTCGTCTATCGTATTCAACGAAACAAAAAGTCCAAGATGAAGATCGTACACTTGGATAGACTGGCGAAGTATGTGAAAGAGGCTGAATTGCCTGACCGGGACGTTCAGGCTTAAGGAGGGGGCAGTGTAATATGTTGCAACCCCTTAAAATTTAAGGTTATGTTGGTTACTAAAAAGTAGTAGTATTTGCACCTACTCGAGAAACCTACCAGAAGTTAGTTCTGGTGACATCTGGAATTATCTAGAGAATGGTGGCGTCATCACAGAAAAATCGAGATCTGTCATTTTTAGGTATAAAAGACCGACCACATTCTCAGCGAGTAGTTCAGAAAGTTCAGAAAGTATAGAAAGTGAGGTTAAGACTTCAAAGATAAACAAAGTGATAAACATTGTGATTTTAGTCAGTAAAGTGTATTTAAATTAATAATAGTATTGTGAAGTATCCAGTAAATATTTAATAAAGTGTGTTAGTGGACATCTCTTGTTATAATTTTTGGAACCCACGGAATTTGCGAGGGTGGTTTCCTAAGGGTGGAAACACGTCACATTATTTTTATATTCACTATATAATTTTTCAGTGTTTTGTTAATAACCTAATTCAACAAATACATTATTTTTTAAATTCCATTAGAGGGCATCTCAATATTTATTTCACCCCTTTTCCTCTGCGTGGTGTGATGGTAAGTCGTTCCCTAATTCGTTATTTGCTACTGTAAATCGCCGAAACATACGAATTTTGCTATTATCTATAATTATTAGCTCTCTGTCAAAGTGAATGCGATATTTATCTGGTCCGCTGTAAAAAAGTACATTTCAAATCTAAATCTAAATCCAACTTCAGCTACATCCTATTGTTAGAATGCAAAATTGTAACATACATTGTTTCTCACCATTGAAAACTTAATAGAACCAGTGGCTTATCACAGGTTGTTAACAGCCAGTGATTTTACTTAAAGAAAAACTAAACTAAACCACTAAATTAAGATTTGATCTAATTGAACATAAACTAAGGTAAGAGTCTTTGATTTCCCACGTATCATTCCATACACCATCACTATTTTATGTAAACTTGTGTATTTTAAGTTTCGGTGATATCTTTTCTGTAAAAAGTTCATATACCTCTTTTTAAGTGATTTTTCTTGTTTGCATTTATTTATTTAATTATTTTGATTAGAAACTACATATTTTCTAAGAAAATTCTTGAACTAACTTCAATTTTTATTCTTTAGGACTGAAAATCTACTCTACACATAATGTGAAGTCTTTTCTACTAAGAGTCATCCCGAGACAACTTATGCAGTTCTACTTGTCCAAAACACTCCATCGTTGGATTCACCACACTGATTCGTTTCGTTGTGCTTATCTCTACTAAAAGAAGTATGTCTTTTCAAGATATAGAAAGTTTGATAATTTCTTAAAATCCAATCTTAATAACTCCTATCTAATTTGCAATTTTACTTGTTATTGTTCACACATTCTGTTTGTCTGATATGAAATTGCATTGTTTATGCTTTCTGCATATAATACAACTTATTTTGCCAAATTTAGCAATTTGAAATTAATTGTAAAATACAAATTTATGTCACAGTGGCGTGTACACTTTTCTTTTCATGTGATTTGTTGCCTACTTATTATAAAAAACGAAATATACAGTGTGTCCAACTAAGTCTGCACCATATGGGAAACTTTTTTATTATCGGTTTTATGAAAAAAAGTTATTCTTGATAAAAAGTTTTGCAAGGCCTAAAACCCAGAATGAAATAATCAGATATCAATTTTTTGCAGTCATATACGAGGTTTGTCGAAAAATGTAAATTTGGCTCAAGAGTAAAGTACCTTTATTTATTACAATATCGACAATCGTTATTAAGAAAAGTTGATCCTAATTGAAAACTACGGACAGATATACAATATTATCCATCTACCATGAAAAAACGATTTTTAATAATTTTTGGATACAATATCTATTTTTTCATGGTAGATGGATAATATTGGATATCTGACTATAGTTTTCAATTAGGATCAACTTTTCTTAATAACGATTGTCGATATTAAGAAAAATTGATCCTAATTGAAAACTACGGTCAGATATCCAGTAGTGTCCATCTACCATGAAAAAATAGATATTATATCCAAAAATTATTAAAGATCGTTTTTTCTCGGTAGATGGATGATATTGGACATCTGACTCAATTAGGATCAACTTTTCTTAATAACGATTGTCGATATTGTAATAAATAAAGGTACTTCACTCTAGAGTAAAATTTACATTTTTCGACAAACCCCGTATACGATTGCAAAAAATTTATATCTGATCGTTTCATTTTAGGTTTTAGGCCATGCAAAACTTTTTACCAAGAATAACCTTTTTTCATAAAACCAATAATAAAAAAGTTTCCCATATGGTGTCGACTTAGTTGGACACACTGTATATATATATACATATATATATATTTATATATATATATATATATATATATATATATATATATATATATATATATATATATATATATATATATATATATAAATATATATATATATGTATATATATATACAGTGTGTCCAACTAAGTCGACACCATATGGGAAACTTTTTTATTATTGGTTTTATCAAAAAAGGTTATTCTTGATAAAAAGTTTTGCATGGCCTAAAACCTAAAATGAAACGATCAGATATAAATTTTTTGCAATCGTATACGGGGTTTGTCGAAAAATGTAAATTTTACTCTAGAGTGAAGTACCTTTATTTATTACAATATCGACAATCGTTATTAAGAAAAGTTGATCCTAATTGAGTCAGATGTCCAATATCATCCATCTACCGAGAAAAAACGATCTTTAATAATTTTTGGATATAATATCTATTTTTTCATGGTAGATGGACAATACTGGATATCTGACCGTAGTTTTCAATTAGGATCAATTTTTCTTAATATCGACAATCGTTATTAAGAAAAGTTGATCCTAATTGAAAACTATAGTCAGATATCCAATATTATCCATCTACCATGAAAAAATAGATATTGTATCCAAAAATTATTAAAAATCGTTTTTTCATGGTAGATGGATAATATTGTATATCTGTCCGTAGTTTTCAATTAGGATCAACTTTTCTTAATAACGATTGTCGATATTGTAATAAATAAAGGTACTTTACTCTTGAGCCAAATTTACATTTTTCGACAAACCTCGTATATGACTGCAAAAAATTGATATCTGATTATTTCATTCTGGGTTTTAGGCCTTGCAAAACTTTTTATCAAGAATAACTTTTTTTCATAAAACCGATAATAAAAAAGTTTCCCATATGGTGCAGACTTAGTTGGACACACTGTATATTTCGTTTTTTATAATAAGTAGGCAACAAATCACATGAAAAGAAAAGTGTACACGCCACTGTGACATAAATTTGTATTTTACAATTAATTTCAAATTGCTAAATTTGGCAAAATAAGTTGTATTATATGCAGAAAGCATAAACAATGCAATTTCATATCAGACAAACAGAATGTGTGAACAATAACAAGTAAAATTGCAAATTAGATAGGAGTTATTAAGATTGGATTTTAAGAAATTATCAAACTTTCTATATCTTGAAAAGACATACTTCTTTTAGTAGAGATAAGCACAACGAAACGAATCAGTGTGGTGAATCCAACGATGGAGTGTTTTGGACAAGTAGAACTGCATAAGTTGTCTCGGGATGACTCTTAGTAGAAAAGACTTCACATTATGTGTAGAGTAGATTTTCAGTCCTAAAGAATAAAAATTGAAGTTAGTTCAAGAATTTTCTTAGAAAATATTAGTTTCTAATCAAAATAATTAAATAAATAAATGCAAACAAGAAAAATCACTTTTTACAGAAAAGATATCACCGAAACTTAAAATACACAAGTTTACATAAAATAGTGATGGTGTATGGAATGATACGTGGGAAATCAAAGACTCTTACCTTAGTTTATGTTCAATTAGATCAAATCTTAATTTAGTGGTTTAGTTTAGTTTTTCTTTAAGTAAAATCACTGGCTGTTAACAACCTGTGATAAGCCACTGGTTCTATTAAGTTTTCAATGGTGAGAAACAATGTATGTTACAATTTTGCATTCTAACAATAGGATGTAGCTGAAGTTGGATTTAGATTTAGATTTGAAATGTACTTTTTTACAGCGGACCAGATAAATATCGCATTCACTTTGACAGAGAGCTAATAATTATAGATAATAGCAAAATTCGTATGTTTCGGCGATTTACAGTAGCAAATAACGAATTAGGGAACGACTTACCATCACACCACGCAGAGGAAAAGGGGTGAAATAAATATTGAGATGCCCTCTAATGGAATTTAAAAAATAATGTATTTGTTGAATTAGGTTATTAACAAAACACTGAAAAATTATATAGTGAATATAAAAATAATGTGACGTGTTTCCACCCTTAGGAAACCACCCTCGCAAATTCCGTGGGTTCCAAAAATTATAACAAGAGATGTCCACTAACACACTTTATTAAATATTTACTGGATACTTCACAATACTATTATTAATTTAAATACACTTTACTGACTAAAATCACAATGTTTATCACTTTGTTTATCTTTGAAGTCTTAACCTCACTTTCTATACTTTCTGAACTTTCTGAACTACTCGCTGAGAATGTGGTCGGTCTTTTATACCTAAAAATGACAGATCTCGATTTTTCTGTGATGACGCCACCATTCTCTAGATAATTCCAGATGTCACCAGAACTAACTTCTGGTAGGTTTCTCGAGTAGGTGCAAATACTACTACTTTTTAGTAACCAACATAACCTTAAATTTTAAGGGGTTGCAACATATTACACTGCCCCCTCCTTAAGCCTGAACGTCCCGGTCAGGCAATTCAGCCTCTTTCACATACTTCGCCAGTCTATCCAAGTGTACGATCTTCATCTTGGACTTTTTGTTTCGTTGAATACGATAGACGACATCATTAATTCGGATAATAACAGTATACGGTCCATCCCAAGGAGGTTGAAATTTCGGGGATCTCCATTCCTTCCGCTGTGGGTTGTACAGCCAAACCAGATCCCCCACCTTGAATCCCCCTGTACTGGCATTCTGATCATAACGAGCCTTCAAGCGGTTACTAGTTCTGTTCATCTGCTCTCGATCATTCTTTGGCTGTTCTCGACTTCCATTTCTGTAGTTGCTCATGGAAAATGGTTCCCCACGGGCAGCACAATTCTTACACTTGCGACACCAGGCCTCCACATCCTGGCGACTATTAACCCAATAGAATTGTTCCCGTGCTCTACTCAATGTCTTGTTTATGCCGAAGTGTCTGCTGGACGTTTTATTGTGCGCTTTCTGGAGTACTTCTGGTACACGACACCTGGGAATCACTAGACGCATGGCAACCTGCTTCCCATCTGGGCTTTCCCATGCTCTCCTTAAAAGCCCGTCTACGACTGTAAGTGAATCCCATTGTGACCATAAAGCCTTCAGCCCCACTTCTGTGTCGGAAACATCCTTCCATGCTGGACGCGTTCCCTCTTCTTTTGCTCGCAACATGGGTCCGATTTCTACATCATGCAATTGCTCTTGCCTCAGAGTTTTCTTTGACCAACTGTCTGGAAGATCGACCTTGACAGTGTTGACTTTAACCATGTTCGGCAATTTTCTCACCTGAGGGTAGCGCTTGCAATCTTCCTTGTCTGGTTTTCTGGATAATGCAGGAGTTTTGACTGCCTGCGTTGTCAACAGCCTGGTTTTCTCGCATTGGTCGTTCACTTTTGACAGAATAAATTGTTCGTTCCCAATCCTTAACATTCGCTTCCCTACGTCAACAATAAATCCATACTGTTCCATAATGTCCAGTCCCAAAATGAAGTCATCCGTAATGTCAGCCACGATGACCCTGTGGTCGAACCTCAAATGCCCAATCTGCAAACCCAGGTCTACTTCTCCATGAACCGTAGCCCTGTCCCCCGTAGCTGTCCGGACGATCACTTCTTCATTTTGCCTCTTGGTAATCTTTATGCCCCATATAAATCCTGGCCGTACTATTGATGACGTAGTACCTGTGTCGATGGTAAACAAACATTTTCTTCCGTTCACATATCCATGCAACAACAGACTGCTTGCGATTCTTCGAAGCTGGGAAATCTTTATTTCTCTGGGGTCACTGCATTCCCTAGCCAGAACAACCCCCTTGGTAGTGTTTTCCTGCTTCTCTTCAAGATTCACAGCATTTACTCGACTCTCCGAATTCTGCTGTCGACAGTCTCGCTTCATGTGTCCTACCTTGCCGCAGTTGTAACATTTAATACCTCCACTCGGCTTTCCTTTATTTTGTTGTTTTCTCTGCTCCCTAAGATCATCCACTTTGTTCAATAATTTGGTAAACATTTTCTGCATCTCAGTCAGCAAGGTGTTCTGGTTCATTTCTGGTTGCGATTCTTCGAGAGTCACAGCTCGCACTCTCGATCTTGGAGTATCCCTGTAAGCGGCTTCTACTTCGAGTGCACGCACCAAAGCTTCGCTACTACTTTGGTGTCTCGTCAGCCTCAGAACTCACCTGACCTCTTCGTCCCTTATACCATCTAAAAAGGCCCCCACGGCTAATTGTTCCTGGAATTCTTTAGGTGCACTCGGATACGCCAGGTGAGCCAGTCTCTCTATCGCAGCTTCAAATTCTTGTAAACTTTCCCCAGCTTTTTGCATCCGGGATTTCAGCTGAGCCTGGTATAATTGGGCAAGATGTTGGTCGCCATATCTCAAGTCCAATGCAGCTTCCAAGACTTTGAAGTCCCTTTGTTTATCCACTGGGATAGTCTGAAGCAACTCTGAGGCCTGGCCGCTTCACGCCAGAACTAATGCCATGGCCTTTTCCTCGTTATCCCAGTTGTTCGCATATGCTGCTGCCTCAAACTGCCTCTTGTACGTCGTCCAGAAACTTTGGCCGTCGAAAGAAGGAGGTTTTAGTCGCTGACCTGATGATACCACCTGCTGGCTTCCTCTATCTCTCAACTGTCGTTTAAGCCGGTCTATTTCTACTTCAAACTCAGTTACTTTTTCTTCTACCTTATCTACTTTTCCTTCAACCTTATCTACTTTTTCTTCGACCTTGTTTATCTCTTCTTTAACTTCTTCCTTGACAGAAATGATTGCGCCCTGTTGTATTTTTATTTGATCGCTCAGGATTTTCCTTAATTCCTCCTGGCGTCTTTCTTCCAAGTCTTCCATTATTTTTCTGAGTTCGTCTTTTTCCTCTTGACGTTGTCTTTCTTGTTCCTCTTTCTCCTCTTGACGTCGTCTTTCTTGTTCCTCTTTCTCCTCTTGACGTTGTCTTTCTTGCTCTCCCTTTTCTTCTTGGCGTCTTCTTTCTTCATCCTGACGTCGTTTTTCTCGCTCTTTCTTTTCTTCTTGACGTCTTATTTCCTGGTCTTCCATAATTTTCTTTAATTCATCTCGCTCTTCTTGACGTTTTCTCTCCTGTTCTTCTTTGTCTTCCTGACGCCGTTTTTCCTCCTCCTGGCGCTGCTGTGCCATCATTTTCTGGAATTGTTCGAATAAGTCCTGTATTTGTTTATCGGATGCCATACTTCTTGTTGTTACGGGCATACGATGAAATTAAAATAAAATAAATTTAACTGTCACGTCAATATCGGTAATGGAACTTTCCAGAAAATCTCGAAATAGCACGAAAAAGTCTTATCCAGAGTCTTTTGTCACTATCCAGTTCAGAGAATTTAATAATCTCCACTAATGTCCAAATAGAAAAGTTCTAGAATGTCTCAAAAATGCACTTAACACTATTTTCCTGTTCGAAAAAAACCCTCGAACAAATGTCCAGTAAATGAGTCCTCCGTGTTAGCACTAAACCTCGAGAATACTTCTCGAACACTCCAGCTCAACTTCAGAGCTCCTCTTGTCATAAAATTCCGCTTTCTGACACCAATTTGTGACGTGTTTCCACCCTTAGGAAACCACCCTCGCAAATTCCGTGGGTTCCAAAAATTATAACAAGAGATGTCCACTAACACACTTTATTAAATATTTACTGGATACTTCACAATACTACTATTAATTTAAATAACTTTACTGACTAAAATCACAATGTTTATCACTTTGTTTATCTTTGAAGTCTTAACCTCACTTTCTATACTTTCTGAACTTTCTGAACTACTCGCTGAGAATGTGGTCGGTCTTTTATACCTAAAAATGACAGATCTCGATTTTTCTGTGATGACGCCACCATTCTCTAGATAATTCCAGATGTCACCAGAACTAACTTCTGGTAGGTTTCTCGAGTAGGTGCAAATACTACTACTTTTTAGTAATTAACATAACCTTAAATTTTAAGGGGTTGCAACATATTACAATAACTTGACTTGTCCTATTCATTAGGGGTAAGCAGTACCCCCATTATTTCAAATAGTAAAAATAAACCATAGAAAACAACTTCAACATTGTACAAATAAATCTGTCATAAAATAGCCAGCCAATATATCCTAGAAGAGCAACAGAATAGGTGTGATTCCTGAAATAAGACCGTGAAAGTGTCGTAAAATAGCCGCTCAAAACATCCTAGCAGAGAAACAGAATAGGTGTGTTTCCTGAAATTAGACCGTGGGGGTGACAAATACCCCGTATATCGCAAATAATAAATAATTCGTAGAAAATAACTCCGAAGTTGTACAAATAAATTTGTCATAAAATAGTAAGGCAGTACATCCTGGCAGTGCAAAAAAATGGGTCCGACTCCTTAAATAAGACCGTGAGAGTGGGAAACATCCCTATATCGCAAATAATAAATAATTCGGCTGTCTATTTTATGACAGATTTATTTGTACAACTTCGGAGTTATTTTCCACGAATTATTTATTATTTGCGATATATGGGGTATTTGTCACCCCCACGGTTTAATTTCAGGAATCACACCTATTCAGTTGCTCTCCTAGGATGTATCGGCTGGCTATTTTATGACAGATTTATTTGTACAACGTCAGCGTTATTTTCCACGAATTATTTATTATTTGCGATATATGGGGTAATTGTCACCCCTACGGTCTAATTTCAGGAATTACACCTATTCAGTTGTTCTCCTAGGATGTATCGGCTGGCTATTTTATGACAGATTTATTTGTACAACGTCGGCGTTATTTTCCACGAAATTATTTATTATTTGCGATATATGTCACCCTCACGGTCTTATTTCAGGAATCACACCTATTCAGTTGCTCTCCTAGGATGTATCGGCTGTCTATTTTATGACAGATTTATTTGTACATCTTCTGAGTTATTTTCTACGAATTAATTATTGCGATGTATGTGGTATTTGACACCTCCACGGTCTAATTTCAGGAATTACACCTATTCAGTTGCTCTCCTAGGATGTATCGGCTGGCTATTTTATGACAGATTTATTTATACAACGTCGGAGTTATTTTCTACGAATTATTTATTATTTGCGATATATGGGGTATTTGTCACCCCCACGGTCTAATTTCAGGAATCACACGTATTCTGTTGCTCTCCTAGGATGTATCGGCTGTCTATTTTATGACAGATTTATTTGTACAACTTCGGAGTTATTTTCTACGAATTATTTATTATTTGCGATATATGGGGTATTTGTCACCCCCACGGTCTAATTTCAGGAATCACACCTATTCTGTTGCTCTCCTAGGATGTATCGGCTGGCTATTTTATGGCAGATTTATTTGTTCAACGTCGGAGTTATTTTCTACGAATTATTTATTATTTGCGATATAAGGGTGTTTCCCACCCTCACGGTCTTATTTAAGGAGTCGGACCCATTTTTTTGTACTGCCAGGATGTACTGCCTTACTATTTTATGACAGATTTATCTGTACAACTTCGGAGTTATTTTCTACGAATTATTTATTATTTGCGATATATGGGGTATTTGTCACCCCCACGGTCTAATTTCAGGAATCACACCCATTCAGTTGCTCTCCTAGGATGTATCGGCTGGCTATTTTATGACAGATTTATTTTTACAACGTCGGCGTTATTTTCCACGAATTATTTATTATTTGCGATATATGGGGTAATTGTCACCCTCACGGTCTTATTTCAGGGATCACACCTATTCAGTTGCTCATCTAGGATGTATCGGCTGTCTATTCTATGACAGATTTATTTGTACAACTTCGGAGTTATTTTCTACGAATTATTTATTATTTGCGATATATGGGGTAATTGTCACCCTCACGGTCTTATTTCAGGAATCACACCTATTCAGTTGCTCTCCTAGGATGTATCGGCTGTCTATTTTATGTCATATTTATTTGTACAACTTCGGAGTTATTTTCTACGAATTATTTATTATTTGCGATATATGGGGTATTTGTCACCCCCACGGTCTAATTCCAGGAATCACATATATTCAGTTGCTCTCCTAGGATGTATCGTCTGGCTATTTTATGACATATTTATTTGTACAACGTCGGCGTTATTTTCCACGAATTATTTATTATTTGCGATATATGGGGTAATTGTCACCCTCACGGTATTATTTCAGGAATCACACCTGTTCAATTGCTCTCTCAGGATGTATCGGCTGGCTATTTTATGACAGATTTATTTGTACAACGTCGGTGTTATGTTCCACGAATTATTTATTATTTGCGATATATGGGGTATTTGTCACCCCCACGGTCTAATTTCAGGAATCACACCTATTCTGTTTCTCTCCTAGGACGTATCGGCTGGCTATTTTATGACAGATTTATTTGTACAACGTCGGCGTTATTTTCCACGAATTATTTATTATTTGCGAAATATGGGGTAATTGTCACCCTCACGGTCTTATTTCAGGGGGTACTCTACTTACCCCTAGTGAATAGGACAAGTCGAGTTATTTTTATATTCACTATATAATTTTTCAGTATTTTGTTAATAACCTAATTCAACAATGTACATCAAATACATTATTTTTTAAATTCCATTAGAGGGTATCTCAATATTTATTTCACCCCCTTCCCCTGCGTGGTGTGGTGGTAAGTCGTTCCCTAATTCGTTATTTGCTACTGTAAATCGCCGAAACATACGAATTTTGCTATTATCTGTAATTATTAGCTCTCTGTTAAAGTGAATGCGATATTTATCTGGTCCGCTGTAAAAAAGTAAATTTCAAATCTAAATCTAAATCCAACTTCAGCTACATAACAATAGGGAGGACCTCAGTGAAAGTTTCTGTACGCTTAAGTAGAACAAAGTGCATCGATTAAGGCTATACCAGCCCATGAAATTGAAGGTAGATCCCTAAAATAGAAAGATGTATTAAAACATGTAAAATAAGCATTCCTAGATAAGTTTTGTTAAACAAAGCAGAAGTTTAGCTAGAATAGAGTATTCAGAAAGGTAAGCCTCTAATTTTAAGATTTGTAACTGATTTTAAGAAGATTTTGTAATATAAATCACAAGTTTTGAAATCTGGCTAATAGTAACCAAATAGTAATAAAAACTATACTAAAATATTTGAAATTAAACAAGGAATGTGTTTAAAGCATTAAACACACCCTATAAGTTCAAAAAAGGAGAAAAATGTAAATGTAAGAAAATTATTTAAGATTAAATTTGTCAAGTAAACGAAAGCATGTCAAAAATTTGATTTTGGAGAAAAGAACTAAGGAAATTCAGATATTTTAATTGATTAGTGACGAAAATTTGAAAAAAGGGAAGTTGTCTTGAAAATGCTGAGTTAAAAGTTTTGTATATTTAAAGGAAATACTGCAGTAAAATATGATCAAACAGCTGATTAAGAAATAACATAATTTATGGGAAATAAATAAACATAATTTAAAACAAGACAAAATATAAGGCAAGTAAAAGCTTTTATTATAATCAAGAAGTTTTTAGAATTCTCGTCATTAATTAGAAGATTTCAAAGTTGTGGTTTATAACCAAAATAATGTTTAATTAAAAATTTATGACAACCAAAAAGTGTCAGTGTGGAAAATAATTCACTTACCGTCAATGTCAAATTGAAAAATCTTGACATAAATCTCAAGAATACGTTCCAGTTCAAGTGGACTATAGCTTGATTTCCAAATTAAACCAGAATTTAAGGATATTTCGACGTACGAAAACAGAATCCATCACAAACGTCAAACTAGAAATGGACATCGAATGAAAACGTCGCGACACCTAGTGTTTCGGAGTGAAAGGGTTCGGAAATCGCAAAGAGAGTAAACATTTGATTATATTAAAAATTATAGAATTCTATAGATTGAGAACAAATTTCATCAAAATTGTAAATAACTTCATATTTTAAATATAGCTAAAAAAATTCAGAATTTCGACAATTATTAAATAAAACAAAAGGCCAATTAATTTAAGGTTTATTTAGGTTAAGTAAGGTTTATAATTATAGACATTTCAGGTTTACCTTTCAAATAAATTTGTTATTGTTTGAACATTTTGATTTATTGGTAAATTAGAATCAACCCGACTGAATCGGAAGTGAACCTGCAATGAGACAGAGTAATCTGCAATTAATGCACTCATGCTATTAATGATACGTATTTTGTGTGAGCAATTTGTGAAGATGGTGGCGCCATACAAATTTTCTGTCTTCATCAACAACTTTTTCCCATTACAAAAAATAATGTATCAATATATATATATATATATATATATATATATATATATATATATATATATATATATATATATATATATATATATATAGGTATAGACGGTATATTGATGAGCCCGATATATCGATAGGCCGCTCATAAGCCCGGCATTTCCCGAGTGTATAAATTAACAAATTTATTAAATATGGCGATTGTTATGAATCTTTTCTAATAGGAAGCCACTAGAGGTAGCTAATTATTATTTTTCTTTCAATTATATAAACATGGCATATTTCAGAGCCCGGATATATTTACTGATCCTTTCAAAGCCCGCTGTATTTAAAAATATAGCTAGCGTTCGTTCTCCGTCCCAGCGATGTTGCCAATGTAATCGGGCCTCAGTAGGTTATATTTTTATAATATATATTTCTTTGATGCATGCATCGCCACGAAACACAATATTGTATGGTTAGAAGTACTTGCTATACTGAGCCACTATCATTACTGTTTACAGTAGAGACGCTATTGGAGGGCCAGCTATTAAAGGAAATATATTCATTCTTTGAACGCCAAAAGAATATAACAGTTACGTTTTTTATTATTCATTGTTATGAATTTGAAGATATATTAGAAGAACCTAATAAAATATTAAGTTATTTTTTTATGCAAATAGACATTAATTATTAATAACTGATAATGTAATTACTCCGTGGTAGGCCTATAAGTATTTAAATATTTTGAATTTGCCCTCATTTTTCGTTTTCCACTTTTAAATTATTGCCTCATTCACATTAAAATAAAAAGATGCAAAGGGGTAGAAATTAAATTATGTTCATTTACGTAACAGAGATATATAAAACGAATTGTTTTAATAATACAGTATCATTAGGTACAATAGTAAAAGAATCCCTTGATGCAATTTTTCTTTTGAAACTGTACTTATTTTGAGACAGCAAGTGACCTTTGTGTTTCCGAGTATATGGGTCAAATATGAGCAAAAATTGATTGCCATCAAATAACAACAAAGCATGAAGTTCTCTTTGAAGTATTTATAAGTTTTTCTATTTAATTTTATTTCACTGTCACTATACTTATAGGCTTAATTTTGAAAAGGTTATTACAATGACCTCTACTACGTACCAGCTGTCCCAAGTTAACATCAATTGAAAGTTGCATTATATGAAATAAGTTTTCAGATTCAGTTTGTCCCACTGTGCAAAGAAGTATCTTTAAAAATTAAAAAATACATATTTTTTTAAATTGCGCAGAACCCTTAAGGTGTAGAGATAAATGTATAGGGACAAAAAGTATCTTCTTTACAAGAGCATAATCGAACCATTAGGAGCTGAGATACAAAAACATTTATTGTGGCTAATGGGAACCATCTTTAATGGCTGCCATTTCGTGAGATGCACGGATTTTAAAGTGGCTCCCTATCTGAAAAGTTACCTTTTGGCACCAAAGATCAGAAAGTGGCACATCCCAATCAAAAAGTGCAGCTTTTTGGCTTATGTAGCCATGTACCCAACGTACTATAAGGCACAAAGTTCCCTTTTAAGTATGGCAAGCAAAAATGTAATATTTTCTTTTATTGATTATATTTCATACGCTTGCACTAATAAAAATAATAATTATTATTATAGTACAGTACCTAGAGGTAAAACATATGCAAAACTTCGGAATAATGTTATATTGAATGGATATCGTTCATTTTTGGAAGTATAAGCTTCACAGAAAAGTTTCTATATTGTGCGGGGGCTTGCTAATTTATAAGGGGGTGGATGCCACCCCCTCTCAGGTGGTGGCACTTAAAAATATATATATATTTATTGGAGCTGAAGTAGAATCAAATTTTAAGAAGAAAAGTTTCTATGTAACTTTTCACATAAATCGATAGTTTTTAAGTTATAACGACTTCAGAATTGCGATTTCAGCTTTAAAAAAAAAGGTTTCCAAGCGGCTTTCGTCAGATATCTCGAAAAGTATTGCTTTATTGCTAAAAAATGTTGCAGACCAATTACAGAAAGTACAAACTGGGAATTAATTATATTTTTTGCTTATTGATATAGGATTAATAATTTCGGAGATATTTAAGTTTACATTTGGCATCCAAATGTTCATAAGATAATTACATATTTAGAGTGAGAGTTAAATATCTCAGAAACTGTGACACATACGTCAAGGATGCTAATAGGTAGTATAGTAAGTTATTAATTAAGTTTTCAACTGTTTTTTTTATTTGTTTCTATAGCATAAAAAACAAAAAAGTTATGACCGAAGAAATGTGCGTCTACACATTTTTTAAAAACAACGTCGCCATTTTGTAACTGTAATTAGCCAGTAATTAAAAAAAGGAATTTCAAACACTGTCCCTCATTATATAGCATGACGTCAAATTTTTTGGTTTGTATACAACACTTGCTTTAGAAAAAAATACAGTTTAAACTATACAGGTACTTTCGATAAAACGCAATTTTGTTTTCCTTTTCCAAATAGGTATCTCAATAAATATTAGTTTTATTTAAGAATGGGTAGAGACCAAAAATAAAGCTCATAAACTGATAATGAATTTCGCTTGTTTATTTATTTACAGAGATTTAATAGTTTCGGAAATATGAAAGTTTACAAATGGCGTCCGAACGTTTATAAGATGAAAAATGCAGTTTAAATGTTAAATATCTCAAAAATTGCGACACCTACGTCACGCATGCTAAGAAATGAAATTGAAGACAATCAATTGCGCTTTCAAACTATTTTTTACTCGTTCCTGTAGCATAAGAAATAAAGAAGTTATGATGGAAAAATGTGCGTATTTATATTTAGTAATTTAAAGAAATTATCTCAAATACAGTTTTTCGTTAAGATGTAGCATTACCTAGATGCTCATTTAAAGCACTTGCTTTAGAAGAAAATGCATTTTAAACTTTAAAGGTAGTTTCGAAACACTTGGATACCAAATATAAACTTAAATATCTCCGAAATTATTAATCTTACATCAATAAACAAAAAATATAATTAATTCCCAGTTTGTACTTTCTGTAATTGGTCTGTAACATTTATTCGATAAAGTAATTCTTTTCGAGATACTTGACGAAAGCCGTTTGGAAATACCTTTCTTAAAAGCTTTTATTTAACCTGCAATGTTTATTTGTATGTTAATTTGTTTGTTTAGGTCAAATCTTGCGATCAGTGGATCCTTATGTAATTTGATCTGCTGAATCCGAATTCGAAGTCAGAGTTGTCAGATTTGCTCGTATTTCACACATAACCCTAAAAAACACCCCCAAAACAAAAAAGTGGTCTGTTCGGCGGACCATACCAGTGTATCCTTATATATTTGGACCGCTGAAACCGAATCCGAAGTTATAATTGTGAGATTGACACATGTTCACCCCCCAAAAAACACCCCCCCCCCCCCCCCCACAAAATGGTCTGCCCGGGAGACCATACCAGTGTATCCTTATGTATTTGATAAGGATACACTGGTATAGTCTGCCGGACAGACCACTTTATTTTTGTTTTGGGGGTGTTTTTGGGGTTGGGGGTGAAAAACGAGCCAGTCTGACAATTCTGATATCGGATTCGGTTTCAGCAAGTCCAAATACATAAGAATACACTGGTCTGGTCCGTCGGACAAATCATTTTTTTGGGGGGTGTGTTTTTCGTTGTTGGGGGTAAAAAACGAGCCAATCGATCAATTCTGACTTCGAATCCGGATTCAGCAGGTCAAAATACATAAGGATACACTGGTATAGTCCGCCGGACAGACCACTTTGTTTTTGTTTTGGGGGTGTTTTTTGGGGTTGGGGTTGAAAAACGACCTAATCTGACAATTCCGACTTCGGATTCGGTTTCAGCGGGTCCAAATACATACGAATATATTGGTCTGGTCCGCCGGTCAGACCACTTTTTTTTGTGGGTCTGTTATTTATATAAAAATTTAGTTTAATAGTTTTCTCAATTTAATGTAATACTGCGTACGATCATGATATGTTTTCTTAATATATATGGGGAAGCTAGTTTAGGCTGACCTCTTTTTTTGTGTGTAAACTCTTTTGTGTGTAAACTCTTTTGTGCACAATAAACGCTTATTTATAAAATGAGGTAACGAAACGCTTGTCTGTCGTCATTTTTTTAATTTTTTTGTCGGTCATTTAAAATGCAATTAAATATTTGAAAAAGCATACGTCATCTGTAGATTCCAGAAAACACTTTTCAAGACAGAGCGGATTTTTAAATTTATGTTGTTTCCATTTAAATAAAAATTGACTTCTTTGTATTGTCACCGCATTTTGCGATTTTCGGGTCTTAGATAATTTTATGATCTTATAGAAACATATTTTTAACCACCATCCATCAATTTCTAAATATAAAAACTTTTACTACGTAAAGGGTCATAAAATTATGAACAATCCAATCAAAATTCTGCGAATTTACTAGGTGAGAAATTTGTGCATTTGTCAATTAACAAATAGACCTTTTTACATGAAATCTGAATTGGTTGAATTTTTATTTACACATGAAAAATTATTAAAATCATGTTAAAACAATGTTAGAATACTTTATATTTCGGCAAACGCGTGATCTCTTTCTCTCTACCTCCCTCCTATGCTGTTGCATTGTGCTTCGTTCAGATAAGCTGGTACCTTTTTTCTTACATTCTTCTACCTACATTCAACTTAAATTTGGTGTTGCTTTCTTGCACAGAGCAATAAAACAATTAAAGCGTCTCAAATGCCAAAAGAACTGTTGCCAATGGTATACAAAGCAAGATAGAGTTATATTACAGTATTTAGCCATAAATCTAACTAAAAAATTATTAGTCCTATATTACTATAGCGAAAATAAAATGTATAAATAGAGCATAAAAAATTATTTTAGAATTCGTTAAAATTAAATAATCAAAACATTAGAATAAATTAACTGAGCAGTTGGAAATTTAAATAAAATGAAAATCATTGTTTGTAAGAAATGCTTTAGTACAGAAAAAATAATTTTCAATTTCGTAAAAATACATGGCTAAAACTGCAGTCCTAGAGGTAATGACGTATACTTCACGAAAAGAATTATTTATAGATGGTACAAATTTTGTTCTTTATTTTTTGAACCGACACGTGATATTTTTAACTTCGTTATTTTATAAACAACTCGAAAAATAAAGCAATAAAAGATATAGTTTCACTCATTTTCGTTATAGATTTATGCGTTATTACACTATATTTCTTAAATTATACATAGGCAGTAATTACTTCCACGTCCAGTGGAAGTATAGTAACGACAAAAAAATTTTTAAAAATTTTTATTGTCCAAATAGGCTTAAAATGTCATGAAACGTCGAGATTTTAAGTTTGAGCGAAAAAAAATTCTGTGTCTGTCTGTCGGTCTGTCTGTCTGTCGGTCTGTTTGTCTGTCGGTCTGTCTGTAACTTTTTTTTGTGCGCACGTTTACTCTGGAACCGTTTGAGATATTGACTTGAAATTTGGTACTCATATGTACTTTAACGAGATCTAGAACTAGATTATATTTTCATCTTGTTCCGTCGAAGGGTTGGGGGTAAATTTGGGGTAAATGGGTAAATCAAGCAGGTAAGAGTCCACGAAATTGGTATTTAGTATATACAAGAGAAGCTAAGGTCTCAAAAAAAATGTTGGCATTAGCCACCCCCATTACCACCCCCACCCCCTTATTAAAGGGGATGAAAAAAATGTGATTTAGTGTATCTACAGGAACCAGAAACCTCAAAATATTTTTTACTTCATCCAACCCCCCACTACCACCCCCCTATCACCACCCCCACCCCACTACCGATGTGGGGTATCGTTTTATGGGTTTTTGGGGTAGAAGATTATATCATTAAAGTTCCATAAACAATTATTTTCACATACAAAGTTTTTTCGTTGTGAGTGACTTGGATAGAGAATCTGGATGTGGAAGTAGTGATTCCTTGGGCAGCGGTTTTTTTAATGGTTTTTACTTTCTTGCAAGTTAACAAATTATCAGAAAGTTTTTTTGTCTATTTTTATTCAAAATTTGTCTTTTTATTTTTTGCGATTACTAAGACCGGAGATAATAAGAAAAATAGCAGAAAATTCTAATATTGACATACATGTTTACATTTTTTGAAGCAATGATTTAGTTCGGGACTTCTTATTGCACTTGTTACCACACCAAAAACAAATTAAAATAATAAAATCGCGGTAGAAAGAATTCCTTAACCACCTTTTTTGATGCTGTCATCATAAAGTTGTTTAGGGCAAACGCTTTGCTCTTTTCCCACTAATATTTGCGTTAGTGTTTTCTAACTGTGATTAAAATATACTTACCTTTTTTTATCTAAATATGTAGGTATATTATTTGCCTACATATAATAAAACAAGAATAGCAGTAGGCTATATTTTGATTCTAATATGTGTTAAATAAAATGGACATTTCGGACAGAACGCTTTGATTATGCAGACAAAATTAATGTTTTGAATCTAGTTTTTGTCAATTTCCACGGCATACTTGATACGAGTATTTTCTCGATTTTTAAATTATTATTCACAAAAGAATTTTCATGTTTATGTATACGGTTGTTTTTGTTATTTTTTAAAAAAAATATAAACACATTCGGCGATTATTAATAACAAATTGTTTATTAAATAAACAAACAAATTCACGATAAAAAAATCGTTTTTCCACCTTGTGGAGAATTGCAAATAATAAATTTAAGAATAAAATTTTTTCTTAATAAAATGTTTAAATAATGAAAAAATAAAAAAGTGATTATAAATAATTAAAAACAATTTTTAAGAAATTTTTTTAATCATAATATTTTATAACAAATAAAATGGCAAAAAAATATTTTTCAAAAATAAGTAATTTATCTATTTGTTTATAAAATTTGTTTAAACAAATAGCAATAAAAATTTAAAGTTTATATAATCTTATAGTATTTTTGAATATAAAAACAGTAAGAATAATTAAAATTAATAAAAAAAGGTTTCTGACCTCTCTTTCAGTTTTTATTTTTTTGTTAGGTTAAATAATTAATAACTAGTAGACTATAACAATTAAAAACATCGCAATATTATAATCCCATAAAGTATAGTTGACATAAGGTCGCCACGAAGCAAAATAATTTTAGTGGCTTTTGTTTAATAATTATCCGACTTGAAATATAAACGCAAACTCTAAAAAAATTTGTTGATTAACAAAAGGCTCATTTTATGAAAAATCGGTGAAAAAATTTTTTCCTTTGTTTAAAAAATAACATAATTTTTATGAATTTTTAAATTAATATTTAATAATATAAAAAAATATTTTTACTTATTCCGGACGGTTTCAGAGCATCGTAACGGCTTAGTGTTTGCTGCGCGGACCTCTATTTTCAACATTAAATTAAAATTATTAATAATCTCGTTAATAATCGATGTAGATTTTCGGGAGTTGGGACTTTTTTATTTGAAATTTCTTCCTCTTTAAGAATCTTTCTTTAAAATTTCTTAAATATTAATAGTTTTTGAGTTATTTGCAAGAAACGGAACTCGTTATATTTTCAATTTTCATTAGTTTATAACTTTTGCAATTGTTTATGTGCGGGTTTGAAACTTTTGCATATTTTTATAGACGTCATTCCGAATCCAATGCAATCAAGATAGGTGCATGATGTCAGATGCACAATGCAGGGAGACCGACTACAAACATAAATTCAAATAACCATCATAAAAATATATGTGTTCATTAATAAAAAAAACCGCTGCCTAAAAAATCACTACTTCCACATCTAGTTTTTCCTATCCAAGCCTTTTACAGCAAAAAAATGTCGATACTATATTTGCAATCCACTGTGTAGGAATAATTGTTCACAGAACTTTGATAATATAATATTTGAAATCGTCTATCCCAAAAAGCCATAAAACGATGTGCTACATGGTAGTGGGGGTAGTAGAGGGGGAAGCTGTTGGAAAAAAAATTTAGAGGCTCTTGTACACATAAATCACAATTTTGTTTTTTTATTCCCTTTAATGATGTGGTAGAGGTGGAATGGGGGTGGTAGAGAGGGTGGCTAGTGCCAAAAAAGTATTCAGGCCTTTTGTTTCTTTATACACACTAAATCACAATTTTATCTTTTTATTCCCTTCAATAATCACCTCCAATAATTTGAGCAAAAAAAATTTTTTTACGATTACTATGCTTCAACTCCACTACGTGGATGAGTAAGTAATAAGTATTCCACAGTTATGACGTTGTTCTCTTTTGCACGTCCAAATAGAATAAAACAATTTAAGTTAGCCCATCAAAATTGTTTTATTTTAAAGACCATGTAGGCTTAACGGGGAACCAAGACAGATCACGTCATGCAGTTAGGTGCACCATACAGTAAAGGGAACCTGACTTAAAAAACCGCTACCTAACCAATCACTATTTCAACATCCAAGTCTCTTACAAAGAAAAAAGGTTGATACTGTATGTGCAGTCCATTATGTGGGAATAACTGATCATAGAACTTTAATAATATAATATTTGCAATCGTCTACTATAAAAGTCCATAAAACAATATGCCATACTGACAGTGGGGGTGGGGATGGTAGTGTGGGTTATAGCTGATGCAAAAAAAATGAGGCCTTTGGTAGTTATACACACAAAATCACAATTTTATTTTTTTTCGCCCTTTAATAATAGGGTGAGGATGGTAATGGTGGTGATAGTGGAAGTGGCTGATGTCAAAAATATTTTGAGTAGGTACTTAGCTTCTCGTACATACACTAAATCCCAATTTTATCAACTCTCGCTTGCTTTGCCTATTTACCATTTACCTCCCATCCCAAGCTTCAACGGTATAAGATCAAAACATAATCTATTTCCAGATCTCATTATAATATACAGGTGTCCCAAATAAATAATATAATAGTAACATTTTTTTATTATTTATTGTTATGAATTTGAAATTACTTAAAGATAACCTAATAAAATATTGGTTTTTTTTGTATGCAAATACACATTAAATATTAATAATTGATAATGTAGTTAGTTCGTGGTGGGCCTGGGCCTCTAAGTATTTGAATATTTTGAATTTGTCAGCATTTATGACATTTTGTTTTTTCTTCAAAATTTGACTTCATTTTTTTCAAACTTTTAAAGTATTGTCTTATTCGCATTGAAATAAGAAGATGCAAAGCATCAGAAATTAAATTACGTGTACTTACTTAATAGAGAAACATAAAACGAATTGTAATAATAGTACAGTAAAATTAGGTATCAATAATAAAACAATGCCTTACAGCAATTTTTCTTTGGAAATTGTACTTATTTTCGTTGAGCCTACAACAAGTCACATTTGTGTTTCTGAGTATATGGATCAAATATGACCGAAAATTGATTGATTTCAAATGACAACAAAGCATGAAGTTCCTTTTTAAGTATGGCAAGCAAAAATTTAATTTTTTCTTTTATGATACTTTCAGTTGAATTGATTATATTTTATATGCTTGCACTAATAATAACAATTATCATTATTAGTACAAGCATAAAAAATATTTGTGGCTGACATTAATTGGTGTTCACAGGTTGCACTCATAAATTGGAATTGTGTGGTATTCTTTTCGGGTTCAAAAGTTACTAACAAAATATGCTTTTTCCTCAATGTTTTGAAAATTAAGCAACCTTTTTAGCAGAGCATAAAATTTTCTAATTATAATTAAAAAAACAGCACATTTGCTAGTTAAATTATTATTATTATAAGTAATACGATATAAATAATATACATAAAAATTTGATTTTATAGGTTTTCTCAGTTTAATGTAATACTACGTACAGTAATAATATTTTTTCCTAATGTATATGGGAGGTGGAAAATACCTCTTCCTTTTACGTGTAAATTCTTTTGTGCACAATACACGTTTATTTATTTATTTATTATATTTAAAGTACCGGCCGCCAAAGTATCAAAAATGAGGTACCGAGATGCTTGTCTCGTCATTTTTTTATTAGCCCAGACGACAGTGAAACCCACAAAAACTTGCAAACTGAATATATATTTTTTTAATGAGTTCATGAAAGTGTATAGAATAATATCCTGAAAAGTTTACATTCCGCTCGGATGCAGAACATAAAAAAAAGTGAAAAAAATTTTTTCTTCCATCCATTTTTTCAAAATTTTTAAATTAAGTCGGGGTAGAAAAAAACAAAAAATACAGGTGGATAGACTACGTGTTTCTGAACAAAAAATATTCTAATAAAATTTATCGCTAAAGCTACGGTATTCCTGGAAAAAAATAATGGAGTAACTTTGTCACTCTGCGCGGCCAAGCGCACGATTAAATGCATACTACGGAACCTCTAAAAATTCTTAGCAGTTCTAACGAGTAAAATAAAGCTTTTTCTCTTTCTGATTACATTTTTCTTAGTGAATAGGAGGATAAATAGTGAGTCTGGAGGGAAAATATATAATTATAAACGCATACACAGACACCATACATAACCGCTGAATCGCTACCCTGAATTTTTACGTGCCTTTACTATATTGTATTTATTACAGGTACACCTATCCACATTTCAGCTATATCCAATGAATTCCTTATACATTTGTTAATGTATTGGAAAGTTCCAGAAGTTATATTCAAAACAATCAAAGATATTCTCATAGTTATATGGACAAGATCGTGAAAATCGCAATTTCTCATCATGGTCTGATTAATCATATTTTCGAAAAAATGCATACAAGTAAACGAATTTGTGTTTGAACATTCGAAATATATACATTTTTTCGAAATAGTGATATTTTATTTTTTCCAATCGGTCAATTTCTCGGCAAGTTACACCCTCCAATATAAATATTTTTCTAGAAAATGATCAAGCAAGGAAATTAAAATTATGTGAGATGTACTTTTTTGTGAATCCACGTTACTACAATTTAATAAACCATAATAATCATGAAGTGTACATAATTTTTAACAGTTCTCAGTGAAAAAAGAATTTTTTTGAAGGGCTTTTATTTTTTTCTATATTTTTTATTGCGACGATTGAGTTCGGGCGTGTTAATATATATAATAAGTATATTTTTCCCATCCATTCTTTGCTTGTATTATTTAAGACAAAAAAGCATCAGAAAGCTACAATTTCCATCTTTTAAATGAACCATCACTCATATAGATTGAACTAATTTTGATTTAGTGACATGTAATTCAGTGCGTCGGTGTCACAGTCATTCGTATTCAAGCGCGAGTTATAACGTTACACTTGACTATTTTTTCCGGAAAAACGTGGCTTTAGCGATAAATTTTGTTAGGACATTTTTTGTTCAGAAATACGTGATCTATCCATCTGCATTTTTTATTTTTTCCTAGCTGGACTTGATTTCAAAATTTTGAAAAAACTGTTGAAAACAAATTTTTTTTTCACTTTTTTTTACGTTCTCATCCGAGTGAAATGTAAACTTTTCAGGATATTATTCTATACACTTTCACGAACTTATTAAAAAACAATTATTTAGTTTGCAATTTTTTTAAAGTAAATTACCTTCATCGAGTGGGATATATACTTTCCTCGGTCGTTTAAAATGCAATTAAAAATCTGAAAAGGCACACGTCATCTGTAGATTCTAAAAAACACCCTTCAAGGCATAACGGACTTTTTAAAATGTATGTTGTTGCTATTTAAATAAACAAATTAATTTTCTCGTATTGTCATCGCATTTTGCGGTTTTTGGATATGATGATCTTATAGAAACATTTTTAACCGTAATCTATCAATTTTAAAAATAAAAACTTATACTAGGTAAATGGGTCATAAAATTATGAACAATCGCATCTTTCTACATTCAACTTAAATATATTTTTACAGTTTCGGTAACATGATGCTTTCTTGAATACAGTACAACAGTCCAATAAATCAATTAAAGCGTCTCAAATGTCAAAAGAATTGTTGGGTTATATAGTGCTCTAATGGCCATCAAAATAAGTGAATAAAGGATTCTCTGGCTGCGGCAGTTTTATTGTTTGAATTTGTTGTATAATAAAAAACAAGTGCTATGAGAAATTTTGCTTCTTGTAACACCTCGTGTAACACTATAACGATTTATTTTTCAGAAGAAAAAATTTGTACTATTTTCCTTATTATCATCGGTCCTAGCAATTGTATCGCAATAATAAAAAGAGCGAATTGTTCACAATAAAATTTTTAAAAAATGCATTTTTTGAATCATGAATCAATTTTAACGCAAGTTGGTGGAACTATGCCCATTATCGGAGTAATCCTTCGTGCCAAATTTTAGCCCAAAATATTTATTCAAACGGTTAGAAACCAATAATAATGTCGAAATTCCATCGCGTTTAATTGCATCAGCTCGTAGGAGGACAATTTATTTTTCAAAATGTATGTTTTAAAATGTATTTTACAATGGTATTAAGAAAAAAAATCTTCATTTAAACCATTTTTTTTTTAAATTTGTTTATAATTTTCAAAATTATAGTTATAAACAAATTGAAATAATTCTGTGGATTCTGTTATAGAACCAAAAACGCAAACGAATTATGAAAATATATGAAATATCTAACATTTTTCTAAAAAAATAATGATCTACTTGCATTTGGGGCCGGGATACGTCAGTTTTTGCTTTTCAGTTGCTTATAAATCAAGAAATTGATATTTCTTCTTAAAATTTCGACCTGTTATTCTTTAATACCTATATTTTTGTGTCACCTAGTTGAAAACAATCCAGAAACACAATAAGCGATGGGAAATTATTATTGATTTTTAGCCGCTGAAGAAATATTTTGGGTTAAAATTTGGCACGAAAGTTAGTTCAATAAAGGACATAGTTTCACCAACTTTCGGTAAAATTGATTCATTAATAAGCTATGTTTCTTAAATAGCCAAAAAAGCAATTTTTGGTGTTTTTTTTTTTTAAATTAACAAATTATCAGAAAGATTTTTCATATACCTAGTCCTATTCAAAACTCTATTGCCAACAATTCGCTATTTTTATTTTTGCGATACGATTACGAAGACCGGAGATAATAAGCAAAATAGCAGAAAATTTCAGTGTTGAAAAATAAATTGTTAAAATTTTACAAGAAGCAATGAACCGATTTAATGAAAAACTGCGTATAGCACTTATACATAAAACAAATTAAAACAATAAGATCACTGCAGCCAAACAATTCAATTCAAAATTTATTTTGACTCCACTATAAAGGTTAAATATTAAGGACTAATATTTGGTAAAATTGTAAGCGGCACTGTGGCAATCAAAATTTAAAAAAAAATAAACAATTATTATACTGGATTACTAACAATAATACTTAAAGGTAAAATGCAAAAGTGAAGTAAGACAAAGGAAAACTATACCATAACATAACCATAATCATAGACCATTACAATAGAAATATATTGACAAATACAGAGATTAGGATTTTAAGAAAAAACAATATTAGTTAAAACTTATAGTTGAGATCATAAAGTATTACGAAATTTACATAAAGTAAAATGTTTCATGTTGCTGTCTATATTACCAGTATTTAAGATTATGACTTGAAGAAACGCTGTCTAAGTAATCACTACTTCAGATTTCTTATAAAAGCCTCTTACAATGAAAAAAAAATGATACTATATTTGTACACCACAATTTAGTTCCATATCTCGCTATAATACACAGGTGTACTAAATTTCAAGTCAACATCTCAAACTGTTCCTGAGTAATCGTACGCGCAAAAAAAGGGACAGACAGACAGAAATTTTTTAGGCTCAAACTTAAAATCTTAACCTCATGACATTCTAAAGCTATTTGAAAAAAAATGTTTAATTTTTTTACGATTACTATACTTCCACTCCACTACGTGGATGTGTAAGTAATAAGTATTCAGCAATTATAACGTTGTTCTCTTATACACGTCCAAATAAAATAAAACAATTCAAGTTAGCCCATCAAAATTGTGTTTTTATAGAGACCATATACGCTTAACAGGCAACCATGACAGATCACGTCATGTTGTTATGTGCTCCATACAACAAAGAGAACATTACTAAAAACCGCTGCTTAACGAATTACTACTTCCACATCCAACGAAAAAAAAAAAAGTTGATACTGCATTTGCAGTCCATTATGTGGAAATAACTGATCATAGAACTTTAATAATATAATATTTGCAAACGTCTTCCCTAAGAGCCCATAAAATGTTATGCCACATCGGTAGTGAGAGTGGGGATTGTAGTGGGAGTGTTTCTGATGCAAAAAAAAATGAGGCCTTTGGTTCTTGTACACACACTAATTCACAATTCTATTTTTTTAATCCCTTTTAATAATGGGGTGAGGATGGTAATGGGGGTGATAGTGGAAGTGGCTGATGTCAAATTTTTTTTGAGAACTTGACTTTTCATACATACACTAAATCCCAATTTTATCGACTGTTACTAGCTTGTTTACCTATTTACCCCTATTTACCTTTCAACGGAATAAGATCAAAACATAATATATTTCCCGAACTCGTGGTAATACAAATTTTGAGTCAACATCATGAATGGTTTTAAAAAATATTTTTTTTTACCATTACTATACGCCAACTCCACTACGTGGATGTGGAAATAATACCAACTTATAGTCGTATCTATCTATCCTTATAATACGTAAAACACCATCCTGCATAATTATTGTTTAATGTCCCGATATTTCTCCATGAAAATTATAGCACCAAAATTAATAAAAATTAAGTACCTATATTATTATTGAATTCTGAATGCAAAAAATCACAAACCTAATTTAGGGATATGGAAACATCAATTTAGTGTAATAAATGGACAAATCCATGTATTTTATATTTTGTTCTTATTCTAATGCCTCTCTTACGATATAAATGCTACCTTTATATCTTTTATCGCTCTATTTGAAATTACGTATTACAATTCAAAACACATTTTACGATGTTTAAAATGCTAACAACTATTCTTTTTTCATATCACTGTACATAATTTATAATTCTTAGTAGATATATATTAAATGAATTCTTGAATTTACAAAAAAATGTTAGACTATGAAACAATACTTGTGAGGTTAAAAAATTGATTCAAATAAAGAGCTTTCATTCATCGATTGTGACTTCATAAAGAAAGTATTTAAGAGGAAATAAGAATCGAATGTTATTGAGTCATTGCGACGGTGCCAAATATCGGGCTATATAACGTGCGATGGATATCAGCTGTATATGAGTCCTGGATATACAGGAACAGCGCCGCCTCACTCGGAAGTGCTGAACTAAAAGTGTATCTCGGAACATGAAAATATAACTTTTTGAAGCCCACCTCAAAATTTTGTAGGAAGGAAGCTAACGTGCTTTGTGGCCATTTAGTGATGATATACACAGGGGTACGTTGATGAGCCCGACCCCGGGCTTCACTACGTCAAATCGGGCTGCACTACAACCGCTCAGTGTATGAAACGGGCCTGTATATGACCATGCATATCTCTATATATATATATATATATATATATATATATATATATATATATATATGAGAAATACTAGGTTCACGGGTTGAACCGCGTCTGAGATTATTGGAGTCTCGACGTTTCGGCTCCCACTTTGGAGCCATTTTCAAAAGAAAAAGAAAGATAATAGGAAGTCTAGGAAGGGCAAGGAATGCTAAATAATTAAGTCAAGGTTAAATCTTAATATTATTGTGATTAAATACGATATAACAATTCCTCCCTACGAAGATTAAAAATTATGGGTCAAGTTTGTCTTGAAACTAATTTTTGTGAATTAGGATTTAATTCAATTTCTTCTTCTGCGGTTGGATCGCCAAAATTTCTTCTGATCGGCTGTCTTCTTAATGGGGTTACATGTCTTCTAAATTTCGTTAAGAAATTTCTAGAGTTATCATCAGGGTAATCTGGTCTTGGGGTGTTTCCTAAGGCTATTCCTATTTTTGGATACCTTTTTCTACATTTACATAGTATAATTAAAATAATAAGTATTATGACCAAAGCTATTGTAAAATAAGTGAACCATGAAATGTGTTTCTGAATAAAAGGTTCATTTATTAGCTTGTCAAGATCTTTATTATATTGATTTAATTTATGTTAAGCAATATTTAATTCGTCAAGATTTAGTTTTAAGATTTTTAATGGTTTTAATTTTGGTACTTCTTTTGGTAAATGAGAACAACAATTAAATTTAATTTCAGGAATTTGAATTGTTTCTTCAATTGATGTCTTTTTTCATAAATTGCATATATTCTTGTTGATCCTATATATGCTGTACAAAGTGGGTTCAAATTTAGAATTACATTTTGTTCTACAATTTTTGTTTCCGATTGTCCTAGACAATTTATTACAAAAGGTACTGAATTTGTAATTGCTACAAGCCAAGTATTTTGTGAAATTAATTGTACTTTGTAGTCTTCAGAATAAAGTAATGTTGTTACACAATTTTCTGGTAATTTCAATAGGTGTAATAGAAGTTGTGCTTCGCAGTTTGCATTTAAATCTACAGGGTTTGGTAATAAATATTTACATAATTTAAATTCAATTTGTTTACAATTTTCAAAATTATCGATATGAATGTACAATGTCTTGTCATCTGAAAGTGCAATGTATTTTGAAGTTGGTAAAATTAAATGGAAAAGTTGTGTTCGATTATCTTTGATTGGAATAGAGTATAAATGAAACAGTTTAAAATTGTAAGGTTCAACGATTGGTATGTCTAATACAAATACGATTTCTCCTCGAGTTTGAAATGCTTTGAGGCTTATAATATCAAAATATGATGCTATGTTTGATAAATCTGGTAATGGGGGTAAATGACTTCTTTGTAATTTTTGAGAAATTTTTCGTAATTCGTTTACTAGTTCGTTTGGTTGAATTATTGAGGGATGTAAAGTATTTAATCTTGCAAAAGTTATGCTTTCAATTATGTCATCTAATTCATTCTCAATAATTATGTTTGATTCTGTGATTTGTTCACAAATTTCGATAAACTGAAATCTCGCTTCATAATAATTTTCGTTATCTGAGATATCTAACACAGTATTTTGAATTTTTACAATGTCTTCGTTAAATGTCTCTTCGTCTATTTGTAATTTTCTTATTGTGTAATTAAAATTTTTTATTGTTGAGGTGGTTACTGAAATTTGATTTTTTAAAAGATTTTCGATTTGATGTTCGTCGTCTTTTAATTTGTTAATACAATCTGTGTAATATTCGCCATCTGATGCGTCTAAGTTTCCTGTTATTGCTTTCCATATTGATCCTATACCGTTTAATATTCCTCTTTTGTAACGATTATTTGGGGTATCATATTTAATTTCCGTTAATTTGTTTTCAATAGATTTTAATTGTTTGTTAATTAAATTTATGTGTGGTTGTACTTCTGTGTAAAAGAATTTTAATCTTGGAGAGTTTTCGTAAAATAGTTTCGTGTTTATGTTGTTTATTAAATCGACATTTTGATTGTAAACCTGTTTTAATAAAGATATGTTTTTGTAAGTTAATATTGTCCATTTGTCGTTTGCAATTTTCATTTCAGTTTCCGGATGATAATAAATTCCGATGGTGTTGTTTAATAGTTTTAAGTCATAGTTCATTGTGTGTGTACTTACTCTTGTTATCGCGAATGATAACCTGAAAATAAAGAAAGTGTTTTATTCTAGTTTTGAACTTATCATGTCTAAGTTAATAATAAATTCTCTGTTTGTTACAGGGTCTTTTACTTTTAATGCATTATTTTCTAAAACTTTAATTATTTCAAAAGGTCCGTTTGATTTATTTGATAACTTTGATTTTCTTTGAGATTCTTTAATAAAAATTTGGTCTTTAACATTAAATTGTTTTTCTTTTGGTTGAAAATTCCAGTCATATCTTGCCTTTGCTTTTGATTTTTTCTCAAATGTTCTTTCTCGTGGTACTTCGTAAAAATAAGAAATTTTGTTATTTAGATCGCGTACATATTTTGTAATGAGTTCTTCTTGATTATACGTTTTTTCAGGGGGTCTCGAGTTTGTATGTCCGAATATCAATTCATACGGTGTGAATCCATGTGTTTGATTTTTTGAGTTGTTGTAACATATTATCGCGTAAGGTAAACATGTTAGTGGGTGATCTCTGGGATTGTCTGTTACTGTCGCTCTTATCATTTCTAATAAGGTTGCGTGGAATCTTTCGAGTGATCCGTTGGATTGGGGGTGATTTACTGAAGAATAAGTTAATTTTATGTCATACAATGTGCAAAGGTCTTTTAATAGGTGATTATCAAATTCTCCTCCTCTGTCGCAATGTATACGTAAAGGGGTTCCGTAATGTTGGAAATATAAAAGTAAAGTGTTTACTACTTATTTTGCTGATTTATCTTGTAAAGGATAATCTTGAGTGAATTTTGTTAATTCGTCTCGTATTGTTAAAATGAGATTGTTTTCTGGGACCTTTAAAATGTCTAAATTTATTCTTTCAAATGGGGTTTTTAGTGTTTCGGTTATTATAAATTAAATTTTTTATTTTGTTACAAGTTTTACAATTTTTGATGAAATGTTCGACTTGTTTGTTGAGATTTGGCCAGTTGTATTTTTGTTTTATACGATTGATCGTTTCGTTTATGCCTCTGTGTAGATTTGCTTTATCTGAGTGAAATTGATTGACTATAATTGGTCTTTCATCTTCTGTTGGAGTTATTATTTCTTTGTTACACGTGATGAATTCGATTTCATCGTCTGAAAATACGTATGATAAAATTTCAAGTAAAGGTATTTCTTTTGTTTCTTCTAAATAATAAGTTGAATTTTCTAATAGATCGTTTTTGTTTTCGTAAATTACGTGAAATAAAAGTTGTTCTGTTTTCGTAAGGTGTTGGTATTATGTAATACTTTCGGTTTTTTACTGTTTTGCTGTTTTGAATGTTTATTTTGTCATCTTGATATTGGTGATTTTCTTCTAAAAAGTCTTCAGTCATTTTAAATTGGTTTTCAGTTATGCTTCCTTGCATGATTGTTGTTAATATGTTTTTGTGAGATTTGTCACGAAAGTTTTCGTTAGAATTTTTGCATTTTGAATAGTCGATTAGCGATTTTTGGTCTTTTAGTCTCTTGTATCTTGAATATTCTTCTTGTATTATTTCTGGGGCTATTTCTGTGGTTTCGCTTCCGTCGCTTTCTTCTTGTATTCCATTGTAAAATATTTTGAGTGCTTGTAGTTGAGTTAAATAATTTGTTTTTATTCTGGACAATGCGTCAGCGTTGGTGTTTTGTTTTCCTGGTTTGTAGATTATCTCATAATCGTACTCTTCTAGTTTTAGTCTCCATCTTGCTAGTTTTGAGCCTGGATCTTTGATTGAAAATAACCATGTGAGAGGTTGATGGTCTGTTACGAGTTTGAATTTTCTTCCGTAAAGGTATGGTCTGAAGGTCTTTGTTGCTACGATTATACTTAGAAGTTCTTTCTGTATTGTTGACTATTTTGACTCTGTTTGACTGAGTGTTCTGCTGAAATATGCAATTGGTAGATCTTTATTTTGTTTTATTTGACTCAGGACTGCGCCAATAGAAAAATTCGAAGCGTCAGTGGTTAGAATGAATTCTTTGTCGAAATCTAGGTATTGGAGAATGGGGTAGTTTGTTAAAGCTTGTTTTAATTTGTTAAAGGCTTCGTGACATTGTTCGTTGAAGTTAAATTCTGTGTTTTTGTGCAGTGAAGATGTTAAACGTTTGACAATTTTTGCAAAGTTGGGTATGAATCTTCTATAGTAACCTGCTAATCCTAAAAATGATTTGATGTCCTTTGGATTGCTTGGGGTTGGAAAGTTTTGAACTGCTGATATCTTTTCTGGGTTCGGCTTTACTCCGTCTTTCGTTATTAAATGTCCTAGGTAGGCTACTTCTTTTCTTAAAAATTCACATTTGTCTGGCTGAATCTTTAAATTTGCTTCTGAGAGTCTGGTGAAAATTTCGTTTAATCTGTTGATGTGTTCGTCAAGAGTTGTTGATTAAATGATGATGTCATCCATATATACTACTAAGCATCGTTCGTTTTGAATTCCTACTAGTATATTGTCCATGACACGTTGGAATGTCGAGGGGGCATTTTTGAGTCCAAATGGCATTCTTTTGTATTCATAGTGTCCGTTTTCCACTGAAAATGCTGTTTTTTCAACATCTTTTGGATGATCAATCTGGTGAAATCCAGATGCTAGATCGAGTGTTGTGAAATACTGACATTTTCCTAACTGATCAAGTAAGTCTGTGATATTTGGAAGTGGGTATTTATCGCCTACGGTAACTTCATTTAATTTCCTATAGTCGATTTTTGTTTTCCACTTGCGTCTAACTTTTTCGGGACAACCCATACTGGTGATGACCATGGTGATATTGAGGGTTGGATGATTCCTTGGTCTAACATTTTTGTAATTTGGGTTTTCACTTCTTGCTTGTGTATATGCGGATACCTGTAAGATGTTGTGAAAATGGGTTTTGCGTCGTTAGTGTTGATTGAATGTTTGATTTCATTCGTGAAAGTTAATTGATCTCCTTCTGGATAGAAAATTTCAGAAAAATCTAAACATGTGTTTATGATTTTTTCTTTTTCTTCTTCGTTTAGGTGTTCTAGTCAAAGTTGTTTTTCAATTTCTGCCTGTCTGTCTGTGTTGTTGATTTGAGTGTAATTCAATTTTTTGTTGTTTGTTTCGTTTGAGTGCAATGTTGGAATTTCTTCAAATTGTAGATTGTTCCAATTTATTTCCTTTTCTTTTTCTGACTTGTTTAAAATTGTTGTGAATAATTCACCTTTTTCATTCGTTTTGACTAGTGCATTTGGGATAATTACTTCTTCTTTTTCATCTGATAATAAAATCAGTTCTTTGTTTGGTTTGTCGCATTTGAGTTTGTAAACTTGTTCTGTTCTTGGTTCAATTTTGATTTTGTTTTCAATTTTTCTTTCTTGTTGAAATTTTTCTTGAGTGATTTGTTGATTTTTTTTTTCATGAAAATTTTGTTGAATGTTTTCTTCGTGTAGATGAGCATTTTGGGGTTCTTCTCCGGTTTTGTGAAGGTCAAGTGTTTTGTATTTGGTGATTAGTTTGCGATTTTTTAAATCAATTACGCATTCATAATGATCAAGAAAATCTGCGCCTAATAATCCGTCGAAATCAATGTTGATGTTTGATACGTAACACTTTAATGGATCGTTACTGTTTTCAGTAAAAAATGTGTAGTTTACACAAGTTGAAATTGGAATTAACTCATTTGTTATACCTTGAACATTTATTTTTTCTGTAGGTTGAATTAAATTTGGGGGGATAATTTGTGGTTTTATAATTGATATGCCTGCGCCTGTATCAATTAAAAATTTACAAGTTTTGCTTTGTGAAGTAATGTAATAGAGATTTTCAGATCGTGTCGAATTTATAAGTTTTGTACACGGTGTGAAAGTTGATCTATTTGTTGTTGTTGTTGGTGGTGTTGTTGTTGTTGTTGACTGGTCTGAGGGAAATGAGCAAAAGTTGAGATTTTGTTGAAAGTTTGAATTTTGAAAAGATGTGCTTGGTTGCTGATTTGAAAATCTTTGAAATGAATTGTTTTTTTGTGGAAATCTTTGGAAATTTTGTTGATTTGAAAATGTTTGATTCGGATTGAATTGTGTTTGATTGTTGTTGAAATTTCTTTTTCTGCATTCGGTTATTAAATGACCTGGTTTTTTGTAATAGTTACAAAATTTTTGGTTTTTGTTTTGTGGCTGATTTGTTTGAAACTGTGGTGGTCTGTTTGTAAAATTTGGTTTTAAATTTTGTCGTTGACTTTCTAGGTAACCTAACTGATTTTCTCAGCGTATTCTTTGTGCTGCATCTAAAATTGTTTCAGGGTTTGAGGCCCTTATTATTGCACCTAATTTTGAGTCTAAACCAGTTAATAGTGTGTCGAGACACATGTTGTCAACTAACGCGGTTATTTTGTCTGTTTATTGCTGAGTGCAATTATGCGTTGTGAGTCTGAATTTTGTGGACAAAAGTGAGAGCAGAATCTTTGCCTTGTTTCATGTATTGCAAGTTATGTATTAAACTGGGAAGATTTCTTGTTTCACCAAAGTTTGATATTAATAAGTTTTTTATTTCCGTCCAATCGTTCGTAAATTTTGAATTTACAAGTTGTGAAGCTTTGCCTGTGAGTTTGTTTTTAATGTGTACTTTTTGTTCAACATTTGAAATGTGTAAGGCGGCTTGACATGAACTTAAAAATGATTCAAGAGGTATTTGATCTCCATCGTATTCTGGGATTAATGAAAATAATTCGTTTAACTTGAATGAGGGTAGTTCGTCGACTCCGTTTTCAATTTCGTTTTCATTTTCATTTTCATTTAAATTTTCTCTACTCATTTTCGATTGGTTTTTTTGAAAGAACACAAAATACAATGCTACTTTTTCAATGAAAAAACTTTGTACTTACAAGAGTGTTGTCTTGAGGTAAAGTTGCATGTGTGCGAGGATGAGTTGCTTTTGGATTGTTGCGGGATGTGTGTACCAGCGACTGGGGTTGATTTCTTGTTTACAACAGGATTCCAGGAGCACTTTGCCAGGGGTGTGATTAGATCTTCCACAAAGTTCTTCAAGAAATGTGCGAGGATTGGATCTTCCTTCTACTCGTACCGCTTTTGCCTTGGATTGCCTAGTTCTTTTGGGATTGATTTTTCTTCGTTGATTGATTTTTCTTCGTTGATTGATTCTCTTCTTGTTCTTCGGGATTTTTGGTTCTTTTTCGTAAAGGATTCAAATCCACCAAAGAGGTGGCTTGTTCTCGCCTACTTTGTCGAAAAATCCTACCGACTGCGCCACTTGTTATAGTCGTAACAAGAACGGTGGGTTTTTAAAAATGATTTTTATTTTGTTCGAAGTTTTTACACTTTGTATAATGTTTTTATTAAAATTACAATAATGTCGTAGAGTCATAATAAGAATTAGAAATTGGAATGTGTATTAGGAATGATTTAATTAGAATGATGGCTCGATACAATTCTAGCCCTACTTATTACTTTTTCTAACAAAAAGGTATTTTAATTTGAAGGTTACATGGTCTGCAGTTTTTATGCTGATTGAGCATAGTAAGCGTCTTTGCTTTATGAATGGATAATGCATAATGAATATCAAGAACTTCTTATCTTAATGAATGCTAAATAATTAAGTCAAGGTTAAATCTTAATATTATTGTGATTAAATACAACAACAACAACAACAACAACAACAACAACAACAACAACAACAACAACAACAACAACAACAACAACAACAACAACAACAACAACAACAACAACAACAACAACAACAACAACAACAACAACAACAACAACAACAACAACAGCAGCAGCAACAACAACAACAACAACAACAACAACAACAACAACAACAACAACAACAACAACAATTCTGATAGAATTATCAGAAATCTACCAGCAAATTTTACCTACCAAACTTTACAAAAAGCCCTTAAAATTCTACTAAAAAGAAATCAAAATCTACCAAATGTGGTAACGCTGATGGCCAAAAATAAAAGCATTTTGAGAAACCCATTTTGGAGATTCTCGAGATTTAACGGCTCTTATCCAAGACCTACAACGAATTCACCAATTGCCCGGTGAATCCGCTTTAACATTTGTTTCGCGTTTACAAACGCACAATGCTAAAATTCACCCCGCAGTGCAAAAGCAAAATTTAACCTCGACGCAAAGAACCGAACAATCAGATCTGATCGAAACGATGACCTTAAACAATTTATTAACAGGCTTAGAACCGAATTTAGGCCGCATCATACGTGCTAGCAATCCTCCTAGCATACTAAAAACTGTTAGTAGAATTCGTAGAGAGCTACAACTCTCTTACTTCGAGCAACAAAAATTTCCAAAAAATAGTCCGGTCAAAAATCCTATTATGCAACAAAAACGACCAACTTCAAATTTTCAGCAAAAATTCTGATAATTTTGTAAACGAAACGGACATGTCATAAATGAATGCCGTACAAGGCAACAAACACAAACTATGCCGTCAACTTCACAAAATTTCGAACGACCAAATTACCCAGGAAATTCAAGTTTCCAAAACTTTTCACAAAATAATCAATTTAGCCAGAGGACATTCCCTCAAAACGGCCAACCGAATCAATCGCAACAAAACAGGCCCTCAGCCATAAGGCCGAACCCTAACTTTACGCAACAACGACCATCCGCTATTCAGCCTAACCCGAATTTTAACCGCTTTAATCAGCAAAAAGCTCATCATTTAAATTACGAACCTTACGATAATTATGCCGATCAATTTAACCAATACAACGACTACTCTCCCGACGATTACCAAAATTACCAAATTCAAAATTAATCATACGAAAACTACAATTCAGAGAACAACCAACCAATCAGACAATTATACTGCTAATTCTCAAAACGAGCAATACGAGGATTATACTGCTAGTCCTCAGGATTTTCGCTTAGATTCGGAGTACCTCACGGATACTCCAACACAACAAACAGACCATTTCGAACCAATTACGGAACTAGAAACCCAAATACAAACTATGAATCTCAACGACAGCTTCGACCCGTCCCTGAACTTCCCAGAACAGAAGTTCTTTTAAATACGCTCTCGCATACTTTACTAACCGTAAACTCAAAAAATCTCTATTATATGAAAGACGCAACTGGTAAATTTAAAATCTTAATTGACACAGATGCAGGTATATCAATTTTTAAACCTAAAACAGCTGAAAATTATAGACGTAGATCTCCTGAAAATGTAATTATACAGGGCATTACTGATCAAAAAATTTATATTAATGAATCTGTTCTCATTACATTTTCAGACGAGTCACACAAAGTGTGCTAGATATAGATTTTGATGGACTACTAGGCGCGGACTTTCTAGAACATTAAGAATGCCAAGTAGACTTTAAAAATAAACAACTAGTCACAAATTTTAAAACCGTACCGTTATTTAAAGTTACGGAAGAAACTACAGCTAATTTACCTTTGGGACCAACCATGAATTCTAATATTAAAAATTGAAATTTAGGCAACATCAAAAATTTAATTTCTATTGAACCCCATATGGAAAAAATATGCAAATTAAAATGTAATCTGCAAAATACCGAGGCTATACTGTTAGCCCAGGAAAACGATAGGGTACGCCTACTGAACGCTCTTGTAAAAATAGATAGCAACAAAGAATTTTTAACCTCAATTATAAATGCAAATGCAATACGCAAAACGGTAAATTTCTCGAACCTCACATTAGAACCAGTACAAAAATTTAAATCAATTTTTAATTTAAATACTCAAAATTCTGACCAACACCTACAGACGGACAGATCCTCCGAAATTAGGAACCAGTTACGTTTGGATCATCTAAACGAAGAAGAGGACGAAATAATAACGCAGCTTTGTTTAGACTTCCAAAACATATTCTACCTAGAAGGAGACAATTTGACTTTCTCTAACGAAATCAAACACCCGATCGACACTAATAATTCTAAACCGATATTCACAAAATCTTATCGTTATCCCCAAATTCATAAAGAGGAAGTTAAGTCTCAAGTTTCAAAAATGTTGAGTCAAGGTATTATCCAACCTTCGATTTCACCCTAGTCCTCCCCTGTTTGATAGTTCCCAAAAAATTAGACGCTTCTGGAAAACAGAAATGGCGTGTTGTAGTTGATTATCGAAAACTCAACGAGGTCACAGTGGATGACAAGTATCCTTTACCTAATATTTCCGATCTCTTAGATCAACTCGGGAAATGTCAATATTTCACAGATTTAGCTTCTGGTTTCCACCAAATTGAAATTAACCCCGAAGATATCCAAAAGACTGCTTTCACAGTTGAAAACGGTCATTTTGAATTCCTAAGAATGCCTTTTGGACTTAAGAATGCTCCATCAACGTTTCAAAGAGTGATGGATAACATTTTGTTAGGTATCCAAAATGAACGATGTCTCGTTTATATGGACGATATTATTATTTACTCCCCTACTATTCACGACCACATATCTCGCCTAACAGAAGTTTTTAAACGCCTTCAAAAAGCTAATCTCAAAATTCAACCAGACAAGTGCGAATTTCTACGCAAGGAAGTCGCCTATCTAGGATACCTTATCACAAAAGACGGTGTGAAACCAAACCCCTCTAAAGTCGATGCAATTCTAAACTTCCCACAACCCAAAAATCAGAAAGAAATCAAATCATTTTTAGGACTAGCAGGTTATTATAGAAGATTCATTCCAAACTTTTCCAAAATTTCTAAACCCTTGACAAAACTTCTACAAAAGGATGTCCCATTCGACTTTAATAAACCTCTTTTGCCGACCTGAAACAAACCCTAACTACATCACCGATATTAATCTACCCCAACTTTGTCGAACCCTTCATTCTAACCACTGATGCGAGCGCGTTTGCCGTCGGCTCAGTGCTGAGCCAAGGGCCTATTGGCAAAGATTTACCCATTGCCTATGCTTCTAGAATCTTGTGCAGTGCGGAAACTAAGTATTCAACGATTGAACGCGAGCTTTTATCCATAATATGGAGTGTAAAGCACTTTAGACCCTATCTGTATGGTAGAAAGTTCAAGCTTGTCACCGACCACAGACCACTCACCTGGCTATTCTCTATAAAAGATCCAGGAAGTAGACTTGCCCGTTGGCGACTCAAATTAGAAGAGTACGATTACGAAATAATTTATAAACCCGATAAAATCAATAAGAACGCAGACGCACTTTCCAGAATCAAAATTACTCATTTTTTCGAATGTTCCAAATTCTATTCAAAGGTTCTAGTCGCGAATGACGAAGAGTCAGACGACGACGAAAACCCAGACAATGACGACGAAATCACTAACGCACAAGTCTCCAAAGAATTCGAAACCTTTACGCACTTATATAAAACAACATCCTTAATAGACTATCCGAAAATCAAAGCCTCAAACAAACAACTTTTATATCGAGAACACAAAGATATTATAACTTTCTTCCAACAAAATAACCTACAAGACCTTCATCACAAAATTATTGAGGATATATTTGAAGAAAACCCCGAATTTTATAACGATAAAATCAATATTGTATCGAGCAAAACAGTCAGACAGGAGATATTTTATCATACCTCTACCTTTTGATATCGAATCTGTAATTGAACATCTATTTTTGGTATTATTTAAAAACCAAGATGTTTCATACCTTTCTAAGACATACTTTGTGGAAAATAACTTAGACCTCCCCATACTTGAAATTCTATCATTCATTTTTGCAGAAAAAGACTTAAAAGTAGTAATCTGTCAAGATATCGTCAGAACTGCCGACGAAGATGAAATTCCAATTATACTGGAGCAAAATCATTTTGGTAAAAATAATCTACACTGCGGAATAAATGAAACGATTCGAAGAATTAATGAAAAATACACTTGGCAAGGTCTAACTAAAGACGTTGAAAATTTTATAAAAAATTGCGAAACTTGCCAAAAGACTAAAGTATGCCGAAAAAACCTTAATAACCCTCTAGTAGTCACAGAAACCAAGAACAACATTGGAAAGAATTAATATCGATTTGTTTGAATTCCCAACTCGAAATTACGCGTCAACTATTCGCGATGAGTTAACTAAATTCACATAAGCCTATGCAGTCCCGGACAAATCAGCAAAATCCGTCGTAAATACCTTGTTGTTATACTTTCAACATTACGGTACCTCGCTAAGAATTCACTGCGATTACGGTGGCAAATTTGACAACCGTTTGCTTAAAGATCTTTGTATCCTCTACGACATAAAACTGACGTATTCAAGCGTAGGACATCCCCAATCCAACGGATCCTTAGAAAGGTTTCACGCTACTTTAGCTGAAATGATAAGAATTCATAAAACTGAAAACCCGAAAGAACATCCGTTCACGATTTTACCATATGCAGTAATATGCTATAACAATTCGGTAAATAAAACACACGGTTTCACCCCATATGAACTTATCTTTGGTCATACATCTAACAGACCACCCGAAACTTTGTACAACCAAAAAGAATCAATAAATACGTTAGAGATTTAAACAATAGAATATCTCACTATTATGAAATCGCCTGCATTCGAACACAAGCTCAAAAGGAGAAAGCAAAAGTTCGATTCGACAGAAATGTTCCCCAAAAACGATCTGAATACAAAATACGTGACTTAGTTTACGTAAAAGAATCACAAATCGAAAGCAAATTGCAAAACAAATTTTCTTTTAAAATAAAAGAAATTTTCCAAAATTCTGCTACCTTATTAAATCTCGAAACAAAACAAGAAACTAAAGTAAATATTGATAGAATGAAACCATATACTGAAAATTAAATTTATTTTCAGGTTTCTCCTGCTGTTCGGATCAGCACCCTGTCAATACAAAATTACCCCGATCAATAACACTATTGGTGTATACTACCACCAAGACACAGACATCGTGGTGACAAATGACAAATGGACTCTGCTAGTGCATAAAAATATTTCATCAAACATCAAACTAGCTTTTGAAAAAATCAAAATATTTTAAACAAAATCTTGTACACTCTCAATAATGGTGATCACAAATCAATTATTTTTACGAGTGAAATTAAAACAGACTTTAACCTTTTAAAACAAATATCCAACTCTATAAAAACGAAATTTGACAAAATGTTTTCAGACACAAAAAGATATAAACGAGGAATACTTAACGGTATCGGCACAATATTCAAATCAATAACTGGAAACCTAGATGCTGAAGATGTCCAGTACTATACTAATTGTATAAATAAACTAAATAACGACGAACATCAATTGGAAAACTTAATCAAAAATCAAATTTCAGTTACAACTTCTGTTATTAAAAACTTCAACTCAACTATACAAAAATTACAAATTGACGAGGAAACCTTTAACAAAGATCTCGAAGAAATCGAACACACAATTCAAACAATGACTCAAGCTATTGAGACTGCTCACATAAAACTAAAATTTTTATATATTTCCGAACAATTAATGGCAAGCTATTTGTATATCGAAGATAATTTGAACGACATTCTGAATTCAATAACATTTGCCAGATTAGGAATTATTCACACGTCAATCACAACCCCTAATCATTTGGTAACAGCATTACAAGAAGTTTCACAGAGCTTACGAAGGAACAATTTGCCTCTCCCCATTAAATTATCGGCAGTTGCTAAGTATTTGGATATTATTGAATTAGAAGCATTTCAAATGGATTCTAACTTAGTATTTGTTTTAACAATACAACTTGTTGACCCCCAAAATTATAACACCTATCGCCTATACCCTATCCCGATACTTGAAAACAGAACTGGTCTACATCACAATTTATCTACCTCACAAAAGTTTATCGCGAGAGACGATTGATGATTAATGTACATACCTATACAAAATTTGAAAGAATGCAAACCACTTTATTTTGGAACCAAACTATGTTCGAACCTGTTTGCATATCCTATCGACCAAAATGCCATATGTGAAGCCAGAATACTAAAACCATTGCCAAAACTTCCAGAGAACTGTCAAACTTCCTTCATTATTAGTCAAGGATACAACGTCCAAGAACTTGAAGACAACACATGGCTAGTAATTTATTCCGAACCACTTCACATCACCATCAACTGTCCAAAGAGAGAATCCACGACAGAGTTAATCAACAAAAATTCCATCATCAAACTACAACCAGGATGTTACGCCTATGCAGGCATTACTAGAATACAAGCCAGTGCCAAAGACTTTTCCGAAATTAAGGACAATCCACATCCTATCCAAATTCCTTTTGAATACTGTAATCACATGCCCGACAAAGTTGAAATTCCAAAATTAAAACCTCTCAAATTAAACAGTCTCGACGTAGAAGACCTAGATATTGCTAAAAACAAATTGGATCAATATTCCAAAGACCTGGATGACCTCATAAACGAACCTTTTGTGACCAAACACGTATCTTGGTTCACATATTTCATAATCACTCTCATCATTCTATTAGTTGTACTTTACATAACTTGTAAATGCTGAAGAAGAAGATGTGGAGCATTGCGAATGCAACCCTCAACGGACAACCCTCCTTCACTTCCTTCAGAGCGAAGCAGAGTATTCACCAAATTTCCTAGACTTATCCCTCCAAGAAGGCGACCCGGTATTAAACCTCATGAAGAAGAGGACATCAAGTTAACATAGACTTTCATATGTCGAGTTTTACCTTTGTCTATTAATTTAGACCATTGCATTTTATTCTTATTACGTTTATGTAATGTATCACTCACTTATTATTATTATCGTTTACCAATTTTAACTTTTATATTATTTTATTATTTTGCTTTGTATTCATTCAACATTGTTTCAATTTATTTTGCGTTATATTCATTTAACGCTTTTTAACAATTTTCAAAAGTTGCTGCATAACATCAACTTTTTTATTAAGGGGGAAGTTGTTATATAATATTACACGCTATCTTATTAAGACTTAGCCATAATAAACCTTCACAGGTATAACACGATAACAGCTTCTCTTATTAATTGCTTATCTTCAAGATATCATATTACACCTTTGTTCTCACAACTTGTGATGACTGCAGAAACTGCAATTCATTTGTTCTATACTTTGCTTACTCAGGTTCTGTATGTTATAAATATAACTAAACATGCTTTGTTGAATCAGTTATTAAACTCACTTAGAATGAAACACTATTTATGTTATATAATATTACACGCTATCTTATTGCGACTTAGCCATAATAAACCTTCACAGGTATATCGTATTTCACGATAACAGCTTCTCTTATTAATTGCTTATCTTCAAGATATCATATTACACCTTTGTTTCTCATAACTTGTGATGACTGCAGAACTGCAATTCCTTTGTTCTATATTTTGCTTACTCAGGTTCTGTATGTTATAAATATGACTAAACACGCTTTGTTGATTCAGTTATTAAACTCAGTTAGAATGCAACACTTCTAATTTATTATTATATTCCTTCTCCAAGAGCCAACGTTGGCACCATTTAGTAAAATAAAAGTTTTTAAAAAGTCATTCATGTAAACCGTGATCTAACATTGGCGCCAATGTTTGTTTCAAATCTTGAAAAGATTTTATACAATCATTGTCGAAGAGAAATGGTATGTCTTTCTGTAAAAGTTAAGGGCTTGGTAATCTTGGAGAAATTAGGGATAAAGCACCTATAATATCCGGCTAAGCCTAGAAATGATTTAATTTCTTTTTGATTTTATGGTTGAGGAAAATTTAGAATAGCGTCAACTTTCGAAGGATTCGGTTTTACGCCGTCTTTTGTAATGAGATGTCCTAAATAAGCGACTTCTTTGCGGAGAAACTCGCATTTGTCGGGTTGAATTTTGAGATTGGCTTTCTGTAATCGTTTGAAAACTTCCGTTAATCGAGAAATATGCTCGTGAATAGTAGGGGAGTAAACAATAATATCGTCCATATAGACGAGACATCGTTCATTTTGGATACCTAATAAAATGTTATCCATCACTCTTTGAAATGTTGATGGAGCATTCTTAAGTCCAAAAGGCATTCTTACGAATTCAAAATGACCATTTTCAACTGTGAAAGCAGTTTTCTGAATATCTTTCGCATCAATCTCGATTTGGTGAAATCCGGAGGCTAAGTCCAAAGTTGTAAAATATTGACATTTGCCTAATTGATCGAGGAGGTCGGAAATATTGGGTAGCGGGTATTTATCGTCAATAGTCAGTTCGTTGAGTTTTCTGTAGTCCACTACAACTCGCCATTTTTGTTTACCGGAGGCGTCGAGTTTTTTAGGTACAACCCAAACTGGAGAGGACCAGGGAGAAATCGAAGGTCTAATGATGCCTTGATCGAGCATATTAGAGACTTGTGTTTTGACTTCCTCTTTATGGATATGAGGGTAGCGATATGACTTTGTGAAAACCGGGTTTGAATCGTTCGTGTCAATGGAATGCTTAATTTCGTTAGTAAAAGTTAAATTGTCTCCTTCCAAATAGAATATATCTTGAAAGTCTAAACAAAGCTGCGTTACTATTTCGGCCTCTTCTTCGTTTAGATGATCCAAGCGCAATTCGTTCCTAATTTCGAAGGATCTGTCTGTCTGTGGATGTTTGTCGGAATTTTGAGTATTTGAATTAAAAATTGATTTGAATTTTTGTACTGGTTCTAGGTTAAGGTTTGAAAAGTTTATGGTTTTTGGGATCGCGTTTGCATTTATTATTGAAGTTAAAAATTCTCCATTGTGATCGATTTTGACAATTGCATTTGGTAAACGTGCTTTTTCGTGTTCCTGGGCTAACAGTATAGCCTCGGTATTTCGCAGGTTGTATTTTAGTTTACAAATTTTTATCCATGCGAGGTTCAATAGAAATTAAATTTTTGATGTTGCTTAAATTTGAATTTTTTTATCAGAATTAATAGTTGGTTGTAAAGGTAAATTTACCGTAGTTTCTTCCGTAACTTTAAATAGTGGTACGGTTTTGAAATTTGTGACTAGCTGTTTATTTTTAAAGTCTACTTTGCATTCGTAATGTTCTAGGAAGTCTGCGCCTAATAATCCGTCAAAATCTATATCTAGATTATAGATATAAACTTTGTGTGACTCATCTGAAAAGGGGATGAGAACAGATTCGTTGATATAAATTTTTTGCCTGTATAATTACATTTTCAGGGATCTACGTCTATATTTTTCAGCTGTTTTAGGTTTAAATATTGAAATTCCTGCACCTGTGTCAATCAAAATTTTAAATTTGCCGGTTGCGTCTTTGACGTAATAAAGATTTTTTGAATTTACGGTTAATAGGATGTGAGAAAGCGTATTTACATGAACGTCTGTTCTGGGAAGTTCAGCATTGGATCGAAACTGTCGTTGAGATTCATTGTTTGTATTTGGTTTGATATTTGGCCGAATTGGTCTATTTGTTGTGTTGGAGTATCCGTGGGGTACTCCGGATCTAAGCGAAAATCCTGAGGATTAGCAGTATAATCCTCCTGTAGTGTTTGAGAATTAGCAGTATAATTCTCGTACTGCTCATATTGAGAATTAGCCGTATAGTTATCTGAAAAGTTTTGAACGTTGCCTGAATCGTAATTTTCATAACTATCACTTACGTTTTGATAATCGGATGAGTAGTCATTATATTGATTATAGTTACATTGATTGTCATAATTGTCAAAAGGTTCGTAATTCAAATGATGAGCTTTTTGCTGGTTAAAGCGATTAAAATTTGGGTTAGGTTGGATAGCTGATGGTCGCTATTGCATAAAATTAGGGTTCGGCCTTATGGCTGAGGGCCTGTTTTGCTGTGATTGATTTGGCTGATTATTTTGAGGGAATGTCCTCTGACTAAATTGATTATTACTCGGTTGTGCGAAGTTTTGATGAGAAAAACTTTGTGAGTTTGGGTTTCATTGGAAACTTGGTCTCTGGAAGTTTTGAGACTGTTGCCTTGTGCGGCATTCGCTTATTACATGTCCACTCCGTTTACAGAAGGATCAGAACTTTTGTTGCAAATTTGGACCCTGTGGTCGCTTTTGTTGAATTACTGGGTTTTTGACTGGACTATTTTTTGGGAATTTTTGTTGTTCAAAATAAGAGAGTTGTAGCTCTCTACGAATTCTAATAATTGCGTTCATTATAGTCGGAGGGTTACTGGCACGTATTATTCTGCCTAGATTTGGTTCTAGACCCGTTAACAAATTATTTAATGTCATAGTTTCGATCAAGTTTGTTTGCGCGGTTCTTTGCTCTGAAGTTAAATTTTGTTTTTGCACTGCAGCGTGCATTTTCGCATTGTGCGTTTGTAGACGCGAAACAAATGTTAATGCAGATTCACTAGGCAATTGGTGAATTCGTTGTAGGTCTTGAATAAGAGCTGTTAAATCTCTAGAGTCACCGAAGTGGGTTTCCAGAAGTGCTTTAATTTCTGGCCATGTGGTAGGGTTGCGCGAATTTATAAGTTCGGCAGCTTTACCTTTTAGTTTATTTTTGATATGCACTGTTAACAAGATTTTCTGGTCATGAATTGCCATGCGTTGGGCACACTGACATGAGTTTAAGAAAGTTTGGAGGTTGATGGCGTTACCATCAAATTCAGGTATTAAAGAAAATATTTCAGAGAGCTTGTAAGGCTCAATTTGCTCTGGTTGTTGTTGTAGTTGTTGTTGTTGTTGTTACACAATGGTACTGTATTAGCAGTATAATACGAAAATAAATAACTTAAGATTAATAAAAAATTGTTGCGTTGTAGCTTGTACAGGATTTCTTTGATAATAGAACTGGCTTGCTTGCCGAGTGTATTAGCGGTATAATACACGTAAATAATTGTGAGAAATAATAATTGTAAAATGAAATAAAACAACGAGATGATTCTTAAAATGACTTACATTAATTTCATCTCCATGGGTAGGTTCTTCGTCCGTCAAGGGATTGGAATCCGCCACCACCAGTGAGGAAGGTCTCCTTGTTCTCGCAGATGTACACGCACTAGTTAGGCACCTTCTGCAGATGTTGTCCTTGTTCTTTTGCGCTTCACTACCAGTTAGGCTTCTTGTTCTGATGATGTTTACGGTTCCTACCGACTGCGCCAATGTTAGATCACGGTTTACATGAATGACTTTTTAAAAACTTTTATTTACTTAAATGGAGCCAACGTTGGCTCTTGGAGAAGGAATAATGCAATAATTAGAAGTGTTTCATTCTAAGTGAGTTTAATAACTGATTCAACAAAGCATGTTTAGTCATATTTATATGTACCCGGCTACCAATACCAAGCCCGGTACCTTGCACAGGCACTCAGAAGCCCTTTTATTGTAGTTAGGCGCGTATATATTACCAAATATGTCATGGAAACATTTATATACACCGCGCAATAGAAGAGGGGTAACTTTATTTAACATTAACAAAAATATAAATTTCTCAGGTTATCCGAAGCCCAACACACACTACTATCTATGCGAAGCCCATTTGTATGTATGTATGTGGTTGGTGCATTTTACTAAGCCCGGCATCGTTGCCAGCACTTCTATTAGAATATTCAACATTTTAAAAGAACCGTGCAGGCGTTCAACTAGAATCGAAAAAATTCGATAAGGTAACAATATTTTTTAATGGGTAATATTTTTAAAAATCAAGGTATTTTGGGTTTCTTTTCTTTTAATCTGTTCTAATGATACTTCATTCATCATAGGCCAATTTAGGCTTGCTAATTTATAGGCGGTGGATGCCACCCTCTGACAGGGAGTGGCGCTTGAAATATATATATATATTTATTGGATCTGAAGTAAAATCAAATTTTAAGAAGAAAGGGTTCTATGCAATTTTTCACATAAATTGATAGTTTTTAAGTTATAACGACTTCTAAATTGCGATTTTAGCTTAAAAAAGGTATTTCCAAACGGCTTTCGTCAAGTATTTCGAAAAGTATTACTTTACCGAGAAAATGTTACAAACCAATTACAGAAAGTAAAAACTGGGAATTAATTATATTTTTTGTTTATTGATGTAGGATTAATAATTTCGAAGATATTAAAGTTTACAATTGGCATCCAAATTTTCATAAGATAATTATTTAGAGTGAGAGCTAAAATCTCAGAAACTGTGACACCCAAGTCAAGAATGCTAATAGGTAGAATAATAGGTTATTAATTAAGCTTTCAACTATTTTTTTATATGTTTCTGTAGCATAAAAAACAAAGAAGTTATGACCGAAACAATGTGCTTCCACACATTTTTTTAATAACAACGTCGCCATTTTGTTACTGTAATTAGCCAGTAATTAAAAAAAGGGAATTTCAAACACTGTTTCTCATTAATATACAGTGTGTTTCACTTCTCGTGAAGACACCCCTGTATCTTTTTTATTTGTTGCCGAATTAATTTCAAATTTTTATCAGCCATACAAGTCCATAAGGTGACTTTATTCAACACATAAATGCCGTCTAAATCTAAAACGCCGGCCTACTGCGATAAAAAGAAAATGTCAATTTTCGAGAAATCATAGTAGGCTTAGAGATAGACAAAAATTTTGTTAACAAAAGTTGTTCAGAATCACTTGATATGCCCCCCTGTAATATTTTGTGAAAATCGGAATATTTTCAAAAAATAATTTTTTGTTTCACTTCTCGTGAAGACACCCCTGTATCTTTTTTATTTGTGGCCGAATTAATTTCAAATTTTTATCAGCCATACAAGTCCATAAGGTGACTTTATTCAACACATAAATGCCGTCTAAATCTAAAACGCCGGCCTACTGCGATAAAAAGAAAATGTCAATTTTCGAGAAATCATAGTAGGCTTAGAGATAGACAAAAATTTTGTTAACAAAAGTTGTTCAGAATCACTTGATATGCCCCCCTGTAAAATTTTGTGAAAATCGGAATATTTTCAAAAAAAAATTTTTTGTTTCACTTCTCGTGAAGACACCCCTGTATCTTTTTTATTTGTGGCCGAATTAATTTCAAATTTTTATCAGCCATACAAGTCCATAAAGTGACTTTATTCAATACATAAATGCCGTTTAAATCTAAAACGCCGGCCTACTGCGATAAAAAGAAAATGTCAATTTTCGAGAAATCATAGTAGGCTTAGAGATAGACAAAAATTTTGTTAACAAAAGCTGTTCGGAATCACTTGATATGCCCCCCTGTAAAATTTTGTGAAAATCGGAATATTTTCAAAAAAAAAAATTTTTGTTTCACTTCTCGTGAAGACACCCCTGTATCTTTTTTATTTGTGGCCGGATTAATTTCAAATTTTTGTCAGCCATACAACTCCATAAGGTGACTTTATTCAACACAAAATGCCGTCTAAATCTAAAACGCCTGCCTACTGCGATAAAAAGAAAATGTTAATTTTCGAGAAATCATAGTAGGCTTAGAGATAGACAAAAATTTTGTTAATGAAAGTTGTTCAGGATCACTTCATACGCCCCATGTCGTCTAAATCTAAAATGCCGGCCTTAGAATAATTAAAATTAAAATCTAATTACTTTAATGAGTTTTAACATCTGTCAACAATATGTAGGTTGGTAGGATGCTGTCATATAACGAATTCTTTTTGAATTAAATTGGTGGCCCTGAAAAGGGCCGTTGTTTCTACAGAGAAGACTACTAATAATGAATGATAATATTGTCGGAAAAAAAAATACAGATAAAGCAAAAGCCGCAGTGTTAGAATAGTTCAAAAATAAAAGAAGTTAATGGTTTTTTTTTACTTATTTATTATATTGCGCCCCTTTCCACTAACCCACCCTCAAGTGTAATACACTTCTCAATCCGTTTTCTGTTATTTTTTACAACTCTTCGCAGTTCTTGAGCTGTAACTTCTAAACATGCTTGCCTTATCCTCTCACAAAGCTGCTCTATATTTTGAGGTCTGGTCATATAAACTTTGTTTTTAATGTGACCCCAAAAATAAAAATCCATTGGAGTGAGATCAGGTGATCTGGGTGGCCAATGTATTAAAGGGCTATTTCGTCCTATCCATCTTTGGGGAAAATGTTCATTCATCCATGCTCTCACTACTACGGAATTGTGGATAGATGCTCCGTCGAGTTGAAAATACAATTGTTCCAAAGGAAAATCAACAATTGCATTCCAAAGATCATTATTTAAAAATTCTAGCAAATTTAACGCATTTATATTTTGAAAAAAGAAAAACGGCCCTATTATTGTTTCGTTAAAAATTCCGCACCACACATTTACTTTCTGGGAATATTGCCTTTTACAATTTATTATCCAATCAGGATTTTCTACTGCCCAGAACCTAGAGTTTTGTGATGACACTACCCCGTTGGTGGAGAAAGTTGCCTCGTCCGTGAAAATTACTTTCTTCAAGAAGTCTCTATTGTTTAAATAATTACCTTGGATCCATAAACAATATTCTAATCTTCTCTCTTCATCACCTTCCTCCAAGGTATGTAAAAATTTTGGTTTAAACGGTTGTAGCTTATGGCTTTTTAAACATCTCCAAATTTTTGATGCCGACAAATTAAGGTCACGAGCCATATTTCGAAGACTGGTAGTGGGATTGGCGTTAAACGCCGCTAATATAACATTATCATCTCCGTGATTTCGATTAAGATGTACTCTCGGTTTAAGCACATTGCCAGTTGTATTGAACAAGTGACATATTCTTGCTACGGTACCATGGTGTATTGGTTGTCTTAGAGGATGTCTTAAATTAAATTCTTCTGCTGCTTCTCTTGAAGACCGTACATTTTCACCGACTATCTTTATTATTTCAATTTTTTCATCAGTGGTTAAAAGTATTCTAACCATTATGAGAAAAGATATGAAATAAGGAAACTTTAGTATGAATAAAATTATTAAAACAAGAAAAACTAACAAACTCCACAGAAAATAACAACAATCACTTCTGTCATGAAAGCAATGACGAAATAAATAAAACAATACATATTGACAGTTAATTTCATGGCACTCTTTACATTCAACGCAATAAAACCGTCCATGTTCCTAAATTTCTGAGCCGATAAGGAGGAAGGATATGATGGAGAGTTACTCCTCCAGAAGAGAGATAACAAAAAGAAAAAAGAAAAGATATTACATTCAACTTGATATGTAAAAATAAAAAGCCCTTTTAGTGTTTATTGAATGCTGATTTTTGTTCACAACTTTCATTTGTTGGAAAAAGTTCTCTTTATGTGTTCTCTTTTTTTGAAAATATTCCGATTTTCATAAAATTTTACAGAGGGGCATATGAAGTGATCCTGAACAACTTTTATTAACAAAATTTTTGTCTATCTCTAAGCCTACTATGATTTCTCGAAAATTAACATTTTATTTTTATCACAGTAGGCAGGGGTTTTAGATTTAGACGGCATTTATGTATTGAATAAAGTCACCTTATGGATTTGTTTGGCTGATAAAAATTTGAAATTAATTCGGCCGCAAATAAAAAAGATACAGGGGTGTCTTCACGAGAAGTGAAACAAAATTTTTTTTTTTGAAAATATTCCGATTTTCACAAAATTTTACAGGGAGGCATATCAAGTGATTCCGAACTACTTTTGTTAACAAAATTTTTGTCTATCTCTAAGCCTACTATGATTTCTCGAAAATTAACATTTTCTTTTTATCACAGTAGGCCGGCGTTTTAGATTTAGACGGCATTTATGTGTTGAATAAAGTCACCTTATGGACTTGTATGGCTGATAAAAATTTGAAATTAATTCGGCCACAAATAAAAAAGATACAGGGGTGTCTTCACGAGAAGTGAAACAAAAAATTTTTTTTTGAAAATATTCCGATTTTCACAAAATTTTACAGGGGGGCATATCAAGTGATTCCGAACAACTTTTGTTAACAAAATTTTTGTCTATCTCTAAGCCTACTATGATTTCTCGAAAATTGACATTTTCTTTTTATCGCAGTAGGCCGGCGTTTTAGATTTAGACGGCATTTATATGTTGAATAAAGTCACCTTATGGACTTGCATGGCTGATAAAAATTTGAAATTAATTCGGCAACAAATAAAAAAGATACAGGGGTGTCTTCACGAGAAGTGAAACACACTGTATAGCATGACGTCGATGCTCATTTTTTTTGGTTTGTATACAGCACTTAATTTAGAAAAAAAGGTATTTTCGATAAAACATATTTTTTTTTCCTTTTCCAAATATCTCAATAAATATTAGTTTTATTGAAAAATGCGTAGAGACCAAAAATAAAGCTCATAAACTGATAATGAATTTCGCTTGTCTATTTATTTACATAGATTTAATAGTTTCGGAGATATGAAAGTTTACAAATGGCGTCCGAACGTTTATAAGATGAAAAATGCAGTTTAAATGTTAAATATCTCAGAAATTGTGACACCTACGTCACTCATGCTAAGACATGAAATTAAAGACAATTAATTGCGCTTTCAAATTATTTTTTACTCTTTCCTGTAGCATAAGAAATAAAGAAGTTATGGCGGAAATTTATAGGGGGTGGATGCCACCCCCTCTAAGGGGGGTGGCACTTAAAAAATATATATATTTATTGGAGCTGAAGTAGAATCAAATTTTAAGAAGAAAAGATTCTATTCAATTTTTCACATAAATTGATAGTTTTTAAGTTATAACGACTTCAAAATTGCGATTTTAGCTTAAAAAAAGGTATTTCCAAACTGCTTTCGTCAAGTATCTCGAAAAGCATTACTTTATCGAAAAAACGTTACAGACCAATTAGAGAAAGTACAAACTGGGAATTAACTATATTTTTTGTTTATTGATGTAGGGTTAATAATTTCGGAGACATTTAAGTTTACATTAGGCATCCAAGTGTTCATAAGATAACTGTTTAGAGCGAGAGTTAAATATCTCAGGAACTGTGACAACTACGTCAAGAATGCTAATAGGTAAAATAATAGGTTATTAATTAAGATTTCAATTATTTTTTTATTTGTTTATGTAGCATAAAAAACAAAGAAGTTATGACCGAAGCAATGTGCGTCTACACATATTTTTTTAATAACAACGTCGCCATTTTGTTACTGTAATTAGCCAGTAATTAAAAAAAGGAATTTCAAACACTGTTTCTCATTAATATATAGAATGACGTAGATGCTCAAATTTCTTGGTTTTTATACAACACTTGCTTTAGAAAAAGATACAGTTTAAACTATAAAAGTACTTTCGATAAAACGTAATTTTTTTTCCTTTTCCAAATATCTCGATAAATATTAGTTTTATTGAAAAAGCTCATAAACTTGAATTTTGCTTGTTTATTTATTTACATAGCTTTAATAGTTTCGGAGATATGAAAGTTTACAAATGGCGTCTGAACGTTTATAAGACGAAAAATGCAGTTTAAATGTTAAATATCTAAGAAATTGTGATACCTACGTCACTCATGCTAAGAAATGAAATTAAAGACAATTAATTGCGCTTTCAAATTATTTTTTACTCGTTCCTGTAGCATAAGAAATAAGGACGTTATGACGAAAAAATGTGCATATTTATATTTTTTTATATAATTTTACTCTAATTAGCCAGTAATTTAAAAAAATTATCTCAAATACAGTTTTTCGTTAAGATGTAGCATTACCTAGATGCTCAATTTCTTTTGCTCATTTAAAGCACTTGCTTAAAAAAAATGCATTTTGAACTTTAAAGGTAATTTCGAAATATTTGGATACCAAATATAAACTTAAATATCTCCGAAATTATTAATCCTACATCAGTAAACAAAAAATATAATTAATTCCCAGTTTGTACTTTCCGTAATTGGTCTGTAACATTTTTTCGAAAAAGTAATACTTTTCGAGATACTTGACGAAAGCCGTTTGGAAATACCTTTTTTTTAAAGCTTAAATCGCAATTTTAAAACTTTAAACTTAAAAACTGTCAATTTATGTGAAAAATTGCATAGAACCTTTTCTTCTTAAAATTTGATTCTGTTTCAGCTCCAATAAATATATATTTTTTTTAAGTGCCACCCCCTGAGAGGGGGTGGCATACACCCCCTATAAATTAGCAAGCCCCCGCACAATATAGAAACTTTTTTGTGAACCATTTACTATTATACTGCCAAAAATGAACGAAATCTGTTCAATATGACATTATTCCGAAGTTAAAACATCTAGATACTGTACTATGCGTCTAATGTGTTTCTTTTTACTATTTCCATTTAGATCAAATATATTGTAATTGTTTCAAATAAATAAATAATTAAATGTCTTTGATTACTATTTGAATTATTTTTCTTTTATTCTCCACAATTTTTTCAGGTGAACAAAAAAATAGCATAACTGTAGACGTTTATTTGTTGATCCCGTAGTTGAAAGTGTCACTGGCACCGATGGAAATTTGAAATGGATTTTTAAAGTACAATTGGCGCTTTGTGTTTCCAATATGTTTCTTTTCAATATTTTGGCTTTAATTGTAATTGTATGAATTAGATGAAATAATTGTATTTGATTATTAGTTAAAATTAACTTAAATTTAATTTAATTATTTCACTTTGATTTTAATAAAAGCGAATTTAAGAGCACCTTCGATTTCTTTCATTACAAGTTCCTCAAATAGCATATTATATCATGATCTTTGAGTTTCTTTATCAGATACACTGTTGTCAAGTTTACGGGCCACGTATAGTGCGACTAAAATACTGAGCTTCCGATAATCGGGCTTACATCCACAGTGTATATACAGCTCTCGTAGGCGCCCTTAGTGCGGAATTTCTTTGAACTAAAACTGTATCTTTTGAGGGACACAACGACTTTAACGGGCCCTTCTAAATATCACTAAAAACGCTAAATTACTTTTACTGTAATTTATTTGAACTGAGATTATATGTGGAGAGGTAAGCAATGACTTCAACAACCCCCCCTAAGAAGCGAGATAAACTGTCAATGACCCATACTGTATTTTATCGCTGAATATACACGTAAGTTTTACTGAGCCCGAAGTCGGGCCGCGTAAGTCGGTCACGGGCTTCCTATCAACTGGAAAACATACAATTTCGGGCTTCCTAATGCCGGTAAATACGTGTATATATATATATATATATATATATATATATATATATATATATATATATATATATATATATATATATATATATATATATATATATATATATATATATGTGAAGTGAAGGTGAGAGGTAAACTCTCATATGGTCAGATGCTACTATACGTCGGACAAATGTCACTGGCGTATAGCGACTTGCCTTTCTGTAAGTACCAAGAGCGGCGACCTCTAGCCTTAGTGGGCTATACTCACTGTTTATGAAATTAGATTTGAAGGAAACAACTACTCAGCAGGCAAATACCCCGACCTGCATTGGATTATACCTTCAAATCGTGATCAGTAACCAACTATCATTTGTCTGTTCCTAACCAGACATAGACCGGTTTCGAACTTATTATGTTTTTCTCAGTATGCCATAGGTCATGGAACAGACAAATGATAGTGGTCAACTTGCTAGTCTTATACAAACTGTTGTTGTTTTTGTTTGTTTTACCTCTCTAAATTATCTCTTCCCAATCACAATTTATTTTTGAATATCAAAATCTTTAGAAAACCAAATATTTGAAACCATAAATTGCGCGGTCTTGCATTACCGTTAACTTTGACTGCATTGCTTAGAACGGGTTTTTTTGATTAGTGATTTTCCCGTGAAGACCAGCCATATATATCTAATATTTTATTTACACCAGCCTTTTTGTATTGTATATATCAATTATTTTAAGTTTATTTTTTACATGTTTTACCTTATGCAGTTTTTAATTCGCCTATCCTGCGAAAGGAGATTGTGTTTATATTTTCATTTTATTTTTATCCAATCCGGCCTCGCTCCGTCCAGTCAATCAATTACCATGGCGATTCGCACCATGGATGTATGGCTGGCTCCGGATGAGTGCGCGGGGAGGACAATATGTATTCTTAATTTCAAATAAATTTGTTCTTGCTTGCTTGCTTGCTTTGCATTGCAATCCAAAGGTCCCGTGTTCGAATCCCACAGGTTGGATATTTTTTTTTCATTTTTTTTTAATCAAATTTTTTTCACAATAAAGATGGTATCACAAAATTTAGGATGTCCAAAAACTAACATTATTTAGAAGAAAACTGCGAAGAGTATCCTATAGAATGTGTAACAATTATATATAAAAAGCTCAGTAAATTGGCGAAGAGTACGTTTTTAGCTTGTTTATTTTAAAATTACCTCAGATATCATTTGGCTGTGGAGTATTTTATAGGCTACCAGCACAACAGATTGCTCGTGGACTAGAATTATTTGAGAATTGCATATCCACTTTGTTACCAGTGACTGATGAGCTAGTACTGCTAGGTGATTTCAATATTAATTTAAATAGCGTAAGTGCTGCAACTGAAACATTTACAGATCTTCTACATACTTATAAACTCGAACAAATTGTAAATAACGCCACCAGAACTTGCAATAAGTCTAGTTCTTTAATTGCTTTAATAATAGTTAGCAACCCGGCGCTTTTGGATTCCATTTTACAAGAACCTATGCACGAAATATCGGATCACGATCTAATATATGTAAGCGTAAATGTAAAAGTACAAAAACATCCACCTAAATTAGTTTCATTTAGAAACTTTAAATATTTTCAATTAGAAGAATTTCAGTAGACACTGAAGTCTGTGGATTGGCAATTATTATATAATGTGGATAAGGTCGAATCAAAAGTTAGTATTTTAACACAAAATATTATGAATTCTTTTGATATATATGCACCCATCATAACAGTTAAAATAAGCAAAACTAAAGCTCTGTTGATAACCGATGTTATCAAAATCATGATTCGGAAACGTAATAAATTACTAACCAAATATAAGAAAACCAAACTACCAAATGATTGGATTATAAAACCATAAGGGATTACATTGTTAATGCTATCAGGCAAGAAAAGCTGGCTTACCTAAACAGTAGTTGTAAAACAGGCGACTCAAAACAAATATGGAATACTCTTGACCGACTTAATATTCATTCTAAAGCTAGAAATTTAGACCTACCATAAAAATTGAGCGATGTAGAACAAATAAATAACTTTTTTGCCTCTGGTATGAACTTTAATCTACCAATTTCATTAGAGACTATTAACAAATATATATAATGACAGTATGCTCGGTGATAGTTTTTTTTATATTTTATGAGATAACCGAAAATGATATATTCATTGCTTTAAAAAGTTTAAAGTCAAACTGTTCTGGATATGAAGGATTAACTCGTCAAATGGTAAATATCTGTTGTCCTTTCATTGTTCCACACCTTTGTCATATATTTAATTTTTGCATTGCTGGTGGAAACTTTCCAGGGGCATGGAAGAAAGCTGTAGTACTTCCCTTGCCCAAGGTTAATCAGCCGGAGTCATTCTCAGACCTACGACCAATTAGCCTACTCCCTATTTTATCGCCAAATTTTTTGTTTTATGAATAATAATAATTTATTAGCAAAATACCAGTCTGGCTTTCGCAGGGGATATAGTTCTGTCACCGCACTACTAAAAGTGCAGGATGATATTATTACTGCTGTGGATGAGGGAATGACAACAGCCTTAGTTCTTCTTGATTATAGTAAGGCATTTGATGCGATAGATCATAGGTTATTGTGTGCAAAGCTTCATTATTACGAGTTCTCAGATTTTGCAGTCTCATTTATTAGAAGCTATCTAACAGATAGGTTTCAAGCTGTGCGGTTGGGGTCATCCACATCTGATGATGTTATGCTGTGAAAAGGTGTTCCTCAAGGTTCAGTACTTGGGCCATTACTGTTTATTATTTTTACTTCAGATATGGGAGACAATTTGAAACACTGTAAACATCACCAGTATGAGGATGACACCCAGTTGTACATAAGCTTTACTAAGGATAATGCCTATGAGAAACAATGCAACTTGAATGATGACTTGGACAATATATACATATATTCAATATGTAACGGACTTAAAATTAACCCTACTAAATCTGCAGTAATATTCTTTGGGCCACATAAATTGTGGGCGAACGAAAATTTTAAATCGCGCATGTCAAACTCTGAGCTGAATCCTGATAAAGAAGTTAAAAACCTAGGCATCGTTTTCGATAATGAGCTTAGGTTTAGGGCACATATTGCTAAAATTATACAGAGGTGTTATATGTCTTTGAGGCATTTATTTCGTAATAGAAGTATTATCAACTTTAAATTTAAGATAGCCCTATGTGAATTCCTTGTTCTGTCACATCTGAATTACGGAGATATAGTGTATGGTTTCAGTTTGGATCAAATAAACCAATATCGACTGCAAAAAATTCAAAACACCTGCATTAGGTTTATTTACAATTTACGTTCCTTTGACCATGTATCATATAAACTGAAAGAATTAAAATGGTTGAATATAAAAAACAGACAAATACATCATTTTGATATATTTTTATTTAAAACATTAAAGACCAATGTCCCATGTTATCTTAAAGAAAAAATTGAATTTAGACATACACTTCATAATACCAATTTAAGAATCAATTACAATTTAAATATACCAAAACATAAAATATCACTTTATAGACGATCTTTCTCATATTCTGCAGTCAATGTTTTTCATAATTTTCCAATCACCCTAAAAAATAGTCAGTTATCTGCAAAAACTTTTAAAGTTAAACTATTTGATTATTTATTACAAAAACAGTAAACGAGGCAATTATTTCATTTTCTCTTTGTACGTACTTCTTTTGTTTTTGTATATATACATACATTATATACATTAGTATTCATATACAGTGTGTCCCCCGATTGAGTCCGCTATAATTGAAATGGGCAAAAAATTTTCGATTTTATTTTTCATATTTGGTTCACCCCTGCTTATCTAAAAAGTAATTTTGGATGTACTTTTGTTTTTTTAGAATCATGTAGGCCATGACAGTTAAGCAAAAACGAATTTCATGTTAGGTAAAGTGCCTTTTCTGTAAAATATACAGGAAAGTGTCATTAAGGAAAGTTATTCAGATTAAAAAGTTATAGTCCTATGCAAAATTTCAAGAACATACGCCTACTTTGATGATTTTGATTTTTTTCAATTCAGGGTGGCCATAATAGGCCATAGTTCAAAGGTAGATTCTTTGGACCAAAATATGAGGATATAACCAAACATGCTTTAGTAAATTGTTGCTGTGGAAAAAGATACAGGGTGTCAAAATTGTATTTTTTTTTTCTATTTTTGCAATGTTTCAACTATCTCTTGACCGATCTTCTCCCAATTTGGCAAGGAAACATTTTTTAAGCTAAGAAACAATAATTTATGTATTACATCACTCTAGTCCGTGGAGAGCGCCTCATGAGCTATACCTGATGATGAATATTTTTTCTCTTTTTTTATTACGAAACGTAGTGGCACTTTTGACTAGAAAATCTCATGCAGGAATCATTTATACGTAAGATAGAACTTGATAATTCCAACCGTTTTCGAGAAAACTGCCGCATAGATCTCAAAAATTCTTTGAAAACAAACCCAGTTTGAAAAGGAAAAATTGTATTTATTGAAAAATGTGCTTTGGTGACGTCATTTACGTACAATTTCATTAGTTTGACATTTTGACAGAACTAAGACGCCACTAAAGCACACTTTTCAATAAATACAATTTTTCCTTTTCAAATTGGGTTTGTTTTCAAAGAATTTTTGAGATCTATACGGCAGTTTTCTCGAAAACGGTTGGATTTATCAAGTTCTATCAAGTGTATCCTTTTTACGTAGAAATGTCTCCTGTATAAGATTTTCTAGTCAAAAGTGCCACTACGTTTCGTAAAAAAAAGAGAAATATTATTCATCATCAGGTATAGCTCACGAGGCGCTCTACACGGGCTAGAGTGATGTAACACATAAATTATTGTTTCTTAGCTTAAAAAATGTTTCCTTACCAAATTGGGAGAAGATCGGTCAAGAGATAGTTGAAATATTGCAAAAAAAAAAGAAAAAAATTACAATTTTGACACCCTGCATCTTTTTCTACAGCAACAATTTACTAACTACTACTACTACTACTTTACTACATTTTACGAAAGAAAAAGTGTTTCCGATTTACTAAAGTGTTTACTCCATTATGTACTAGATCAAACACTTTAGTAAATTGGTATACTACTTTTTTTTTCGTAAAATGCAATTATATTGAAAAAATCAAAATTATCAAAGTAGGCGTATGTTCTTGAAATTTTGTGTAGAACTATAACTTTTTAATCTGAATAACTTTCCTTCCCATTTTCCTCTATATCTTACAGAAAAGGTACTTTACCTAACATGAAATTCATTTTTGCTTAACTGTCATGGCCTACATGATTTAAAAAAAACGAAAGTACACTCAAAATTACTTTTTAGATAAGCAGGGGGTGAACCTCCAAATATGAAAAAAAAAAGTCGAAAATGTTTGTCCATTTCACCTATAGCGAACTCAATCGGGGGACACACTGTATATATTTTTTAAAATTTTAATTAGATTAGTTTTATTTTACTCAATTAATCTAGATGTAATTTTTTCAACGTAATGAATACATTTAATGTTTTCAATTAGCTCTAGATAATAAGATTTTTTGTTGTTATTTATATCATGTATTTGTTAAGCTCGGTTGAGTCTGAATAGCTATTAGCTAAACTCCGCCGAGGATAAAATAAAGGCATATTATTATTATTATTATTATTATTAGCAAGCCCCCGCACAATATAGAAACTTTGCTGTGAAGCATTTACTATTATACTGCCAAAAATAAACGAAATGAGTTCAACAGACATTATTCCGAAGTTAAAACCTCTAGTTACTGTACTAGAGGTCAAAACGGGGGTGGTATAAAGTATATCATTTTGACACTGAAAATGATGTCTATAATTCACGTCAGAAGATAAAATATTATTGTTATGTTTCATATATGATGTTATCATTTTCAATGTCTTCAATGGTTGCAAGGACTGGGAAATCTGTGAATTTTTACTTTTTTACGAAATGGCTAAAAAAATCTAAGTATTAATGGAGAAGTTGTACAACATACTGTTGTCCTAATTGTAGGTGACGGAGCCTGTTTATTCCGTTCCCTTCCATTCTTAATGTACGGCTCACGAGAAAGAGCGTTGGAGGTTCGTAAACAAATAGTCAGCTTTGTGTTAGACAATAGGCCTTTTCATCATAAGCGCGCGCATGTGCTGCCGCTATGTTTGTTTGCGGGAACTATGAAATGTTCGGACACTTGGTTGTCAAAATGACTGAACCGGTATCATTTTTTCACATTAATTTAGACGAAAGTGTGATTGACGGCCCAAAATTAGTACACAAGGTTGTGGAAGAACACACTTGTGCTCAATTAAGCCGCTAGCTCAAGTATGCTGGCCGCAAAATGACTGGAAGTAAGAATAAAGAACTGGTTGCAAGATTAGAATTCAACTATCAACTTATCAATTTATATACAAGTGCATTAAAAGAAAACAAATGTGTTTAGTCTACAATATGCTTAATAACATTCTTCGTGCAGTAATTGATAATGCAGTAAAAATATTTTCTGTTTTTTTTACGAAAATGTAGGGTCAAAAATGCAATTGAAAATGAGGTTTTTTGTCGATCCTTCTGTGGATAAAGCTGGCTCTTTTTTTTCCAATTTTTTCAAATAGGTAAACTATACGATATGGCACTACCTATTTTCAAAAATTTGGTAACAGATTCATCATTATTTGTTTAAAGGTGTGAAAACTACCCCCTATGTAAGATTTATCTATAAAAAGTTACAGTGACTTCTATAAAAATTCGAAACACCTACGTTGTGTGGAAGTGAGAAGAAACTAGACTATGTTCGGCGCTGTGCTTGAAAACCACCCCCATGGGGTTGCGAGATGCTACCCTTATATCCGTAGGACACTGGAAGTGTGCATCACGATTTTTGCTAATCATAGCATAAAAATGTAAATCCGGTTAGTTTCTCTCAGTTTTTCCAGCATCCTACAGATATAGAGGTGGTATCTCGCAACCCCGTGGGGCTGGTTTTCAAGCATAGCGTCGAACATAGTCTAGTTTCTTCTCACTTCCACACAACGCAGGTGTTTCGAATTTTTACACTACATTTTTATACTGTAACTTTTTAGTTTAGGGGGTAGTTTTCACACCCTCTGAGGGTTGACACTGTAGGGCGTTAATGATACGTAAGTTTCTAGTTCTATTTTAGAGTACTATGCAATTTCAGCCAATCATAGCATTCATGAAAATAGAAATCCTGTTGGATTTTACGTTTTTTCTTGTTTTTCTCGTGTCCTTTAAAATTGAAGGTGGTTGTTCTCAACCCTATAGGGGCAGTTTATGAAGATTACGTTGCACTTTAACAAAATTTAGACATTTCGAGCTTTTTCAGTACTCATTGATATTTTCGATCGATTTCACACCCCTCCCTGGGGGTGTGTTTCATATCTGTTGTATGTACGCTGCTGTTTAACCTTAATTTGTATAATTCGATAGATTAGGATGTAACAACTATTCTCGTAGCTTAATATTCTTTTTACCCCAGTCCAGGGGTGTTTTTTGACTCTAGCTCAAGATTTTGGGGGTGTACGAATTTTTTTGACCTCGGATTCGGATTCAGCGACCGAAAATACATAGGGATACATGGGTCTGGTTCGCTGATCTGAACTTTCTTTTTTTTTTTTGTGGGGCTGTGTAATCTGAAACTACCTAATAATTCTGTACAAACTGAAAATGACGACCTTACGGACAACATCTCTAGGCAGGAAGTAGTAAATAAAACACCACTACAAAAAGAAATAAGTGAAGAAGTTATTAAGGTTTTCAGTCTCCCAGTGTGTGCAAGAACAAGTAAAATGAAGAAGAAAGAATGCTCTTTCAGTATTTCATCTTAATGTTCAATCTCTGAGATATAAAGTAAATGAGATAGAGGTGTATTTTGCCCAAATCAAGGAAATGCCGGGCTTCTTAACGTTTAGCGAACGTTGGCTGAAGTCAGATGAAATAGGTACGATAAACATACATAATTATACATTGACCTCACATTATGCCAGAACTACCTCGGCACATGGTGGTAGTATAATTTTTGTAAAGAACGGTATTGATTTTAAAGCTCGTAATGATATTGTATTGTTGTCACGTGAATCACTCTATGAAGTATCAGCAGTAGAGGTTATCAATGGTAATTACATTATTGTTTCACTTTACAGAACACCTGATAGAGATACAAAAAAAATTTGAACAATTTATTGACATTGTCTCTACCATTTTAAACAAATTAGAGGCACATACGCATAAGATCATAATAACTGGTAACTTTAACATACATTTTCATACTCAAGATAAATATGACAAAGAATTTAAATATCTACTGACTTCTTTTAATTTTAACACTTGCATAACAGAGGCAACTAGAGAAAACAACTGCTTAGACAACATATTAATAAATTTTTCAGGAGAGTACAGTACTGCAGTAAGAGATTTACATATTTCTGATCATAATTCAGTTACAATTTATATAGACCTAGATCCAAAAATTGTAAATACACAAAAATCGGTTAGACCAATAACCGAACAGGGTTTATTTAAATTTCACAACATAATGCAATTGGTTGACTTTTTCTTTGTTAAATGTAATAGCATTACAATTAATGATAAATGGGACATGTTCATCGACAAGATTGTAATAAATACAAAACGTGCTTTTCCAGTAAAAGTAATTACTACTAACACATTAAAAAATCATACAGTATTGTGGTTTAATGAACATCTAAAAAATATGAGAGATATGCTTGGGTTCTTGCGTGATGTGTGGTTCTTGCATGATGAACAGTCCCCCACTAATCAAAACAAAAACATGTATGTGGAACAATATAGAGTTGAAATTCTAAATACAAAAAAAAAGAATAAATAGTGAGTACATAAATTCCAAAAACAACTCTTCTAAACCAATGTGGGAGGTAATTAATAATTGTAGGCCAAAAGTTCATGCTTCTCTAGTGTATTGGTGGACTGTATATCTTGTTTTCTTGGGTATCTCGTGTAATAACTAGACTCACTCGTAAACAATAAACTTAACTTTAATTGTGAATTTAACAGAGCAAAAGGATGATACACTGAATCGTATAATGTCTTAAGGTCTTCTCTCGTCCCACTAGAAGGGGCTGTCTCGACTCTCATCCCTCTGGCCCGGTTGCCGGCTTGTGTAGAATGTAGCGAAATACACGTAAATGTCACTAGGGCCGGAACATCTAGACGACGCAATAAATCCCTCTGATTTTAACAATTACTTCGTTTATCAGTCAGAAGTACTAGTATCAAAACTACAAACAGTAAGGCATCCACCTGACGAATTCTTGAACAAAAACATTAATAAAACATTTTAATTTCGTGAAGTAACATTCAATGAAGTACGGGAGGCAATTAATAATTTAAAGAATAAAAACTCTCCGGATATATATATGGTATAAATGTAAAAATCATAAAACAAATAAAAAACATGATAATATCACCTTTAACGCACTTAGTAAATTTATCCATAAAGACAGGTGAATTTCCAGACTCTCTAAAAATTGCTAAAGTGATCCCAATCTTTAAAACAGGAAACCGCGATGACCCAGGTAACTATAGACCGATATCTTTAGTTCCTATCATTGCCAAGATAGTGGAAGAGCTTTTAGCCAAGCAAATAGCAGAGTACTTCGAAAGTAATAGTTTATTTATTAATGAACAATTTGGTTTCAGACAAAATCGTAATACGGAAATGGCAATTTTAACACTTGTAGATAAGATCTCCAAAGGATTTGATGAGGCAACATATATAGGTGGAACATTCTGTGACCTGAGTATTGTGTAGCGCATGATAAATTAATTCAAAAACTAATTTTTTATGGATTTAATCCCTTGAGTACTAAAATTATTCAATCATATCTAACCAACAGACAACAAATGGTCCACTATAATGACATGAATTCTAGCTTAAGTTCTATCAAATATGGAGTGCCACAAGGGTCAATACTGGGGCCGTTGCTGTTTCTCATCTACGTAAACGATATAACTAACTCCCTTCCAAATAGTGATCTAGTTGTCTACGCAGATGATACGACTACTCTGGATGAAAATAACAACTTAGAATAGCTTTTAAATTTAATGAATAAAACACAATCAGAGGCCTCCACATGGTTTACACTAAATCAACTACACCTCAATGAAAGTAAAACTATGAAATGCATATTTACACTAAAACACTGTGATTTTGATAACCCGGCATCAGTTAAATTTCTAGGAATACACCTAGACTCCAGGCTTTCTTGGGAAACACATATAGATCAACTGTCAAAAAAACTCTCCAGAAATATTTACGTTTTGAGAAATGTATACCCTGTTGTAGACAATTCAGTTATACTAACTGCTTACTACGGTCTATTCCATTCTAATATGTGTTTTGCAATATTAGCTTGGGGACATTCACCCCATGCCATGCCGAGCTTGTAAACTTCAACGGCGTGCAATTAGAGCTCTCACAGGATCAGGGTATCGTGTAGATATAAAACAAAAATTTATCGAATTAAAAATTTCCACTTTCTCTTGTGTGTATGCGCTGAAATGTTTACTATGGATAAGAGACAATATTCATCTATTCAACTATCATAATGATATTCACCACCACGATACGAGAAATAATACAATGATTGAAATAGAGTTTCATCGAGTAAACAAAAGCAAATTCTCTATAAACTATTATGCACCTAAACTATATAATAAACTTCCAAACCATATTAAGTACTTACCCGCTAATCAATATAAAGAGAGAATACAAACATACCTTACCAAAAGAGCATTCTATTCTTTGAATGATATATTAAATGATGATTTCCACGTTGATTAATGCACCTATTTTATTTTATATACTTTATTTCTGTAGATTTTTTAAACTGTAGTTTGTTCTATGTGTCTAGTATTGTTAATATATTTTCCATTTAGAGTTTTAATCCCCAGATTGTATAGTTCTAACTAATAATTTTAAATATAAATATTAAGTAATGACGAATGTAAACGATTTGTGTATTAACATAATCTTTAAATAAATAAATAAATAAATAAATAAATAAATAAATAAATAAATAAATAAATAAATAACTAAATAAATAAATAAATACATAAATAAATAAATAAATAAATAAATAAATAAATAAATAAATAAATAAATAAATAAATAAATAAATAAATAAATAAATAAATAAATAAATAAATAAATAAATAAATAAATAAATAAATAAATAAATAAATAAATAAATAAATAAATAAATAAATAAATAAATAAATAAAATTGAAGGATGGCCTATCAGAGCAGTTGCTAACCATTATCAATTGAATAAAAGTACTGTTATGAGTGTGAAGAAAAGGTGGGAGGAGGAAGGTGCGTATGTTTTTCTCCTGGATTAACATTATTCAAATGCCTTACTTATGACGTTTCATAATCAATGTCAGTTTTTTATAACCTATATGATAATAAAAAATCTAAATTCCAAAAGGACTGATTCACACCACTCAATGTCCCACACAGCACAGAAATATTCTAAGAATGTGCACAGAATGTTTGCTCGGAACATTTCAATATTCTGACAATGTTCTCACAACATGAAAATTATTATCATAGAATGTGCCATGCGTATTACAAAGTGGAGTCTTTTCAATGTTCCTGTAACATCTCAGGTATGTTTTAAAAGCACGTTTTTGGAACAAAGCAGAATATTCTATAGATGTTCAAGTATTCTGAAATCCAAATATTTTGGGAACATTATTTTATAGGATTTAGGTTACGCCCAGTGGAGGCTGGTGAAATTTCAATAATTTTTTTCTCGTCTGTGGCGCATGGGACCCATACGAAACATGGGAAATAACATCTAGAGAAGCACTTCTCTAATGACCCCTAAAAAATTTTGAAAAAGCAGTTTGCGAAAAAAATCTCAAATCAAATCTCAAAATTCGGTTGCCCCCCGTGCCTAGGGACTCCTGTTTAAAATTATTTTTTTTTGTCATATACATTTTACTTTTCATAAAAATACAACAATGGGTTTTGAAGTTTATGAAAATACTTTCATTACTAACTGAGATACAACGAATTGAAATTTTGTAATTTACAATTTAACAAATTACAAAATTTCAATTCGTTGTATCTCAGTAATGAAAATATTTTCATAAACTCCAAAACCTATTGTTGTATTTTTATGAAAAGTAAAATGTATATGACAAAAAAAATAATTTTAAACAGGAATCCCTAGGCCCGGGGGCAACCAAATTTTGAACATTTTCTTTGCAAACTGCTTTTTCAAAATTTTGTAGGGGTCATTAGAGAAGTCGTTAGGGAAGTGCTTCTCCAGATGTTATTTCCCATATTTCGCATGGGTCCCATGCGCTATAGACGAGAAAAAAAATTATTGAAATTTCACCAGCCGCCACTGGTTACGCCCCTTTTCCACGTGCCACTTTCCGAAATCGAAGTCAACCACAAAAATGTGGTCTTTTGTTAACCGGCCACCGCACTGTGGGGAAATTCCGGATTTTACTGTTCAAAAATCTCCAGAGACCTTAATATCCATCGGATCGAGATAACTTTTTTTCAAATTAAAGGTAATTAAATTCCCTATACATCTGTCGAGGCAAATTTGTTTATATTTTTTATGTTAATTTTATTTTTTTGACAGATGTCAGCTGTCAAACTGTATTTGGTAGTTTGATTTTACTAATATATAGTTTATGTACTGTGTAGACAAAAAAATGTAATTTTCATATGATTATAGCGATATTGATTCATTATTTATATTTCTAATATTTTTCTTTTCAGTTTTTTGACAGTTTATTATGTCATTAATAAAAGTTGACCGAGTCATTTCATTATTTGGGATCCTCTGCCACATGTGTTTTCTTCTAAAAGAATGTGCGTAAAATCAACAAAATAATACAATGAGCAAGATGCATGAATTTTAAAAATGCATTAATTTATTATTTTTTCATTATACATATTATATAAGCCGAGTATATAATAAAAGGAAACTATAAAAAAAGTTATTTTGTAAAAAAAAATCATTTTAAAATTCAAATTTTATCGGAACAAAACCACGTGACTATAAACGGTACTGATGTCATCTGGCATAACGTTTTAGTTTCATCCATAGACCGCAGATTTCTAAATTCACCGGTGGAGCGCATCAGTAAGAAATAACATTATATTGATTGGCTAATTTGAACAAAGACACAGCCAATCAGCTTCGTATTTTATCCACCCAGCGGTAAATTTAGAAAAGTACGGAGACAAGTGACAAGTTTGATAGCTTTGACAGTTTACATCTGCTAGTGCTGAAATATTAAATTGTGTGTTAATTAAATGTTAAATTTTAGTCTGCTGACCTTTAAATATCGATTTGTTTATTTTTGTAAAAATTATTAGTGTATTAATTTATCTAAGTGGTAAAAATGACGAACAGTGACTTTGTGCAAGCTCAAAGTGACAATTTGCCGAAAATCGACGTGTTTATGATGAGCAATTTTTTGGTAATAATACCGATTATATCAGTGCAGAAATTGGAGGTGGAAAAGCGACAAGGATGCATCATTCATTGTTCGTAACAATAAATTTGTTTACGCTCACTTTTATCCTTTTACTGCAGTTAGATTTAGATACCTAACCTCAGAATATGTAAACATAATGCATTACTTTAATATTTTTATCAACATTAACTATTGTTTTTCGTCTCAGATTTTATAACTTTTTTATATTAACTAGTTTGCCACCACTAAGTACATAGATTAAATATCTGTTGAAAATAATACTAATAAACATTGCCAATGCTAAATGCCGGATGACGTCACACGCAAATGGCGGGAAACTTGCTTCGTTTGAACGTGTCTAAATTCTCAGCGAAACTAAATTATTTTTTTATCCTTTAATTCCGATAAAAAAAAATAAAAAATACATAGAAAATAACGCTTTTTAGTGATCTATTATTCGGTGATGTCAAAAAAATTTATGCATTTTGCTCATTATCCATTATTTTACTGAAAAATAACCTCTACGCCTGTGATTTTTACGTTATAGGAGCGTAGAGGCTATTTTCGAGATAAATACTGGATAATTGCATTATTTTGTAGATTTTATGGACACTGTTTTAGAAGAGAACATGTGGCAAAGGATCCCACCAAGAAACATAAAAATTAAGAAAATGTCACAACCAACATCTAGACAATAATGTTATATAGTCAAGTCAACGGAGCGCTAAAATGACCAAAATATCTAGCTTGAGTGCTACTGAATGGATTTTGATGAAACCTTGTGCAATGTGTTTGTAATAACGTTAATAAAGAAGTTGAAAAAAAAGATTACAGTAAGAAATGATCGGAAGGGGTAGAAAACCCCCTTCTATCTTGGGTTCCGTAACTTGTAGAATTAGGTCAAAAATGAAAAGAAAACAATATATTTACCTTTTTTGACCCAAAATAAGATGTTATTATTCTTGCGAATTTTTTCTAAAAATGCTTATTTTTCGAGATATGGCCCCTCGAAAATTCCTAAAAATGGGGGAGGGAAAATGTAAAAGTTGAAAAAATATTGAAAAAGTTCAGGTGAATGTATCATCGAAATGCAAGACTTTTTTATTTGCAACTTTTCTGTAAAGTGCGTTTTCGCAGAGTTTTTCCGGAAAAACATGAAAAACTACCCCCGTCTTTGACATTGCGCTTTAAAAAGATATAATTTGAAAATTTGAAAAAATTCAGACGTATGCATTGAGGCCTTCTAAACATTTTTTGTCTTTTCGAATTTTTTTGTAACTTGCTAATTTTCCGAGTTACAGGCAGTAACTCGTATTACTTGTTTTTATGTAAAATTTGTAACGTATTTGTGTTTTTTTATAATTTTTGTGAAAAATTGTGGATGTCTTTTAATGATTTTGATGCAAAATTGTGAACCGTAAAGCGTTGTGACATTTTAAAATATTATTTTATTTGGGCCTTTTATTAGTGTGGGTTAGGTGGTAAATAAAATACTCGAAAAACGAAATTGAGGAAAATCGCTTATTTTTCTCCTTTTACTGAACAGCATTTGCTATGTTTTGCCAGGATTGACCGAGAGCTCGTGTCTGTTACACCATAATTGAACTACGTTAAGAGCCCCTTGCATGAGCCCCGCAAGCATATACGTAATCTGCAGACGCATAAGGCATAGCTGACCGCTTCGGGTTTTTAAGAATAAGAGGACCAATGAAAACGAGAGTAAAGTGCAGACGTAGTTATCCTAGTACGTCTGCAGTTTACTACATTTGCAGGCGAGAGGCTGTGTGTTTATTTTATTTTGCAACGGTTTTAAACACCTCTAGATTTTTTACTTTTAGAGTTAAAAATGTGAATTAAATAGCGTTCTTATAAAATTTCTTGTGTTTGTTATATTGACATAATTGGAAAAAAATAAGCTATAAAACTATCGGTTAATGTCAGACCCTTGAGGCTTTTCTGTACGCATTCTACGACCCCACTTTACCAATAAGCAGTGAGACATGTCCCAATATTACCGAATCATTTTGGCCATGCCTTAAGCGTCTGCAGATTACGTTTATGCGCCCCGCAATAGTCACTTCAAATCGGCCTCATCATGATAGCCAGATCGTCTGGATATGCTTGTATGCTTGCGCATAGCATGGGCGCAGCCAGGGAGGGAGCCATGGGGCCCGCCCCCGCCCCAAGCCGTCTTCCATGAGCCAAAAAAATAAGCATAATCTCCATCAGTACAAAGCAGTATCCAAATTATCCCTTGAAATAAATATTTTATAATTAATGCCAATATTATCTAGTAGAGGAACCTACTACTCATCCTCTGAGGAGGCCGGTCCTATTGGCCCCTCCCAGATGAATTTTCTGGCTGCGCCACTGGCGCATAGTAGCCTGCTTCGCTCAATTCGGTCAGTAGCCCGTCGTGCATAGTTAAACTGTATTTAAAAGGAAGTTCTTTAGGTTTCAAAACGTATATTTATTGAAGTAATTATGACAAGTAATAATAATATTGTTTTTTTATTAAAACAAAACATACATGACTATAACAAATTACAATATTCAACACTCCCACTTAGTTTGTTCATAGTCCTGTACACCAAGTAAACTTCTAAATTTTTTAAACTTCTCCGATCCCAAAGGTTTAGTTAGAACATCTGCAATTTGATCTTCGATCATTAGATATTCTATATACCTACATCAGCCGTTCTTGATATTTTTGTCTTATATAGTTATATTTAACATCGATGTGTTTCGTCCTTTTATGAAATTCTGCACTTTGATTGGGTATCTATAAACAAAGTTGGTATTTCTACTCTAATGTCAGGGTGGCTATTCTTGAACTTGAGGGAGTAGAATGTGTAAGAGAAAACAATCGTTTTCTACTCCCTCATGTAAAGTTTGTATTCTTGAATTTATTTTCCCCAGCCAAGTAGACGAAAACACTCCCTACTTATTCCCTTACTTTTTGCAAGAGAAAGTCGAGGGAAAGCAGAAAAGAATCATTTTTTAAGTACTTTGTAGGTTATGATCGTGCGTGTGGAGACTTGTCATATTAATTCGGTTTTATTTAAATAATGGATATCGAAGATTTAGTAGCTAGACAAGTTTTGGATGATTCAGAAGATGCGAAGGAACAGTTTGAAAATGCGAAAAATATTCGAATTTTAGGAAAAACGGATCAAATTTTTGTTCGTTTATTTTTATATCCGCAATTTTGTTTATCACGATGAGAGTTAGTTCGTATTTTGCAAAATTGTCGCATGATGTAGAGGTTAGGTTACTGTTGCCATCGAATTAAATCCTAATATTTTGAGAAAAAAATGCTTTAGTATAAATATTAATGTATTTCCAAATATTACACATATGGATACTGCGAATTACTTGGTTTGCATAGACGGAAGGATGAGTTCAAACCATTCAAGTCTTGAAGCTGTTTGTGGTTATATGAAAGAAGTACTCTGAAAGAAATTTACAGAATAAAAGCTTGTTGCAAAGGTAAGAATTGTTATCAGTGATCAACCATTCTTTCCATATATATACTTGCCTAATTAAATGTTGCTTTATAAATAATTGCTAACGTACAAATTAATTTTTCAGGTTATAAACTCGTAGCATCGTGAACAAAAGCAATTGATTACTTGGACTATTGCAGATTCAGATGGTTCCTTAGTACTTACTGTGAATATGTTGCTAGTCTAGACAAAACATGTTCACTACTTAGCGACAAGAAGTATTTCCTGTTAGTTTTTTAACAGTAAATATGGCTATGGTCGAGGTATTAACCGCTGTAATTTTTTTTAAGAAGACACCATATAAATTAAGCAATGAAGATTGAGGTGCTATAAACTATTTGAGGTACCTATGTAATAAGACGTACATAATTTCTTCCATCAGTTAACCCTTCTTCTATAATGTATCTATAGTTTGTACTATATAATCCATTGTAATTTCTGTAAGAATTTTATTTTCATATATTGTTTATTTTATTAAATATTCCCTTTTTATTATGTTTTATTTATCACTCTACTACTATGTATTGTTATAGTTAATTACTTGTATTACTAATTGTACTTAGGTACGTGCATGTAACTGAAAGCAAAACAAAATATCTTTACTAATTAAATAATTTATTATCCAAGGTCTATTAGTACTTCTAAGGATAATCGAGAAGAAAGTTATAATTTATATTGTAAGAAAAAAATAAATGATTGTAACATAACGTGTATACTTTATATTAATATCTATCTAAGCAATAAAAGTAACATTCATAGTTTATATAACAAAAAGGGCTTTTATAGCTACAATTCAACATTCATAGCCCATTCAGACTTTGTTTATATGTTCACTGAACTTAGACCACTTCAAAGTTTTAATTTTATACTTCTTCAATGTTCAATAGTCCAACATTCAGTTTTTAAACACTACACGATATACTTTAAAATGGCACATTGCATCACTTGTTGACAGCGGGTAGGTACTCTGGAATTTCCTTTCTTAATTTATGTACTTCATCAAATATCTTTATGAAGCCTGCAAATTTTCTTCTTTAAAACAATTTCTGCCATTGCACTTTTTTCTCTCTTGGTACAGCTCCACACCTTCGCTCAACTAAAATTTAAACAATATTATTAAAAATACTGACAAAACCAATATAAAATGGTAATTTTCTTTACCCTGAATTGTTTATTGCTTGTTTGAGCAGCAGTAATTATTATCATAAGCAGTTTCAGTTTCACATATGGGTTTTAAATTATATCCCTTATTGAGAAAGGATGCTCAATTGGATAAATCATCATGGTCTTGTAATACTTCTGTTTTTCCTACAACATACACCCACGTTAAAAATCAAATTCTTCTTACATTAATATGCAACATACCACTAATAAAATCCTTAGAAGACTCTTGTAAAATCATTTCTTTTAATTGTTTGAAATCAGTTGCAGTCTTTTAACCCCCAACTTCTTCTGATTGTAAATGGAGGTTATTTTATAAAAATTGGCATAGATTTGGATTATCACACTTCCACAATTAATAATAAACCAAAAACTTGTCATTTTGTATGTAAAATATACATATAAACAATAATATTACGAAAAGTGCAGTCAGTTGCCATTTGACAGTTATAGAATTTCACTAGAATAAAATGTTTTTGATCTGTCAACTGTCACGCCACCACCAAACAATTTTTGGCCACCACAGCTGATAAATATCAGATAAAGGAGAGTTCTGGTTGGTTATATTGTGAAGAACAATATGACAACACTGTAGACTTCTCCCTCAAACTTTCACCGGTCCCTCGTTATTCCCTTTGTTCAAGAATACATGTTTTTCGAGTAGGGGAATGTCAAGTGAAAGGCGAGGGAATAAATTCGCCGGGGAGTAACAATTTCTCTCGCGCTCAAGAATAGCCACCCAGGTGACAGTTCTGTTAATAATCGTAATATCCACACTAATTCTGTAACTGCCGTGCCACAGAAAAGAGAACTACCAGAAACGACACTTGGGCTTTCCGCCAAAATTCCATTGCCGCCATTTTGTTGTTGGTACATCCGTCAGTTCATTTATTGTTTTAGGTTAGGTTAGGTTAGTTAGGTTAGGTTAGGTTAGGTTAGTTAGGTTAGGTTAGGTACGTATATTTATTGAAGTAATTATGACAAGTAATAATAATATTGTTTTTTTATTAAAACAAAACATATATGACTATAACAAATTACAATATTCAACACTCCCACTTAGTTTGTTCATAGTCCTGTACACCAAGTAAACTTCTAAATTTTTTAAACTTCTCCGAAGGTTTAGTTAGAACATCTGCAATTTGATCTGCGATCATTAGATATTATATATACCTACATCAGCCGTTCTTGATATTTTTGTCTTATATAGTTATATTTAACATCGATGTGTTTCGTCCTTTTAAGAAATTCTGCACTTTGATTGGGTATCTATAAACAAAGTTGGTATTTCTACTCTAATGTCAGGTGACAGTTCTGTTAATAATCGTAATATCCACACTAATTCTGTAACTGCCATGCCACAGAAAAGAGAACTACCAGAAACGACACTTGGGCTTCTCGCCAAAATTCCATTGCCGCCATTTTGTTGTTGGTACATCCGTCAGTTCATTTATTGTTTTAGGTTAAAACAATAAAGTGCCGTAAATGACAGTCTGTGACATAATACCGCAGTAAATTCTTAAAAGGTTTTAGTGTTATTGTGCTGGGTTAATAGTAATTTTTAATAGCGACATGAGTAAAAGAGGTGGTACCGTTTGCGCTGTTAAGGAATGTACAAGTAGTATGACAGGAAAAGACATTAGTTTATTTAGGTTTCCTAAGAATTCCCTCCCAAAGGTATTTTATTATTGATGTAAATTATAAAAGATATTTCCAAGTAATTGTGAACCTTTCTTCTTTTAAGATCCGTATTGTGGTTGGAAGCATGCGATCGTGGGGATTTGGCAAGTAAAAGTTCAGCCGAACAATTTTAAGTTGTGCGCACGACAAATATGTATCAAAATAGATTGCTACTAACAGCACTACCTACTATTTTTCCTCAATTTGGTAGTTTAAAAAGAAAAAAATATATTTCCCCAGAACGACCTCCCAGTAAAAAATTACAGATTTTCTCAGGCGAGATATTGTATTGATTTTAATACATTTTGTGACTTTATATTAAGAATACTATTGTTCGTAGAGACAATTTTATCCAGTTTACTTTAATATTTTCAATATCCATTATAAATAGAATTCTTATTCGAATAACGTAATTGTGTTCAGCATGTGTAAAGTTTGTTTATAAACATTCTGTTTAAATTTCCCGCCAAAATTAGAAACAACAAAATGGCGAAGGTCACAAAAAAACATCAAAGGCGGTGCTGAGAGTGCCGCTTCCGGTAGTTTCTTATTCTGTGGCCATGCTAGCAGCAACATATTCCGCTTCAGTTGTTGATAGAGTTACTGATTCTTGTTTTTTGGAACTCCACGTAATTGCATCTGATCCAAACTTAAAAACGTATCATGTGTAAGACTTTCTGTCATTGTAATCACTTGCAAAATCTGCATTACTGAAACCTTGTAAGTGAAAACCTTTTCCTTGAAACACAAATCCATAGTTTACAGTTCGTTTTCTTTGAAACACAAGTCCATAGCTTAGAGTTCCTTTTAAATATCTAATAATCCTTTTTACAGCGTTCCAATGAAATGGTTTTCTAAATATTGACTCAAAAAATTCACAGCAAAAGTTATATCTGGCCTAGTCCCTACTGAAAGATCAGTGATGTGAATGGTAAAATGACAATTTATCACTTACATAAATTACTGTAAAATTACCGTAATATTACATACCTCATGAATTGTGGTGCAATTTATGTCATTTATGAAACCTCTGTAACTACGTAAATTACGTAAGTTCCTGTAATTATTGTTAATTTACACGTAATTTTAAATATCGCGCCAATTTTACTCTGGCAGTTAATGTTTCATAACCTCACTTTTATTCTTACTTTGAGTCTTAGGCGGTTAACGTGTACCGTGTGGTTAGTGTCCTTTTATTAGATTATTTAGTTAAAAAGTGAACCAGACACCCGTACCAGTTAGGTAAGCTGTAAAAACAACGTTTTAACTTTATTTACTAAGTTAAATCTATAATAATATTAATGATTGTAATAAACTGTATTGTTTTTTTTTTAATAGTACACAATAACGAGCAGTAAATTTTAAATTTCATAAATTACATAAATTACAAGCAAATTTGTAACTTTCGTGAAATGTTACCGCGTATAATTACATTTTCATAAATTACACGTAATTTAACATCACTGTGAAAGATACATCAAACTTCCAATTGCTTCTCTATATGGAACATCTCCCACTGATTCTGTATTACCTGGAATTCATTTAACAGTTACTTCTTCTATTGGGGTCAACACTAATTTCGAATCTGACATGTGAAACTTGTCCAATATTTTCGTAATATAAGTAGTTTGGTGCAAAATTATCATGTTTTTGTTACTAAGACAAACTTCTAGAACAAGATAATTGCTTAACACCCCGGTTTTAATAGCAAATTCTGTTTTTAAATGATATAATAAACAATCAATGTTATTTTGACAATTTGCAGCAACCAAATCATCGTCAATTTTGTCAAAAACCACGTTTTATTTTCATGAAGTGAATTGATTTCATCATCCATAGCTTCCTTCCAGTATTTTGTATTTGTGCTTGAAATTGCTTTTTCATACGTAAGAGGTTCACAATTTTCAGCTAAAAGTGCAATTGATTCAGCTAAATGTCCAAAATAATCTTTTGTTTGTATCAAACGTCTCTTAAATTGTATCTGAGATTTTCTTTATAACTTTTCGTGTTATCTTCGAGATTGTCTCTATCTTTTTCCATATTAAATTGATCATCTTCGAGATTTTCTCTATTTTCTTTCTTATTACTTTCTGACTCACTCAGTGTAATATTTTCAAGTTCATCGTGTTTTTTCTCAACAGTACTACTGCAACTATCTTGTTCCTGTTCACTATTAACAAATACAAATTCTTCTTTCGGCTCCTCTTTTTGATAATGATTTTCCATATTTACTATTTTCACAAGTTCTTTATTGAAAACTACATCTCTACTCATCTCTACCTTATTTTCATTAGGATACCAAATCCTAAATCCTATATCCTTTAACATTCTCTAAATACCCTACAAAAATTCCTTTTTTGCTGTTTTCATCCTATTTCCTTGTTTTTTATTTGTACATGTGCAAAGACCTGTGTTCCAAATACGTTAAAGTAGCTAATTTTTGCTTCTTTACCATACCACAACTGAAATGATGTTTTATTTTTGACTGAACTAGTACTGCCGTGCGCAAAAAAAGGGACAAGTCTTATAACGTATTTTTGCTAAAATCTAGTTGTGTACATCTAACTTTAATTTTTGTGACATTGTCAGTTATTTGTCAAAATTCATTGCAAGTGTCACAGAAAACAGGAACTATAGTTCCTGTCTTCTTTGCAAGTGTACAAATAAAGACAGATTTACATTAGAAAAAAAAATAGTGTTATATTTCTTTTACTCACGACAGTACCACTTCGATTTAAAACATAAACTACTGTATTAACAGCTTCTGCCCAATGTTTTAACGAAAGCTTTTTAGCATGAATTAATGTTCTTGCATCTTCAACTATTGTTCTTATTTCCCTCTCAGCAGCCCCATTCTGTTCAGGAGTATCTGGTACTGACTTTTGATGATGGATTCCAATTTCTTTCAAAGATTTTCTGAACTGCAAAATTTGTAAACTCTGAATCATTATTTGAACGAAATATATTAACATTGATACCCATGTCATTCTTGACAATTCTCAAATATTCCTGCAGTCTGGTCGCTACTTCAGACTTTTTCCTCAGAAAACATACGTTTCTAAAATGAGAAAAATCATCTTTGAATAGAGTAGAGAGATCCTCCAATTGAAGCTGTCTGCATAGGACCACATAAATCCTCATGAATAATTTCACCACACAGTTCAGTTTTTGTTAAACTAGACGAAAATAGTTTACGATGTTGTTTACCAGACATGCAGGCACTGCAAATCATATCTCCGCTTTCATCAGAGGAAAATTTAATGTTGAGGTTGTGCAATATTTTTCGAACTTGATTAAAATTTTGATGTACTAATCTTGCATGCCAAAGTTGAATAGAATTCTCCATAGCAATCTTTGCTTGGCATTCTACTTTTTCAACCTTAAATAATAATTGGTACAATCTGTTTCGTCGGACTCCTTCTGCAATCATGCACTCGTTCATTCTTAAGAAGTTTACATATTTTGTTGTCTGCAGACAAGTTGTACCCTTTATCTAGTGCAGTACCAGTCGAAAATAAATTTAATTCAATATCTGGAACATACAAAACATCTCGCAGATATTTTCCTTCCATTTATTATTAATCAAGGCTAGAACCTTTATATCACCTTTCCCACAAGCTGGAAGTCTTGTTCCATTTCCAATTCTTACATACTTGGGACTTGTCAATTCAGAATAATTCATAAACCAGTCACTACGATTTGTCATGTGGTCACTAGCTCCTGAATCTAAATGCCACACACTATGCCCATGTCAGGGCTACTGCTGTTTCGATTGTAATGGCCGCTAGATGGAGCCTGCCATTTTTGTTGCATGTCGTGATTTTATAAATCTCGTCATGTACCAAGAGTGAACAAATGCCTCGTTCCAGCCGTCTCAGATCTACCTTGCATTGACGAGAGCCAATAGCTCGAAACTGCAGTCTGCAAGTGGTATGGGGTAGCTGGCACGAGAGCTACTTTAAGTAAAAATAAGTCTTTCGGCTGGTGTCTATTTAAATCGAAACCTTAGCGTTTTGTGGCAATGGTTATTGCACTTAATGCGGCCAGGCTTGTAATTCGTAATTCAGCGCTCGGCGGGGCATTAGTCCGGAGAATAGCTGTTGGTTGCAGTCTGGTTTTTATTCCTTATATATTTAAAGAAATGTATATAGGAGTTCGACAACAATATTTCACTACTAAATGTCATCAATATTTTAGTTATCATTATAGATTCTGATATTGGATCACCTACCCAGACAGCACAATATAATCTTAGAATATTCTTGGAATATACTCTTGAGAATAAAGAATCATTCTTAGAATAGGCCGTGAATATATAAATTCTCTAGGGAATATTCTTAGAATCGGCCAATGGGAATATCCTACATAAACCTAGATTATTCCTTTAAGAATATTACCAAATTATTCCAAGAATAATCCAGGAATATTTATATGTTTCAAACATATTCACAGCTTTTGCCTGGAATATATATTTATATTCCTAGAATAATCTAGGTTTATATAGGATATTCCCTTAGGCTGGATTCAGGAATATTCCGGTGAGAATGTATAGAAGCTCTCTGGTATACGTGGGTCACTTTTGGTAAAAGCAGAAATAAAACTAATACATCATCACAACGCACCTGGATGAGGGAAGACGCTCGCAATTGTTTATAGCAGCTCCTTCAGCTTGATGCTTGATTATCTTACTTTTCGATTTAAATTATATAAAAATTAAAATGTAAAATAATAACAGTAATCACCTGAAAACTTTCCACTCCTTGCATATTAGTGCCTTCTTCCTAAAAATTCTACAAATATGGGAAAATAAAATATTGAAAATATTGAAGAATTTTTAATTGAATTATTTATATTTAATGAACATATTTGTATTTTGAATCTATCTTAAGACTAAACTTCTGTCCGTTTCATTGTTTCTAAAACAAAAGAAAACATTTTAGAGGATTTTTATTTAGAATTTAAACTTGAATATTGAAGAAAGCTAGTGGTAAAACCAAGAGTCAACTCATATTCTTGTATTTTGTAATTACTTCCACGTCCAGTGGTATAGTAGCGCAAAAAAAAATTGAAAAATTTTATTGTTCAAATAGGCTTAGAATGTCATGAAACGTCGAGATTTTAAGTTTGAGCAAAAAAAAATTTCTGTCTGTCGGTCTGTCTGTCTGTCTGTCGATCTTTAACTTTTTTTTGTGCGCACAATTACTCTGGAACCGTTTAAGATATTGACTTGAAATTTGGGACACATATCCCTACAAACACAAGAGGTTGGCCCTCCATTGGGCCATCACAGGGCCAGAAGTTTCATTTGTGGCCCAGTGATGGATGGCCCGCTGATGGGCCGATCTTTTGTGTTTGTTGGGATATATCTCAACGAGATCTGGAACTAGATTATATTTTTCTTATTACGTTGAAGGGTTGAGGGATAAATTGGGTTAAATAGGAGTAAATAGGTAAATCAAGCAAGTAAAAGCCCATGAAATTGATATTTAGTACATATAAGAGAAGCTAAGGTTTCAAAACATTTTTTGGCATTAGCCACCCCCATCCCCTTATTAAAGGGCGTGAAAAGAAATAAAATTGTGATTTAGTGTGTGTACAAGAACCTAGGATTCGGAATTTGTTTTTACTTCATCTCCTCTCCACTCGCCAAGAAACACTAAATCATATTAGCGATTTCTTTTCAAATAGTTATTTGAAGTTGATTCTTCTTCAGCATGCCATATGTCTCGATAGTAAGTTTCATCAAAATCAAAGAAAAAAATTACATTAAAAAAATCAAAATAGAAGGATATATCATATCTGTTTAAAAAAAAAATTGCTAATATGATTTACTGTTTTTGGTGAAAAAACGCTTCGCAGGAGGCCGTGTATGTGAATTAAAACCAAATTTGTCACCTACACAGAGAATTTTTGCCACTACTTAAAAAATATATATATTCAAATCGTGCAAAAAATAGAGAGTTACAAGCTTGTTTCTCATTTAAGCAAGTATATATCAGAACAGCAAACAAATATATTATGTTGAATAATTACCTGTAACTGTTGCGAAAAACACTTTGTCTTTGTGTCCGTGTAAACTGTAAAGCTTGGCTAAGTCCACACTCATTACTTTACTCATAAAGCAGTGTGAACATTCCTTGTAATTATTACCACCCAATGTACACATACTATCAATCTAGAAAAAATAATACAAACAAGTAATTAATATCCTTTTACAAAAAATAATAGAGAAGATTGATTCAAATGAAAACTTGTAATAAAAGTTACTACAAATTATTTGTCTTTGCCTCTAAGTCTAGGTATCATTTGCTAGTCACATAATCTAGGAAGTATAGTAATTTTATGTGCGACAGCCCAGTTACGTAATTTATCAATAATTTAATTTGAATTTTGATCGTGTTGCTGCACAAATGCTTGACTAGAAGTGCTCGATGAAAAATTTGTATGTCATTTTCATGCTGCTCATTAAAACTAGCGCTACAATTAAAATTTTCGCCAGAATCGCTTTTCAATAAATTACTTTTACTGCCACTATTTTAAACATTACTTCTAACAATAGTCTCTAAATGAACACTACTTATTAAGTTCGTGGTGCCTGCAGTAGCAGTACTATGATTAAAAGTTTGGGAATTATTTTGACTGATGCTATGATATAAGTACTTTCTTGTAAATGTGAAGAATTTGTTGGTAAGCTTTGGTTCAACTGCAATAACTGTCTCTGATTTATATCATCAGTAATATGATCTAATAGAGTTTTAGAGTTCTATTAACTTCTCTATGAAGCTGCGCCAGTACCAGTAGTATTTCTATCCCTTTTTTTTTTCTTTTCATTTTAGTAAGAAAATGTACGTGGCGTGATGCCCTGTTAAATTTTCCCTATAAAAAAGATTAATGTACTTACTTATTGTTCATCGGTCACTTATCACTTATACTACACATAAAAACACTTAAGTATCTCAACAATATCAGTATAATATTTCATCTGTGCTCAACAATAACAAACAATTAAAGCACGTAAATTCTGATATTAAGGTTATGTTATGAAATACGTAAATAGGAAAAAATCGCGGGTAGTTTAAAACACTATATACGTGCATGGCTTTATTTCTGGAGTCTAATCTTGGCTACACTGCTCAAACCTGATAACCTGATAACAAAAATATGTATTGAGCTTTTGTTTAAAACTGGGAATAACATCATTGTATAATATAATCATTATAATCATATTAAATATTTTTTATTAATCGAAATAAATAACTAGAGGAAGCATTATACTCTTCGCCGATTTACTGAGCTTTTTATATAATTGTTAATCATTCTATAGGATACTCTTCGCATTTTTCTTGTAAATAATGTTAGTTTTTGGACATTCTAAATTTTGTGATACCAACTTTGTGGAAAAAAAATATATGAAAAAAAAAATTCACCATGTGAGGGATCGAACACGAGACCTTTGGATTGCAAGGCAACAACAACAACAACAACAACAACAACAAGCATTTATTAATATTCACATACAATAATGCGTCATTCCAGAGTCCGGTCCGGAGCCAGCCAGACAACCACGGCGAACATCGCCGAGGTGGGTGTGAGGTTGGGCGGGGAGGGTCCGGTTTAGATTGCAAGGCAAATGCTTTAGCCATTGGGTTATCTCATCTTACCGGAAAATTTGAATAAATGTCATTCAAGAATTATATTTCAACGGATTAGATACATTATTATGAAATATATATATTGGTCAAATGTAAAAACAAAAAAAAAATATAGAGAATAACATTTCGAAAGATTTCTATTTAAGTACAAATGACAGAAATTTTGAAAAAAAATTTTTTTTATTTAAATGATTAATAACTTTTTTATTTATTGATTGATTTTTTTCAAAAACAATAGGGTTCCTCCTCTAGCTAGCGCTAACTTACTTTCCAAATTTCAATACAATCGCACTTTTCTTTCTTAAGTTATCGTGCTTACAAAAAACGTGACGGACGGACAGACGGACAGACGGACGGACAGACAGACGGACATTTTGAAAGTTGTTCAGAATTCGTTCACTAACACAATAATATGAAAACTTTTTCTCTACGAGCGATATTTCCGGTTTTAGAAATGTGCCGATCAAATGCAATATACTCTTCGTTTTTGCGAAGAGTATAATAACACGCATATATTTAAGTTACATTTTACAGAAAAAATTAAAAGCTTTTATAAAACGTTGATTTGATTGAGTAAAAATTAATGTTATACTTTCATTCTCAAAGTATATTCATGGATTATTCTTGATCCAGGAGGGAATATATATATTCCAAAATGAATATTACTATCATATTCATGGTGAATATTCCAGGTATATACTTAAAATTATAATACTGGAATAATCCGTTATCTTATATATATTCCAGGATTATTCCAGAATTAATCAGAATATATTCATTCTTTTTTGCATAATTACAGAATATTCTTAGAATATACGGTGCTGTCTGGGTAATTGTTTTAACTGTTGTCCAAGCTCTTCTAATTTGGAAATATGTGTTGCAATATTATCTTTAGAATCTATTACATATTTATAAAATTTCTACTGCATCAAATGAAGACTAGATTCAAATTTTTGTTCATAAATACTATGTAACTTGTTGCACATCAGCACTTTCACAAACCATTATATAGAATAAAGACTGTTGTCCTATAGTTGAAACTATAACTTTCTGTGCTTTATTATCTGCCTTTTCCCATTTGAGGAAACAATGAGAACCGAGTCCATAACCAGTTAATTAAAATGTGTATTTATTGAAGTAATTATGACAAGTAATAATAATATCGTTTTTTTTTTAAATAAAACATACATGACTAAAACAAATTACAATATTCAACAAGCATGAGGTTCCAAATAGCAGGGACAGTACCCCACCCTGCGGACTACCTCGGCTCGCCTTGACCCTAACCAAATCGTGGAGAAGCGTGATTTCAATGTTGCGGGTGCTCAGCATTGACGATATCCACTTAATTATGGTGCTGTCCACGCCGCGGTCCGCAACTGCTTGACAGAGAGAATCGAAGGTTGGGTTGTTGAATGCTCCTTCGATATTCAAGAATGCTACCAATGCCAGTTCTTTCTGCTCTAGCGCCTTCTGAGCTCCAACAACGATCTGATGAAGGGCCGTCTCTGCTGATTTACCAGCTTGGTATGCATATCGATTGGGGTGAATTGCTGATGACACTAATACCCCATCCTTTATACACCTTTCTATCAACCATTCCAATGTCTTCAAAAGAAGGGAAGCCAGGCTTATCGGTTTAGATGCCTTAGTTTGGTCTTATATGGTACGACCTGTCTTTGGCATAAAGACCACTTTTACCTCTCTCCAGGACACAGGTATTCATTCCAGATCTAGGCAGGATCTGAGTAGACGATACAGGTGTCCCAATAGTACCTCCGCGCCCTTTTGTATAAGAGCCGGATATATACCATCAGGTCCCCGCCGATTTAAATGGGTCAAATGTCGATATAGCCCATCTCGTGTGTTATCACCTACGACGACTTCTTCCAGTCTGTGGCAGTTGCCTCCGATCTGAATTCCGTCGGCGGAGGCTTTCGATTCACAAATCTCTGACCCTGGGAAATGGACGTCGAGGAGACACTATATTGTCTCACGGTGATTATTTGTGTAAAACCCGTCTAGTAGCCTGATGATGGGCTTCTTGAAAGCGTTTTGCGTAGTCTAGCTACTGCTAGTAGGTCTTCGATAGTTCCACAGAAAGCCGTCCAGCTCTCTCTTTTCTGCTCGTTTCTCAAGCTTTTATACATTCGCTGGGCAGATCTGTAGATTTCCAAATGCAAATCGTTTAAAAGGCGTTTCATTTACCGATTTGTTTTAAAAAATTTCGAAAAAGTTAATATTAGAAAAAAAAAATAACAACTATGCACCAAGAAATTCAGGATGTTAAGGTTCATTTGGTTTCTAAGATAATTAGTAAAAAATTAAATAGGTTTAGGTAATTTTTCTTTTTAGTTATAAATATACTGTACATATTACTAGTAAGTTAATGATTATTTACTGAATTACTTGTAATAACTGGGATTATTCATTATTGTTAGTGTTTCTACACCATTTATAATAATAATAATAATAATAATAATAATAATAATAATAATAATAATAATAATAATAATAATAATAATAATAATAATAATGGGATAGACGAGACACCAGTGCTGCCTTACGCTCCGGGGGATATTGAGTCCGTTGTGGGAAATGAGAAGTGTCTAATTTATTGGAACTACTCTTTTCCCACCGTCAGGCAAATACAAGCCAACAAGCCTGACGTAGTACTCCTCGACCATCAACTCAAGACAATGTTTGTCGTGGAGTTCTCGGCTCCCGCGGAGAACAACATTGTCTTGAAGGAGGAGGAAAAACGGACAAAATATCGAGATCTGCTCTTCGAACTCCGCAGACTGTATCCAGACCATACTGTTAAGATAGTGGTACTGATTATAGGAGCCCTCGGTGGAACGAGACACACACTGCTTTCAGAACTTAAGATCATACCGGCATGCCGAAATTCGGCAGAGGTCTTAGCCGGCAGAATGCAGAAGGCCGTCATCCTCGGTTCATTACGTCTGCTCAGGGCACACGATTCCCGGACCCAGTAGTCACTTACCCCACGGGTGTGGGGAGTGGCTGCCGGTACTACCAGCTCCCCTCTGTGAGGGTCGGAGCCACAGAGAAGGGTGACTGGTTTTTTAAAAAAAAATAATAACAATAACAATAATAATAATAATAAGCAGGAGGGGCTCCCTTACATCCAACTAGTCTTTGGTGAGTAGCGACACCACTTACTCCAGCCACGGGTGCAAAATCCGGACCCGCACCCGGGAGGGGAAAGAGACTTCCCCTCTGGTGTCGGCCGTGGGCTTGTTAGGCTAACCACCTAACAAGCTGAAATCTTCTGGTTCCAGGCCACAGAAGACAGGGCCCCCACAATCGACCCCATCCGGATGGGGGTCACAGGCAAGGTGGTGGGGCCCAACCGGACGGATTGCCTGACAATAACGACCGCGAGACACATGGACGCTTTGAGTGGACAGATGAGCTGAGGAATGATCTTCTGCTGTGCTACGAAAGCAGTGAGCCCGCACGAAGGGGGTACATGGCGCGAATGCATGCTCTGTGGTGTAAAAGACATCCGGAGGACAGCGCCTTCACGCCGCAAAATCTGCGTGATTATGTATCCCACCTTCGTAGCAGGGGCTACGTGAGAGCTGTTCCTCAGCCGGTAAATGAGGCGGTTGAAGAGCCGCTGAATGAACTGGTTGAGGAGGCAGTTCTAGACGTTCCACTAACACCAGAGGGCCTCAACACAAGAAGGGGGTTACACTACATCAGACCCCCCAGATCAGAAGACCTAGCCAGAGTGGATGCTGGACTTCGTGAAGCGATACCAGAAGGGGCTGACATCTGGCGCATAAACTGTGCCGTATACGCTGCTGCACAGCGCTTAACCCCAGGGGAGAGGCGGAACACTGCCTCCCCACAGGAGAGAGCGGAGCGGCGTATACATAAGATGGAAGCCAAGATCCGGTCGGCGAGGCAACATGCATCCCGTATCCAATGTGTGATGGACTATATGGCGGCCAATAAGACATTCACGCCTAAGGTTAGGCGCATAGCCGCCAATTTAAGACGCGTCCATCACACACTGAATGGGGCAGTGCTGCGAACCACCAAGCAGCACTGCCTTGATCGGATACGGATGCTAGTGACTTGTAAAAAGTCACTAGTGAGGCGGGCGAGGGGGCTGGCGGAAAACAATCTATTCCGCAAAAAGCCCTCGCGCCTTTTCGAACCGCCTCAGCGTGTTGTAGAGAATCCGCCGACTGTAGATCAGGTGGAAAACTTCTGGAAAACGCTCTACGGACAGAAGCTCCCACTCAACAGAGACACTCCAGCCCTGGCACACTTTGAAGCCTTTTGCCAAAGGTTTCAACAACCAAACGAGGTGTGCCAACCGATAACCCCAGAAGAGGTTCGAAGAGCTCTTGAGGGCTCTAAGAACTTTGCTGCTCCAGGTCTCGATGGGATAAATAACTTTTGGTGGAAAAAGTTTTCCAGTACCCACCACCATTTGGCCAGAATTTTTAATTCATGGCTAAATGGGGAGCAGCAAATTCCTTCTTGGGTTGTCGAGGGGCGGACAGTGCTGATCCCGAAGAACGGAGATTTGTCTAACCCAAAAAATTACCGGCCGATAACTTGCTTAAACGCATGCTACACACACTGCTTTCAGAACTTAAGATCATACCGGCATGCCGAAATTCGGGAGAGGTCTTAGCCGGCAGAATGCAGAAGGCCGTCATCCTCGGTTCATTACGTCTGCTCAGGGCACACGATTCCCGGACCCAGTAGTCACTTACCCCACGGGTGTGGGGAGTGGCTGCCGGTACTACCAGCACCCCTCTGTGAGGGTCGGAGCCACAGAGAAGGGTGACTGGTTTTTAACAAAAAAAAAAAAAAAACAAAAAAAAAACAAAAAAAAAAATAATAATAATAATAATAATAATAACTACTTAGGGCACACGATTTAGGTATTTACAGTCACTAACTCCACAGGTCGTGGAGAGTGGCTGTAAGGAATTTGCCGGCGCGGCTACCGTGAGGTGTCGGAGGCCACGGAAGTCCTGTCCGGCAGCGGGCTACCCGAAAAAAAAAAAAAAAAAAAAATAATAATAATAATAATAATAAATAAGCAGGAGAGGCTAACCGTTATCCATCTAGCCTTTGCTGAGTAGCGCCACCACTTACTCCAGCTGGGGGTGCAAAACCGAACCGGCAGCCCTAGCGCACTCGGGAGGGGAAAGCGCTTTCCCCTCTGGTGTCGGTCGTGGGCTTGTTGGGCTAACCACCCACAAGCCCGGTCCTCCGGTTCCAGTTGGCCGAAGACAGGGCCCCCACGATCGACCCCGTGCGGATAGGGGTCAAGGTGGTGAGGCCCAACAGGGAAGGATGCCCATTGATGACGACCGCTAAAACCAAGGACGCTTTGAGTGGACAGATGAACTGAGAGACGACCTGATGCACTGTTATGAAAGCAGTGAGACCGGCCGAAGGGGGTACATGGCGCGAATGCATGCTCTGTGGTGTGAAAACCACCCAGAACATGACGCCTTCACACCTCAGAACCTACGTGATTATGTATCCCACCTTCATGCTAGAGGCTATGTCAGAGCCGCTCCTCAGCCAGTGAATGAGGTGGCCGAATAGCCACCGAACGAACCGGTTGAGGAAGCGGTTCCTATCGTTCCACCAACACCAGAGGGCCTCAGTACCAGACGGGGGTTGCACAACATAAAACCCCCGGGCCACAAGATCTGGCCAGAGTAGATGCAGAACTACGTGCAGCGCTACCACAAGAGGCTGACATCTGGCACATAAATTGTGCCGTGTATGCTGCCGCTCAACGCTTGTGTCAGGTGGAGAGGCGGGACACTGCTTCTCCACAAGAGAGAGCGAGACGGCGCATACAGAAGATGGAAGCCAAGATCCGGTCGGCGAGGCAACACGCATCCCGTATCCAACGTGTGATGGACTATATGGCGGCCAATAGGCCTTTTACGCCTCCATCACACACTCAAAGGGGCAGTGCTCCAGACCACCAAACAGTACTGCCTCGACAGGATACGGATGCTAGTGTCTTATAAGAAGTCACTAGTGAGGCGGGCGAGGGGGGTGGCGGAAAATCAACTTTTCCGTAAAAAGCCCTCGCGCCTATTCGAACCGCCTCAGCGTGTTGCTGAAAATCCGCCGACTGTAGATCAGGTGGAAAACTTCTGGAAAACGTTATACAAACAGAAGCTTCCACTTAACAGAGACTCTACAGCCCTGGCACACTTTGAAGCCTTCTGTCAAAGACTTCAACAACCAAACGAGGTGTGGCAACCGATAAAAGGTTCGAGGAGCTCTTGAGGGCTCTAAGAATTTTGCTGCTGCAGGTCCCGATGGGATAAACAACTATTGGTGGGAAAAGTTATCCAGTACCCACCACCATTTGGCCAGAATTTTCAATTCATGGCTAAATGGGGAGCAGCAAATTCCTTCTTGGGTTGTCGAGGGGCGGACAGTACTGATCCCGAAGAACGGAGATTTGTCTAACCCAAAGAACTACCGGCCGATAACCTGCTTAAACGCATGCTAGAAGTTGTTTACACGCATTGTGTACATGCGGGTGCTCCACGCAGTTGAACCGGTTTACGAGCGGATATATGAGCAACGAGGGTCAAAGAGAGGTGTCGCTGACTGCAAGGAGAACCTGCTTATTGACAGGTGTGTCACGCAGGACTCCGTGCAGTATAATCGTAACCTTTCCATGGCCTGGATCGACTACCGCAAGGCATTTGACATGACATCTCATGAGCTTATTTTACATTTGCTCCAATGTCTTGCGGTGCCCGGTCCCGTAGTGAGATGTATTGAAGAACTGATGCCGCTCTGGAGGACTCGCATTACCATAACATCGGGTAACGATACAGTCTAGACGGAGCCGGTATCGTTCAGAAGGGGAGTATTTCAGGGAGACTCCCTCAGCCCCCTTCTGTTTTGCATATCACTACTGCCATTATCCGTTTCGTTCCGGAAAACCCGTGGCTACAACTGCGGTAACCCCGGCGACAGGAGGCATAAAGTCACTTATTTGTTTTATATGGATGACCTTAAACTTTATGCCTCCGGAGAGAGGGACCTACACCAGTCCCTCAGGGTGGTACAGGAGTACACGCAGGCTGTCGGTATGGAGTTCTGGTTGGACAAATGTGCACTGGTCCATCTCAAGAGAGGACGATACGTCGACTACGGAGAGGACGCGCAGCTCGTAGACGGAAGCATCTTACATCATCTAGATGCCGGAGAGTCGTACACTTACTTGGGTGTCGAGCAACGCTCCACCCAAGAAGTGAGTGTAGTGAAAAACGCTCTCTGCGGCAAATATCAGCACCGACTCCGACAGATCTGCTCTTCAGAACTGTCGGGGAAGAACAAGGTGTCTGCTACAAATATGCTTGCCGTTCCGATCCTTCTCTACTCCTTTGGGGTAGTGAAATGGAGTCGAGAAGAGTTACGTCAACTCGACGTAGGAACCCGCAAGAAGATGCATCTCAATAGGAGCTTGCATCCAAAATCGTCCGTTCCACGGCTATACTTCCCGCGACATCGGGGAGGCCGTGGACTCTTGAGTTTGGAGAGTCTCCATAATAGGATGGTTCTGGATGGAGCCTGTAAGGTCATCAGGAGTTCGGATCCCGTCCTCTGCATGGTTTGGGACTATGAAAATGCAGGGGTGGGAGCCTTTTTGTTTAAAGCAGCACAGAGAGCAGCCGATGAACTTGGTCTCTCCTTCAACGTCGAGGGGGTAAATCCCGACTCTGTCACCGAGTTGGAACCAGCTCGACGAAAAGCCCAAATAAAATCTGCAGAACACAACATCTTTCTACAGCTTCACACGGATAATCCAATGCATGGAGTTTTCTATAAAAATATAGAAAACCTTGGCTTATCCGAAAGGCTGACCTTTGCCTTTTTAAGGTTAGCCGGGCTGAAGTCTGAGACCGAGGGATTCATAATGGCATGCCAGGTGTATTTAATACCCTCGTCTATCGAAGTCGTGTCATGGGTATAGAGGTCCCTGATGTCAGCTGCAGGGCCTGCCGCAGAGACTCTTATGCACTTGTTGTCGGCTTGTCCGACATATGCAGTCTCGCCCTATATCCAGAGGCACGACGGAGCATTACGAGTGCTTTATTACCATCTAAGGCACTCGTATGTGATAGACGAAACATCAGTGCTGCCTTACGCTCCGGGGGATATTGAGTCCGTTGTGGGAAATGAGAAGTGTCTAATTTATCGTTTCCCACCGTCAGGCTAATACAAGCCAACAAGCCTGACATAGTCCGCCTGGACCACCAACTCAAGACAATGTTTGTCGTGGAGTTCTCGGCACCCGCGGAGAACAACATTGTCTTGAAGGAGGAGGAGAAACGGACAAAATATCGAGATTTGCTCTTCGAGCTCCCCAGACTCTATCCAGACCATACTGTTAAGATAGTGGTACTGATTATAGGAGCCCTCGGTGGAACGAGACACACACTGCTTTCGGCACTTAAGATCATACCGGCATGCCGAAATCCGGCAGAGGTCTTAGCCGGTAGAATGCAGAAGGCCGTCATCCTCGGCTCATTACGTCTGCTCAGGGCATACGATTCTCGGACCCAGTAGTCACTTACCCTACGGGTGTGGGGAGTGGCTGCCGGTACTACCAGCTCCCCTCTATGAGGGTCGGAGCCACAGAGAAGGGTGACTGGTTTTTAACAAAAATAATAATAATAATGTCCCCTCCTCTGCATGGTCCGAGACCATGAAAATGCAGAGGTAGGAGCCTTTCTGTTTAAGGCAGCACAGAGAGCAGCCGATGAACTTGGTCTCTCCTTCGACGTCGAGCGGGTAAATCGCGACTCTGTCACCGAGTTGGAACCTGCTCGGCGAAAAGCCGAAATTAAAGCTGCAGAACACAACAACTTTCTGCAGCTACACACGGATAGGCCAATGCAGGGAGTTTTCTATAAAAATATAGAAAACCTTGGCTTATCCGAAAGGCTGACCTTTGCCTTCTTAAGGTCAGCCAGGCTGAAGTCTGAGACCGAGGGATTCATAATAGCTTGCCAGGATGGTGTATTTAACACCCTCGTCTATCGTAGTCGTGTCATGGGTATATAGGTCCCCGATGTTAGCTGCAGGGCCTGCCGCAGGGCGCCAGAGACTCTTATGCACTTGCTGTCGGCTTGCCCGACATATGCAGTCTCGGCCTATATCCAAAGGCACGACGGACCATTACGAGTGCTTTATTACCATTTAAGGCACTCGTATGGGATAGACGAAACACCAGTGCTGCCTTACGCTCCGAGGGATATTGAGTCCGTTGTGGGAAATGAGAAGTGTCTAATTTATTGGAACTACTCTTTTCCCACCGTCAGGCAAATACAAGCCAACAAGCCTGACGTAGTACTCCTCGACCATCAACTCAAGACAATGTTCGTCGTGGAGTTCTCGGCTCCCGCGGAGAACAACATTGTCTTGAAGGAGGAGGAAAAACAGACAAAATATCGAGATCTGCTCTTCGAACTCCGCAGACTCTATCCAGACCATACTGTTAAGATAGTGGTACTGATTATAGGAGCCCTCGGTGGAACGAGACACACACTGCTTTCGGAACTCAAGATCATACCGGCATGCCGAAATTCGGCAGAGATCTTAGCCGGCAGAATGCAGAAGGCCGTCATTCTCGGTTCATTACGTCTGCTCAGGGCACATGATTCCCGGACCCAGTAGTCACTTACCCCATGGGCGTGGAGAGTGGCTACCGGTACTACCAGCTCCCCTCTGTGAGGGTCGGAGCCACAGAGAAGGGTGACTTGTTTTTAGCTCGCTAAAAAAAAATAATAATAGTAATAATAATAATAATAAGTGGAATGCAAAGACCAAAGTCGTGCCAGTAATTGTAGGAGCCCTAGAACTGTCAAGAAGGGCCATGACCGGAGTCTACAACAACTGCCCGGTCAACCGAGCGTACAAGAAGTGCAGAAATCGCACTACTGGGAACAGTGCATATTTTAAGGAAAGTGCTGGACTAGGAGTCTCTGTGATCCTTTGTTGGGATCTGGACTCTTAGTTGTTGGAGCGGACATCACCAACGTTGCTTGAAGGGCCTAAAAACCTGGAACGGGCTCCAACAGAGCCGAATTTCAATCGCGCGCGAGGAATTCGGTGAATAGTTTCCAGCTACGGCTGAGAAAGTGTGCCGCTGTTAAGTCTATATAATAATAATAATTAATAAGGGTACGGAAAACGGACCGGCAGCCTCCACGAGGTGGACCTGGAAGGCATAGGCAACTCTGCCTGACATGTCGGACGTGGATCTCAGGGCTAACCACTCTGAGATCACTTCTTTGGTTCTAGCAGACAGAGGAAGGGCCCCTCACAATCGACCCCAACCGGATGGGGGTCAGAGACAAGTTGGACGGGCCATACCGGACGGTCTCAATGATGACAACGCACGCTATGACAATGGACGCTTTAAGTGGACGAGGCAACTTCGAGATGACTTGCTGATCTGCTATGAGAGCAGCGAACCTGCGCGCAGAGGGTACATGGCGCGATTGCACGAAATCTGGTGCGACACGCATCCAGAGCATCGCGTCTTCTCTGAGCAATAGCTCAGAGATCAAGTATCCTACCTGCGCAGGACAGGTTACGTAAGGGCACCCCGCCAGCAGAAAGAAGCACCAGCCGCACTGCCACCACGGCAAAGAGCTGATGGGGAACATCCTAGAAGGTACGCCGAAATCAACTGAAGGACGAGGGTTAGCCTTAACAGCAGGGCTAACCTAAAGCCACAAGACCTGGCACGGATGGACGCCGTTATCGATGAGGAATTACCAGAAGACGCCGACATTTGGCAGATCAATTGTGCCGTGTACAACGCTGATAGCCAACTCGTGCCCCGCGAGAGGAATACCAACCCCTTGAGCGGTATCGAAAAGGCTAAGCGGCGTGTACAAAAGATCGAATTCAAAATACAGTTGGTCAGACAACACGCTTCTCGAATCCAGAGTGTGGTGGAATACGTAACCGGCGAACAGCAGCCGGACTCAGACGCCAACACCACACTCTAAATCTGACAGTGATGCTCACTATTAAGCAGCACTGTTTAGATAGGATTCGAGCGCTTATGGCTATCAAGAAAAAGCTAAATAGGCGGGTACGAAGTATGGAGCAAAATACGTTGTTCCGTACGAATCCTTCCCATCTATTTCAAGAGCCACAGCGTGTTGTCGATAATTCACCAACTGTAGCCGATGTTGAAAACTTCTGGAAAGGAATCTACGAAACGACACGTCCGTTCGATAGCAACACTCCAGCAATAGCACACTTCGAGGCTCTGTGTCACAGAACTTTTAAAGAGCCGGAATAAGTGTGCCCGGCAATCAGTCTGGAGGAAGTCCAACAAGCTCTCGTTGGCACCAAGAACTTCGCTGCTCCGGGGCCAGACGACATAAATAACTGGTGGTGGAAAAAATTTCCTTCCACCCACCGTCGTCTGGCCCGAGTTTTCAACAAGTGGTTGAACGAGGGGCAGCAGATTCCAGACTGGTTTGTCGAGGGACGTATTGTGCTCATCTCTAAAAAGGGTGATCTGTCTGACCCAAGGAATTATAGACCAATCACCTGTCTGAACTCCTGCTACAAGCCATTTACTCGTATCTTGTATGCTCGGACACTACGGCAGGTTGATCTGGTCTTCCAGCAGATATACGAGCAGCGTGGCGCCAAGAAGGGCATGGCAGGTTGTAAGGACAGCCTGCTGGTAGACCGCTGTATTACACAGGACTCTGTGCAGTACAAGCGGAATCTATCTATGGCCTGGATTGACTATCGTAAGGCATTTGACACAACATCACATGAACTTTTGTTACATTTGCTCAAATGTCTTGCGGTAGCAGAACCACTAGTGAGATGCATAGAACAACTGCTGCCACTCTGGAGGACCCGCTTCACCATAACATCAGGTGCACAGCGGGTTACGACAGAGCAGGTGGCATTCAGAAGAGGAGTATTCCAGGGAAATTCTCTCATGCAAAAGAGGAGTCCCCTCCTCTTGACATAGTCGTCCTCGACCATCAGAACAAAGTGAATTCTCAGCACCTGCTGAGACAAACATCGCTTTGATGGAGGGGGAAAACGGACCAAATATCGTGATCTCCGGTATGAGCTCCAAGTGCTGTACCTAGACTACTCGGTCAAGATGGTCGTCCTAATAATCGGCGTACTCGGAGGGATGAAGCCTTCGCTGCTCTCAGAACTGAAGATCATACCGGCCTGTCAGAATTCGGCAGAATGGTTGGCAGGCCAGATGCAGAAGGCGGTTATCTTGGGGTCCCTTCGTCTACTTAGGGCACATCATTTAGGTATTTACAGTCGCTAACTCCACAAGTCGTGGAGAATGGCTGTAAGGAACATTTAGTAGAGGAGTTTTCCATGGTGACTCCCTGAGCCCCTCTCCTATTTTGCATCTCACTGCTGCCGTTGTCTGTCGGACTCCGCTAAACCCGCGGATGCCAATGTGGTCCACCCAGCAATCGGAGGCATAAGGTCACCCATCTATTTTATATGGATGACCTAAAACTTTATGCCTCCGGAGAGTGCGAACTCCAAAACTCTCTTAGGGTGGTCCAAGAGTATACGCGGGCCATTGCCATAGAATTCGAGTTTGACAAGTGTGCAGTCGTCCACTTCAAGAGAGGACGAAACGGGATATCCCTTAAAGACGCGCAGCTCGCAGACGGAAGCATCCTACGACATCTGGATACCGGCGAGTTCTACATGTACCTGGGTGTGGAACAAAATCACATCCAGGACGTGAAACAGATTAAGGATACTCTCCGCGGCAAGTACAGGCACCGGCTCTGAAAGATTTGGTCTTCCGAACTTTCGGGGAGGAACAAGGTGTCTGCAACTAATATGCTTGCCGTTCCGATTCTGCTCTACTCCTTTGGAGTAGTTAAGTGGACACAAGATGAGTTACGCCAATTGGATAGGGATACTCGCAAGATGATGCATGTTCATAGGAGCATTCATCCTAGGTCGTCCGTTCCTCGAGTATACCTCCCACACCAACGGGGGGGCCGAGGACTTTTGAGTCTGGAGTGCACGAATGGCAGAGTAACGCTGGGTGTAGCATGCAACATCCTCAGGAGCTCGGACCCACTCCTGCGGTTCGTGAGAGATCATGAAACTGTGGGAGTTGACGCATTTTTATTTAAGGTAGCACGCAAGGCCGCAGATCATCTCAGTCTCGTATTCGACTTCAAGCGAGGAGGCCGGCGAGGAGCTGATCCAGAATCAGTAACTGAGCTTGCGCCAAATCGTCTGACAGCCCAAATCAAAGCTGCCAAGTAGAGAAATCTGTTAAGGCAGCACGTCGATAAGCCCATGCACGGTGTATTCTATAACAATATAGAGACGCTGAGTTTATCGGCAAAGCTGACCTTTGCTTTTCTACGGTCAGCAGGGCTAAAGTCGGAGACCGAAGGATTCATTGTGACCTGCCAAGATGGTGTTATTAACACGTTGGTCTACCGCAGTCGCATTATGGGTGTGGAGGTCCCTGATGTTAATTGTAGGACCTGCCGTCAGGCGCCGGAGTCGCTCATGCATTTACTATCTGCATGTCCGATTTATGCGACTTCGGCCTACATCCATAGGCATAACGCGGCTCTACGAGTGCTGTACTACTACCTACGGCACTCGTACCAAGTAGACCAAACACCAGTGCTGCCTTACGTCCCCGGAGAGATCGAGTCCGTTGTCGAGAACAAGAAGTGCCGTATCTACTGGAACTACTCGTTCCCGACGGTCAGGCAGATTCAAGCAAACAAGCCTGACATAGTCTTCCTCGACCACCAAACCAAGATGATGTATGTCAGCGAATTCTCGGCACCTGCCGAGACAAACATCATCTTGAAGGAGCCTTTGGTGAGTAGCGCCACCACTTACTCCAGCTAGGAATGCAAAATCGAACCGCGCATCTGGGAGGGGAGAGCGTTTTCCCCTCTGGTATCGGTCGTGGGCTTGCTCGGCTAATCACCCACAAGCCCAAACCTCCGGTTCCTATTGGCCTAGGACAGAGCCCCCACGATCGACCCCATTCGGATAGGGGTCAAGGGCGAGGTGGTGTGGGGCCCAACAAGATCGACAGCCCACTGTTGACGACCGCGACGAACAAGGACGCTTTGAGTTGACAGATGAACTGAGGGACGACCTTATGCAGTGCTACGAAAGCAGTGAGCCTGCACGAAGGGGATACATGGGGCGAATGCATGTTCTGTGGTGTGCAGGGCATCCAGAACACAACGCATTCACGCCACAAAACCTGCGTGATTATGTGTCCCATATTCGTCGCAGGGGCTACGTGAGAACTGCTCCTCAGCCGATGAATGAGGTGGCCGAAGGTCCACCGAATGAACCGGTTGAGGTTGCAGTCCCAGTCGTTCCACCAGTACCAGAAGATCTCAGTACCAGAAGGGGGTTGCACAACATAAAACCCCCCGGGCCACAAGATCTGGCCAGAGCGGATGCCGAACTTCGTGCAGCGCTACCAGAAGAGGCTGACATCTGGCACATAAATTGTGCCGTGTATGCTGTCGCTCAACGCTTGTCTCAGGTGGAGAGGCGGAACAGTGCTTCTCCACAGGAGAGAGCGAGACGGCGCATACAGAAGATGGAAGCCAAGATCCGGTCGGCGAGGTAACACGCATCCCGTATCCAATATGTGATGGACTATATGGCGGCCAATAGGCCTTTCACGCCTAAAGTGCGACGAGTAGCTGCCAACTTAAGACGCGTCTGTCACACACTCAATGGGGCAGTGCTGCAAACCACCAAACAGCACTGCCTCGACAGGATACGGATGCTAGTGTCTTGTAAGAAGTCACTAGTGCGGCGGGCAAGGGGGCTAGCCGAAAATCAACTTTTCTGCCAAAAGCCCTCGCGCTTTTTCGAACCGCCTCAGCATGTTGCTGAAAACCCGCCGACTGCAGATCAGGTGGAAAACTTCTGGAAAACGTTGTACGAACAGAAGCTTCCACTCAACATAGACTCGCCAGCCCTGGCACAGTTTGAAACCTTTTGCCAAAGATTTCAGCAACCACAACAGGTGTGCCAACCGATAACCCCAGAAGAGGTTCGAAGAGCTCTTGAGGGCTCTAAAAACTTTGCTGCTCCAGGTCCCGACGGAATCAATAACTTTTGATGGAAAAATTATCCAATACCCATCACCATTTAGCCAGAATTTTCAATTCATGGCTAAATGGGGAGCAGCAAATTCCTTCTTGGGTTGTCGAGGGGCGGACAGTGCTGATCCCGAAGAACGGAGATTTGTCTAACCCAAAGAACTATCGGCCAATAACCTGTTAACTCATGTTACAGGGTGTTTACGCGCATCTTGTACATGCGAGTGCTCCACGCAGTTGAACCGGTTTACGAGCGGATATATGAGCAACGAGGGCCAAAGAAAGGTGTCGATGGCTGCAAGGAGAACCTGCTGATTGACAGGTGTGTCACGCAGGGCATCACATTAGCTTATTGTACACTTGCTCCGATGTCTTGCGGTTCCTGGTCCCGTAGGGAGATGCATCGAAGAACTGATGCCACTCTGGAGGACTCGCTTTACCATTACATCGGGTAATAGAGTCCAGATGGAGTCGGTAACATTCAGAAGGGAAGTATTTCAGGGAGACTCCCTCAGCTCCCTTCTATTTTGCATCTCACTACTGCCATTATCCGGTTCGCTCCGGAAAACCCGTGGATACAACTGCGGTACCCCCGGCTATAGGAGGCATAAGGTCACCCATCTGTTTTATATTAGACTTTATGCCTCCGGAGAGAGGGACTTACACCAGTCCCTCAGGGTGGTACAGGAGTACACGCAGGTTGTCGGCATGGAGTTCGGGCTAGACAAATGTGCACTGGTCCATCTCAAGAGAGAACGATGCGGGAACTACGGAGAGGACGCGCAGCTTGTGGACGAAAGCATCTTACATCATCTAGATGCCGGAGAGTCGTACACTTACTTGGGTGTCGAGCAATGCTCCACCCAAGAAGTGAGTGTAGTGAAAAACGCTCTCCGCGGCAAGTATCAGCACCGACTCCGACAGATCTGGTCTTCAGAGCTGCCGGGGAAGAACAAGGTGTCTGCTACCAACATGCTTGCCGTTCCGATCCTTCTCTACTTCTTCGGAGTAGTGAAATGGACTCAAGAAGAGTTGCGTCAACTCGACGTAGGAACCCGCAAGAAGATGCATCTCAATAGGAGTTTGCATCCTAAATCGTTCGTTCCACGGCTATACCTCCTACGACATCGGGGAGGCCATGGACTCTTGAGTTTGGAGAGTCTCCATAATAGGGTGGTTCTGGATGGAGCCTGTAAGGTCATCAGGAGTTCGGATCCCCTCCTCTGCATGGTCCGGGACCATGAAAATGCAGGGGTAGGAGCCTTTCTGTTTAAGGCAGCACAGAGAGCAGACGATGAACTTGGTCTCTCCTTCGACGTCGTGCGGGTAAATCGCGACTCTGTCACCGAGTTGGAACCTGCTCGGCGAAAAGCCTAAATTAAAGCTGCAGAACACGACATCTTTCTGCAGCTTCGCACGGATAAGCCAATGCATGGAGTTTTCTATAAAAATATAGAAAACCTTGGCTTAACCGAAAGGCTGACCTTTGTCTTCTTAAGGTCAGCCGAAGTCTGAGACCGAGGGGTGTATATGTACGTGGTAGAGTAAGGTAGTGTCAGTAATTGTACTCCGAGTTCAAATAATAATTTAAGAGGTAAAAAGTGTAAATAAATCAATAAAGACAATAATAAGTGGCAAATTAAGCGTCAGTGACTTCGTTATAAAATTTGAATTGAGGAATTAATAGCTAATAATCACAATAAACAATAAATCTCAACAATAAAATGTCAGGCACGTGCCGTAAATGTACCAAAAACATAAGCGATAAAACGCCCGGCCTTCAATGTGGTTTTTGCACAAAATTTTTTCACGCCAAGTGTCTCGTGCTGTCTAAAGAACAGATCGCTATATTCAATGATATGCAGGGCATGGTTTATAAATGTGATGAATGTCGTGATGAGCAGCACAATGGAGCCGAAAAAGAGTGATAATTGTCACGCTTTACTTCAGGCTATAAAAGAACTACAGACAGTAGTGAAAAATGTACAGGAGGAACTAAAAAATCTGAAGGCGAATAAAATGTCGGAAAATACAGAGGTTATTATACAAGAAGTCTCCGAGAGGCAGCGTAAAGAGAAAAATATTATCATTTACAAATTAGAAGAACAAGTAAAAGGTTCTTTGCCTAACAAGACTGAAGCGGATGCAATAAAAGTATCTGAAATAATTAAAATCATTGCCCCATCAGTGGATACTAATAATCTTAAAACTTATAGATTAGGGAAAAAAGGCGATAAAAACATACTTCCTTTGAAAGTCGAACTTGCTTCTAGAGATGATGTTTTCACTATCCTTAAAAATAAAAATAAACTCAAAGACCATAATATTAATATTCAAATTACTACTGATAAAACCCTATTGCAACGAGAATATTTAAAAAATATTATATGTCAGATCAATCAACGGAAAGAAAATGGAGAAGTGGACTTATACATTAAATATATTAATAATAATCCAGTCCTTACAAAGTCAAAAAAGTAAATGTCAAGATAGGTCAAGTATATATACGGTCTCTCAATAATTGTTTTCACAGTTTCAAAGATATTGTTTTGGAAAACGAATTTTCAATAATTGGACTTTCTGAAACTTGGTTAATGCCAGATTTTTTTAGCAATTATGTGTGTTTACCTAATTACAATTTAATAAGGAATGACCGGGATGGAAGAGGAGGAGGCGTTGCATGCTATTTGAGGTCTACCTATACTTTCAAAGTGTATCATTTATCTACGTCAGACAATGGGTTAGAACAACTACTGTGGTTAATTATTAATTTTAATAAACAGAAAGTGGCCTTAGGGATTATTTATCGACCCCCTAGTGCAAACATTTTAGCTTGTTTAAATGAACTTAGTGATGTATTAGAACGTGTATATTTGGAGGTTAATTCAGTTATCTTCATGGGAGATATAAATATAAATTTGTTAAATGTAAATTCACCCGATTCTATAAAATTTATTTCATTATTATGTGACTTTGAATTGTGTCAGATAATAAAAAAGCCAACCAGAATAACTGCTACTACAGAGTCACTGATAGATGTTGTATGCACCAGTAATGATATTGTGGTAAAAAATTGTGATACAAGGGATATGCTTAATATTACGGATCACATGATGGTTTTCTGTGAGATATTTATTGAAAATATAAAGGTATGTAATGATACTAATGATTATTTTTTAAATGTCGCGGGCCAGTCAACAATAAATAATGATTTATTTTCATTTTATAACAGCAATCTACTTAATAGAGATGCACATTTTAATTTTGTCGAAATAAATGACCAGCAAATTTTTAATGCCTTAAAGTGATTTAAATCTCAGGTTTTTGGTGTGGATGGTATAAATGTTAAAATGGTTTCACTAGTTCTACCCTACTGTATTGATGCTGTAAAGCACATATTTAACGAGTCTTTAAAACATGGTATTTTTCCAAACTTATGGAAAACTGCTAACGTTATACCTATCCCACAAATAAATACTCCTGCCTGTTTTATCGACTTACGCCCTATATGTATTTTGCCGACTTTTTCCAAATTGCTCGAAAAAACCCTATCTTTTCAGTTAAAAGACTATATTGAAGTTAATAGTATCCTTCCAGATATACAGTCAGGTTTTCACCAAAAACATGGAACACAAACGGGACTATTGAAAGTTTTAAATGACATTAGCACTGCAATGGACAAATCATTGCCATCAATATTAGTTTGACTGGATCAGAGTAAAGCCTTTGACCTAGTAAATTTTGATTTACTCTTGCAAAATTGTATGTATTTTACATTGGGTTTGAAAATAGTGCTATAAATTGGTTAAGTAGCTATGTCAGAGGAGAGAGTAAGAGTTTTAATTGATGATAGTTTATATTCGTCCATAAGAGAAACATCATCAGGTGTACCACAGGGTAGTATCCTGGGACCAATATTGTTCTCTATATTCATTTTTGACTTCCCCTTTACCCTGTCTCATTGTCAAGTACATCTCTATGCTGATGATTTCGAATTATATATGTCAAAAAGTAATCTCGAAAATGATATAGAAAACATAAACATAGACTTATACAATACAGCAAAATACTCTGAAGATCATGGCTTGCGTATTAACCCGAATAAAACAGTGGCACTATGTATAGGGCCTGAGAGGCAGATAAATAACATTATGGGGATCATACAATAAATATTAATGGAACAAATATAAACTGGGTACAATTTGCGAAAAATTTAGGAGTAATTTTAGATAACCATCTATCTTTTGAGAAGCATGTCGATCATATCTTTCAAATTACATTTTTAAAACTAAAGTCAATGTACAAATTTAAATATCAACTAAGTCAAGACGTAAAATTAAAATTAGTCAAAACATTGATTTATCCGCATATAGAATATTGTTGCGCAGTGTATTACAATTTTCTTACTCAGCATAATCAATTAAGACTTCAGCGCATACAAAATGCCTGTATGCGATTTGTTTGCTGCATACCGTTTCGGGAGCATCTCGTGGCTCTAAATGAATTAAATATCAAAAATAGAATTTATTACTTATTTTCCATCTTTTTACATAAATTATTAAAAAGTAAAACGCCTTCTTATTTGTTTAAACTTCTTGTTAATAGATCAGATATTCATGCAGTGAATATAAGAGCAAATACCTTTACAATTCCACAACACTCGACTAGAAAAAATGAAGGCAATTTTTCTTATCTGGCACCTGTTTTGTTAAATAACGTTGTAGATCACTTAGATTTATCTCTCAATTAATTTAAGAAAAATGTAAAAAGTTCTCTATCTGATGCAAATTAAATACACATACATATATATGTTTTCTTAATATATTCTTCTTCTTAATATATATATGTAGTAACGCAGGTAAAAATTAAAGAAAGTTCTTATTTCTTTCTTTAAGTGAATCATTCTTTTTCCTTCTCTTTTTTTTTATTAATAATATTACAACTGTTTCGAATTTACTATCGCTTTTAAATGTTCTTGAATTATAATACTTTAGGGAACCTATTTATAAAGTATTTATAATATGTAATTATACCTGTTGTAAAATGTAGGTACCATATTTTGCAATATTTTTGGAACAGAATTTGTTCATTTGGACTACTTAAATCTTACGGCAAATGTAGTAATATACCATTTCGCTTTTTGTAATTGTAGTCAGATTTTTGTTTTTTTTTTAACCGTTTTTATTTATAAGAAATATAATATAAATAATTATATAAAAATTTAGTTTAGTAGGTTTTCTCGGTGTAATGTACAGTATTAATTTTTTTTCTAATGTATATGGGGAGGTGGAAGATAGCTTAGGCTAACCTCTTCCTTTTGTGTAAACTATTTTGTGCACAATAAACGTTTATTTATTTATTTATTTATTTATAATGGCTTGCCAGTATGGTGTATTTAACACCCTCGTCTATCGCAGTCGTGCCATGGGTATAGAGGTCCCTGATGTCAGCTGCAGGGCCTGCCGCAGGGCGCCAGAGACTCTTATGCACTTGCTGTCGGCTTGCCCGACTTATGCAATCTTAGCCTATATCCAAAGCACAGTAGAGAAAAGACCAGTAGTCCGACTCAGCCGGAACAGTTGTATAAGATTTTCAGTGCGCATGCGATGCGCGTGGGCTTAAACTATTCGATGCGCAGTGGACGGCACGACGACAGTGGACGGCAGTGATGATGTAGGGTGGGGCGGACGTTTATTTCTGTTTACGTTTACGTTTCTGAACAGTCGCCACTGCCGACGAAATGCGCGTGGGATACAAACAGTAGATGCGCAGTGGATTAAAAAAAATAAAATCAAGTACAACAAATATCAAAGGGACCGCTGCGAGTGAAACTACTGGTTTTCTCTCTACTGTGTCCAAAGGCATTACGAGTGCTTTATTACCATTTAAGGCACTCGTATGGGATAGACGAAACACCAGTGCTGCCTTACGCTCTGGGGGATATTGAGTCCGTTGTGGGAAATGAGAAGTGTCTAATTTATTGGAGCTACTCTTTTCCCGTCGTCAGGCAAATACAAGCCAACAAGCCTGACGTAGTCCTCCTCGACCATCAACTCAAGACAATGTTTGTCGTGGAGTTCTCGGCTCCCGCGGAGAACAACATTGTCTTGAAGGAGGAGAAAAAACGGACAGAATATCGAGATCTGCTCTTCGAACTCCGCAGACTGTATCCAGACCATACTGTTAAGATAGTGGCACTGATTATAACGAGAAACACACTGGTTTCGGAACTTAAGATCATACCGGCATGCTGAAATTCGGCAGAGGTCTTAGCCGGCAGTAGTTAAGTACGGCCGATTCTAACCCACTTCAAGGTCAAGCTGGAGCTGTGACGTCAGCACGCCCGCAGCCCCGCGGGTGGCGCGCAGGTGATAGATGATAGATCCTATGATCTAGGTTCTAGTGTGAGGTGAGATAATGCTAGATGATAGATCCTATTATCTAGGTTGTAGTGTGAGGTGGGATCTTCTTAGATGATAGGTGATAGGACCTAATGGGAGGGGGGAGATGGGAGATCCAATCCCTGAGCTTAGATAAGAGATTATATCTAAAAGGACGTGGCTGAGAGTATACAGGGTGTGTCTAAAATAAGATGGCTGCCGTTTATTGACTAATAGTATTGTATGTTTACGTTAGTGGGCGTTAAGAAAATGGCTGCTGACGTCCATCATTGAGATTAAATAGACAAGTCTTATATATGGAATAAATATTCATCTACTTCAATACGTAAATTTTATATTTGATTGTTAAAACTGCGACCAAATGCAGAGACGTTATCGGATTCCAGGAAATTGTTAATGTAAATAAATGCGACTGTCTACGGCTATATGTATATTTAAAACGTGATTAATTACCTTTAGATAACTACAGCGGCTAGATCAAAGGAAATATCGAGAGCCAATATAAACGCTTTTCAGACAAGACTCTTTAGCCCGAGTTTTATATAAGATAAATATTCGTTCGCTTCTCTACGTTTAGATTTCAATGTAATAAGAATATAATGCAGAGCCGTTATCGGATTCCAGGAAATTGTTAATGTAAACAAATGAAATCATTTCTGATAGTCTACTAACATAAGATGGTAAAGATGCAGAATTTTGTGTCTTACAATACATGGTTTCTTATGGGAATATGTAGCCACCCGCAGCGATATAGCAATTTAACATTGTTTTATATGTAAAAGACGAACAGATTATGAAAATTCGGGGGCCTTTTAGAAATCGTTCACTGCAAAGTCACGTGACTCTCGACCGCCGAGTATAAAAGCAGCGTCATCTCCCAGTCTACATTGTGAGGAGTGGAGCTATCAAATATTTATACTAGAGGTCGGTCTAAGAAGAGCGTGTGTTAATATATGAGTAAAATGGCTAATAGAAGCGATTATTTATGGCCACATGTCTATGTAAATAAATATTAATAATAATAATGACAATAATAATATTAATAATAATGATAAAACCATCATCGATATATGTATTCAAGTCTTATATGAGGAAAAATTGTAGTTGTCTGCTTCAGAAGATAGGTATGGATTTGAATGTATAAACTGCGGTCAAATGCAGAGGCGTTATCAGTTTCGAGGAATTTCTTAATATGAACAACGACTGATTGATTAGCAGTAGGTATATGTATACGCTTAGTGCAGCTTAATTACTTTAGATGAAGACAGCGAACTGAAAGGAACTGTACGTAATTAAAAATGTAAAAATAGTGTAAACAATATGATTGACATTTTTAATACAATTGCAGATATTTTCAGTTAAGAACCGGACATTATAATATATCAAGAAATATCAGTACTTTATAATTTAAGTGACTAAATTAAATACCGATAATGAAGTGAATAGTAATATTTTAATAATTAATACAGAAATATTAAAATATTAGGCTAGAACAAACAATTGTAAGCAGTGCGATTGAGATATCAGTTTTGAGGAATTTCTTAATTCATAATATCAAATCTAAAAATCTCTAAAGAAGTCGGTGGCTTAAGACATCGAATTTAAGTTTTAATTTTCGTATGGAAGCATAGGTTCGGATCCTGACATTTATTCTAGGGAAGCTAATATATTAATGCAGTCAATTAATTTATTTTTCATTAATATATTTATATTTATAAGACATCGAAGAGTGGTGGGTGAAGTATCACATAAAACTAAACACTAGAAGCTCACTTTATTGGCAGTCATTAAGTCAAAGAAATTAGTATTCTAACATTCATGTTGAAGCCGCCTCGGATGAAATAAAAAAATCATTTTTTTAAATTCATCGAAATGAATATTGTACATACTACAATGTATGTGTTTTTTAATGCTGAATTCAAATATGCAATCAAAAAAATTAAATCTCAAAAAATAAATCCACCCCAAGCGAAAAATGAAAAATTCAGATTTTTCAAGTTTATTGCATTAAAAATGTTCATGCTACATTTTCTGTGTTTTTTAATGCCGAATTCAAATATGTCATCAAGAAAATTCAGTCTTGTAAAATAAAGCCACCTCAGACAAAAATGTGAAGAACTCATAATATATTTCATTTATTTAAATACATAATACTGTAATAGAGACGCTTATACGGACGCTTATACGGAAATAAAATATATAGAATAATAATGGAACCTGCTTGAATATTTAAAAATTAGTATTTTTTCTATCAGATGTGCGTATAGGCATGACTGTGATAGAAGCCGTATATCTATCGTTTTCATGCTAAAGGTCTCTTGTATCAATCTTTGCTTGTCACTAGCTACGCCATCAAAAGGTAAAATAGAATTAATTTTAGCTTTCGTAAAAGACATTTACATTACTATTTTTTATTTTTATTTGTACTATTTATATTAACGTCCTGGCGAAGTTTAGCTAATGCTACCTCACCACTTAACTAGGACGGCGAGATGAGATACGATCACCCATCCAAGTATCGGACTCAAACAGCGTGCCTTAACTTCACTGATCGATTTCTCACCACTGAAACAGGTACCGTACTTCACCTCACATCAGCATCCTCGAACTAATGATATTTTTTAAACGAGTTAAGTACTTGATTATTTTATACATATGATTTGAATATCCCGCGTTCTGTTCTCAAGATAGAATACGAAGATGGTGAGGCAATGTGTCATGCATCAATCAGCTAATTGAATTTTCTACAAAGACGCTGGTTAACAGGGATATATTATGGTGTTCTTATTATTTACATCGATTCACATTCATGAATTATCCTACTGGACTTCTGCTTGCTGTATGGAACGTATGACAGCATTACGCCATCTGTCTTGGTTACCTGTTAGACGCACAACATCGTTATGATTTTTACTATATTCCATCATAATAATATAGTAGTAGTCATAGGTAGATAATGATATCTAGAGGTATCCATTCCTCTTAGATAATCAGAAAAATTACATTTGAAGACTTTACGAATTGTCTATTTAATAAAGAAATTTTGACCAAAGAGCAGCGATTAATTCGATCAAAGAAACATGAAATATATACTATCAAACAGAATAAGGTGGCACTCAGTCCGTATGATGATAAAAGAATTATAAATTATATAAATACCGATACGAAACCTTGGGGATATAATTTCCAACAAGTCTCAGCTCGTCAGATGACGTCATCGACGCAGTGAAGCGCTTGGCAGTAGCCGTTCGGATTCATTTACTTTAGAGACTTTGATCGCGATGGACGGGTTAGAAAAAGAATTGCAGTACAAGCTTGTACTTATCACTCGCGACGTATATGAGAGGTACATTCAAAATGCATTGAATCGGGGTAATTATCAATTAGTTCATAAAATTTTAGAAAAGATTGTTATACCGGACAAAGCTTTATACTGGATGGCTTTAAGAGATAGTTCTAATTTCGATTTAATGAAAAAAATATTTACGAAAAAACTTCAAAACGATATTTTTATTCAACAGTTGGAATATATTTTCCAAAGAGAATGTATTACTCACCTTACCGTGTATCGATTACGAGAAGTAATTAACAGACATTATCCTGCCGCGAATAATAGTTATTTTAGATTTTTTTTAGAAGAATTATTAACGTGTAATGATGATTATATGTCAATTGATTTTTATTCGAAATCGTACCCGGTTAAAAATATTTCTGATAATTATAAAAGTATTGATTGGTCGATTAATAAAGCATTTTGCGAGGCAGCTTACTTTACACAATACGAATTTCTTGAAATTTTGTTTCGAGTAATTGGTAGGAATAATATACATTTCAAATTAGATATTAATTTCAATGAAGAGCATAAGCAGCTAATAAAATGGCTGGAGGATAATATATCCAAAGGTCGCTCTGGGCAGCCGATTGGTTGAAGCTCTGGTCCAGACAGCGGGCACTGGCCATCGACTACCTTAGAAGATTATGTTAAGACGCTTGACATAGTTCGTCTACATTTTTTGTAATTAGTATTAAAGTATTGTAATATAAATATTTTACATTTAATAAATTAAATTATTTATAAAATGTGTGTTTTTATTTCCTAATACCTATCCTGACATGATGATCATGAGAGAGGCAGGTGAGACAGCTTGAACAGCTCCAATAGCTCGAACAGCTCCAACAGGTGTAACAGGTACCGTACCTGTTACACCTGTTGGAGCTGTTCGAGCTGTTGGAGCTGTTGGAGCTGTTCAAGCAGCCCATATACATATACATATACATGTTTTATATATGGTCAACTCCAACAGCTCGAACAGCTCCAACAGCTCCAACAGCTCGAACAGGTGTAACAGGTACGGTACCTGTTACACCTGTTGGAGCTGTTGGAGCTGTTGGAGCTGTTCAAGCAGCCCATATACATATACATATACATGTATTATATATGGTCAACTCCAACAGCTCGAACAGCTCCAACAGCTCCAACAGCTCCAACAGGTGTAAAGGTACGGTACCTGTTACACCTGTTGGAGCTGTTGGAGCTGTTGGAGCTGTTCGAGCTGTTCAAACAGCCCATATACATATACATATACATGTATTATATATGACCAGCTCCAACAGCTCGAACAGCTCCAACAGCTCCAACAGCTCGAACAGGTGTAACAGGTACGGTACCTGTTACACCTGTTGGAGCTGTTGGAGCTGTTCAAGCAGCCCATATACATATACATATACGTGTATTATATATAATCAGTTCCAACAGCTCGAACAGCTCCAACAGCTCCAACAGGTGTAACAGGTACGGTACCTGTTACACCTGTTGGAGCTGTTGGAGCTGTTGGAGCTGTTCGAGCTGTTCAGACACTTAATAAGTATGAGATGCTATCAACTCATTGAAATAAAAAAAGATTATTAATAACATTTTTTATTAATATAAAAAAATTATAATTAAAATTGTGTAGAATTAATAAAATAATAAAAAAACTGGTCTGGCTATCCGGCGGGAGGGCAGATTGTATGTTAATTAAAAAAGAAATTTATTGGTCTCGCTGGCTGGCAGATCGACTTCTCCAAATCTCCGAAGAAATTCTGAGTTCAATGGAGTCTGTAACAATTTTAAAAAAATATCTATAAGTATTGAGTTATACGAAACAGAAAAAATATTTTAAATACCTTTCATGATGTCGGCTAAGAGTATCAGCCGGGGCATCTCCTGCGGTGGTGGTGGTGGTTGCGTTACGGGGTCCTGGGGCTGAGGCAGCCCCAGGTACCTCCAGCCCTCCGGTGGGACTTGACACATTGAACATTGGCAAATATTGCCCGCTATCAGCTCTCTAAGCCCCGTTTGATGGTGCATCTTTGCAGCGTCTAACTGATCACCGCGCTCTGACTCGAGGCGAGAGCTCTCCCCCCCACTTCTCTCTCTGCCCCCCACCCGACTCGTCATTCACGCACACATGTATACAGAAATAAAAGCCAGTATGGTTAGCATAAATTTGTTTATTCAAAATCCTTATCTTTATTTACAATATACCACTGATATATCGAGTAGACATTCTACCTAGAGCAGCGTAAATGATTATTAATATGTTTATGACAATGATATTCTAAATTATTTAACATTAAACTATTCATATTATTACAATTATATAAGTCTATAATATTATTATTATTATTAGACAGATAATGCTGAAGCCATCGCTTCTTTTCCAGTCCTTTGACATAAACTTTTGCTTCTCTCTCAAGTACGTGGCTGTCGATGAAGTCCTGCAGGTCGCCGTACCGGAGATTATCATAAGGCGTGGACCATTGGAGACCGTGCACATGATCAGTTATCCAATTAATTTGCTTCTGAATATTGTGTGTAAGAAGCCCGTAACTAACGGTCGGTTTAATTATCCGATGTACACACGAGACATCGATAATATTAAAAATTGAAATTTCTTTACATGTAAAAGCTAACTCCTTTTTATGCTGGAAGCCCTGCACGTCTATTATATACATATTAGTATGGACGAACTATACTGGTTAAAGGATTGTAATAAATCAATCTATCATGAATTATAAGACAATATGCAGCAGTGTCTTTCGGAATATTTTTATTAGTGCTAAATTCCAGCCTAATGTCCACTGCACTCGACTTTACAACCTCATTCTGACACGAACAGTCGATAACTACCAGAGGAGCTTTAGTTTTAAATTTATATTTAGTAAGCAGAGGTTCATTTTCTTTTTCATAATAAGATTTCTGAAATTGACAGAACATTTCATACAGAGTAGCACAGAAATTCTTCTCAAAATTAATATTCAAGTTATCATAGGGATATGATTCCGAATTTAAAAAAAGTTTAAAATTAGTCAACTCGCAGTGATCAAATTCACTCATACGTTTAGCGACTACATTTTTACGACCCGTTTGAAGGCCGAAAATAATATATCGCGGTGTCTCTAACTGAGACGAAGTTTTAATATTCCAAGTATGCGTCTGCGATTCCATCAGCATGGGGTATTCATGTAATTCCCAGCTTCTAAACGGTACAGGCAAATCGATATTCCTCTCTAGATATTTCATTAATTTTAATCGCTCAACGTCAGATACAGTCACGTGTGGTACACGCCATTGAATGATTTCCAATTCTACTTTAATCTTTTCATCGGCTACAAGATTTATGATTGCGTTTGTATCAATACTACTGCGAACGAGTACCAGCTCTTGACGGACATTTAAAATAATTCTTTCAAAAGGTCTCTGCGAACCCCAGACATATTTTTAAAGGTATACATGCGTCAAAGTAACCGTTCTCGTCTGAAAAATTATCATCCACATCAGTCCACCCAGCATTTTCTAAGTGATTCGCGTCATTCGGAGTGAATGATGCATATCCCTTCATAACAGCCGCGAGGCCTGGATTTCTACTGCTGTCCACAATTTTACCGCTCACTTCGTATCGTATCTCGTCAAACAGATACAATAACCCCATTTTATCAAAGACCGCTGTGTTCGAAACCGTACCATCCTCTTTAAGTAACCGGCCCCGCATATACAGCGAACTAGCATACGGCGCAGTATACACATCTTGCTGCTGAATGGGTATACGAATTTCGTCGTTATTATTTAAATTTCTGATTGAATATGGTCCATGACTATGATTTTCAAAATTAGTTATCGCGGTTTCAAACGTAGGCTTCTCAAACACGTTTAAAATATTCGGATTCATATTAGCACTTTGTAACCGAGAGAGTAAAGAAAACTTCTATTTTTAGATGTTAACACCTTGAAGGTTACAGGTGAACTGTTTCGAGCGCGAGCAGGTGTTCCTTTTAAACTATTTCGGAAACTAAGACCCATTCTTCTTCAAGTGCAGTCTTACCGTGATGACCTCGCCACGGAAATTAACAAGATCACCGTCTTGATCGACTATCTTAATTGATATGCTATCTATATGCCTCTTATTAATCGGCAGGTAAATTGCATTAGCGGGGCACTCTATTATTTTATAGCCGGGAGGCACGCTAGGAAAAAATTCATGAATAATGTGTACAGATCTATCATTCATGTAACTGCCCGTGATGAGATTACACTCCACGCATATAGCGTTTACTTTTTGAATTTTTGCCGGGAAATCAGATATATGTTTCTCGAGCGGTTTTAGACGACGAGATGTAAATCCTAACAAACTGCCAATACCGCCGGCCTTTTCAAAATTTATCATCTTATTGGTTTTTATTTCCACTTTTAACGTATTTTTATTGGATACTATAGAAATATGACCATCGTTACCATGATTCAGAATAAAATGCTTTCTTACGTAATTATTTATATCTTCTATTTCATACGAGCCCTCCGGAATTTTTATAAACTTATCGTCTGTATCATAATATATATTATTATTTGTAGCGTCTATGTTCGGTATGGAGTTATACGCCTCGAAATTTATTAAAGCAAGCGAATATTCAGCGCCGTCTTCAAGGTCTATGGGTGGGGAAAAGTGCGCGGTTAAATTAGATGATTTGCCGGATAATGTAAACGTACAAGACATGTTGCGGCTTCAAGGTTAGCTCTGAGAATAAACGTGACTTAAAAGCATGACGCATTATATAGAAATTGTAAACACAGATGTCCACAATTTACTGTGTCATAAGACTGATACTGCTTGTGATTGTATTCAATAGAACAATTTAAATATTTTATTAATTCGAGAGGAGGCTGTAAATTACCAAAACTATCATAATAAACGGCTTTCGAACCGTTCTTAAAGTATGCAGTCCAATGAGTACCATTACCGCTATCACTATCCAAGTTCACAATGCCCGTCTCAATTTTATGTACGCGTTTAGGTAGTCGGTCTCGCATAAATATTCCTCGAAAATTAGGTATATTTAACATCTTAACATATTTTTTCAGATCCACGTCGGTGAGCGCTCGATTTGGTAATTTTACTAGTCACTTGCTGTTGGTGTTTTTATTCATGTATAGTCCAAGTCCTGTTCGATAGGGACGAAGATAGAGTCCCTTACCGAGGGCGATACTCTCCATAGCCTGATTGTGACGTTTAGATTCTTTAAGCTGGGAGGCTGCCGCCTGAGAATCTCTTACAGCTTTCGCTATACCTGCAGATCCGCCGGCTAGCGCTCCCAGAGCACTAAGTCCGGCAAATATTGGTATTAGCGGTAGAACGCCACCCGTCTTCGGTATAGGAATAACGCGAGCAGCCATCGGTGATATTTTTTTATCTTTTTTAATACGCTGTACTGCACGAGAGGCCTTTTTAATAGCATCTCCGACAGAGGGAGCTCCACGTACTAGTTTACGAATTTTATTGGATATTTTTTTAAACGTCATCGTACCACCACATTTTCTTTTTTTACATCCCAAGCCTAATTTAACTTTAGCACTCATGATGCCTGCTACACCGGCTGCTGCCGCTCTTTCTCCGATGGACGAATCCCTAGCAAATACACGCTTCAGAGCACGTTTTGCCAATTCTTTATCGGCAATATGCCGTCCTTTCACATCATTGACTTTAGAATATTGTATGTCGTGGTCACGACACGCCTCATCTAGACCATTAATTCCGCGATCTCCTCACGCCAGTCTTTTTTCTAATTTAGTACCCGGGCCGCAGAAACGATAGCCAGGGATATGGGCTTCGAAAGGTAATTTATTTATGAGAGTGTTTACAGCCATGTTACTTCTATCGCATGTAATAGTAGACTGAGGTGTTACAGGTGATCGAAAGCTATTTATACTTAAACTCCTGGTGGAAATACCTCAGTGTCAATCATGCGTTTCATCAAGACAGGTAACAGTCTGAAAATCGATAATCTCGATTTCGATAGTCATGTGAAAAAAGATAGTAGACATGGTCCTCTGTTACCCGACAGCACCAGGTGTATCATATGCGGACCTTCAAATTATGGGAAAACAAACATCGTGATAAGCCTGCTGACTCATCCACACGGCTTGCATTTCAAGAATGTTTACGTCTACTCGAAATCTCTCTACCAGCCTAAATATGAATATCTTAGAAAAGTACTCGGCTCGATCGTGGGATATCATGAATTCAAGGATAGCGATGTAATAATGACGCCTGCGCAAGCTAAAATTAATTCCATTTTTATATTTGATGACGTAGCTTGCGACAATCAAAGTGTGATGCGTGACTACTTTAGCATGGGACGGCATAAACAGATAGACAGCTTCTATCTCTGTCAGACCTATACCCGCATTCCAAAACATCTGATAAGAGACAATGCAAATTTACTGATATTATTCAAGCAGGATGACATGAATCTTAGACATGTATATTCCGATCACGTTAATACCGATATGAGCTTTGAGGATTTCAAACATATGTGCTCGTTATGCTGGAAAGATAAATACGGATTCCTAGTGATAGATAAAGATAGCGATATTAAACATGGCCGATACAGAAAGGGGTTTGACGAGTATATATACCTGTGATTTTACTATCTCAATCAGTTGATAATTACACATGTTATCTGACGCACCTGTCGACATGGACATTACTAATAAAATTATCGAAGCTCGGAAAGCCGTAAAGCGCAAATTAGAGGCACTCAAAATGCACGATCTGCAAATCGAAAAGTCTTTTGCCCCAATCACCGCACCTTTACATTCGATAGCTAAACATATCAAGCTTGAGACGGACGAGAATTTAAACATTAAGAAAAAGTCTGAACCCTCAGAGGATGAAAAAAATATTAATATTACACCGTCACCCTCGATTGTCGACTCTGAAGAAGGCGACCAGTCAGATGAGAAGTATCTTGAGAAATTTAGCGATCTGCCTAAAACGTATATATCTGAGATGATGCATGATACTGAAAATACACATGATTTTCGATATGGTGTACGATATAATCCCGAAGAAGATAAATATTATATTGGAAATTCTGCCATTCAGTTTGACGGTGACAATTTAATAATAAATAATAAAGAGTATCAGGGCACTCGCGGTCTTTATGAATTACTATTTAAAAAACGTTCGCATCACTATAACTATGATGATAAGGAACAGTACATTGATATTGTAAAAAGGACTAGCGCACATAAGAGAAATTATGATTCTGAAAAGCAAAAGTCCGGTAGTAAGAGCTGGAAGTACCTGCATATTATTAAACCGATGCTTTACGCTCGCGAACCTCGGCAACGTGCTCCTGGTAAAGTAAAAGGCGGCGAATTAATGATGCAAGTCACCGATAATGCTATTGATTACGTATATTGGGACGATCCTAATGAACTCGTCGATCGTCTTAGGCTTTTGATAGCTTCACAGGAGGCAGGCAATTCAAGTCATACGAATGAAATAAATAGAATTTTAGAGGAACTATTAGAAAGTAAAATAATCGAACCGCTGGATTAATTTAACAGTACGTAAATTATTGTTGAACTGTAAACATGTCTGCTATAAAAAGAGATATTATTAATGAAATACATAAGCCGGCTAGAATTAACTTTAAGAGACGAAAAGTCGTAGTTAGAGGTTTAAATGAATTGCTTCAGGCTGACTTAGTCGAAATTATTCCATATGCTAATTACAATAAAAATTATAAATATATTCTCATTGTAATTGATGTTTTTTCAAAGTACGTATGGGCTGAACCAGTTAAATCTAAATCTGGCGTAAATGTTACTCGAGCTATGGAAAAAATATTAGTCGCAGATAAACGAATCCCCGTCAATTTACAGACTGATAATGGAACCGAATTTTATAATATTAATTTTCAAAAATTAATGAAAAAATATAAAATTAATCATTATTCTTCGTATAGCACTAAAAAATGTTCAGTAGTCGAACGCGTAAATAGGACTATAAAATCTATGATGTATAAGGAATTTAGTATAAATGGTTCTTTTCGGTGGTATAATTTACTTGCTGATATTATTAAGAAATATAATAATACTAGGCATCGTACCATCGGCATGAAACCTGTAGATGTAAATAAAAAGAATGAAAAAATACTCTTGAAATCCGTTTACAATTATCCTACAATTACATACTCACAATTACCTAAATTTAAAATTAACGATCATGTGAGAATAAGCAAGTACAGAGGCATGTTCGATAAAGGTTATACTCCTAATTGGTCTAATGAAATATTTACTATTTCAAAAATTAATTATACCAGCCCCATAACATACTTACTGACCGATGCACAGAAACAGCCAATAGAAGGATGCTTCTATACTGAAGAACTGCAGAAGGTTAAACATTCAGACATGTATCTCGTTGAGAAAGTTTTAAGGAAGAAAGGAAATAAGGTTTTCGTTAAATGGCTTGGATTTGACAGTTCCCATAACAGTTGGATTGAAAAAAGTAGCATTGTTTAATTTTTATGCACTTATATTAATTATTATTATTATTATTATTATTTTTTTTTTTTTTTTTTTTTTTTTTTTTTTTTTTTTTTTTTTGTGAAGCCAGTCGCCCTTCTCTCTGTCTCCGATGCCAGAGAGGGTACGCTGGTAATACCAGAGACCACTCCCTACGCCGTAGGGTCAGTGGTCACTGGGTCCGCGAATCGTGTGCTCTGAGCAGGCGTAACGAGCCAAGGATAACGGCCTTCTGCATTCTTCCGGCTAAGATTTCTGCCGAGTTTCGGCATGCCGGTATCGTCTTCAATTCCGAAAGCAGTGTGCGCCTCACCCCACCTAGGCATCCTATGATAAGAACCACTAGTTTAACAGTGTGGTCCGGATAGAGTCTACGGAGTTCGAAGAGAAGATTATTATTATTATTATTATTATTATTATTGCTATTATTTTTATAGGTTATGTATTCCATGTACATATATAAGCTTTATTACTGTATTATGCGTTCAGATAAATAAAATATATTATAAAAATTAAATTATTTTTTTATTTTTCGTCTGGGGTGGCTTTATTTTTTAAGATTTAATTTTTTTGATTGCATATTTGAATTCAGCATTAAAAAACACATAAAATGTAGCATGAACATTTTCGTTACAATAAACTTGAAAAATATGAATTTTTTCATTTTTTGCCTGGGCTGGCTTTATTTTTTAAGATTTAATTTTTTTGATTGTTTATTTAAATTCGACATTAAAAAAGACATAAAATGTAGCAGGAACATTTTAGTTACAATAAACTTGAAAAAAAAATCTGAATTCTTCATTTAATTAGGAAATGGGTAATAATAGTCAACCATTTTTTAAATTAATTTATTAATACATATAAGAAAGAGGTTACATGTTTTGTGATATAATAACAGAATATTTATGTTCAAGTACTGGATTAATTATTTGAGCGTATCGTAATATTTTAATTTGAAAACGATCTCGATCGCGGGCGTCTTGCATCCAGTTACCACATCTAGCAGTTCTATGGGCATAGCTCCAATGGTAAATGTGATGAATTTTAACATCCTCGCTGAACTGAACTGTTCTTGGACTTCTTCGGCTGGATACTGACATGTTGAAATGTACGTAAAACTTCAACGTACTTAACGTCTTCTCCGAGTAATTTTAAATTGTTTATAAAGTGCTGTAACCTCTTCTTATATGTTTCGGGATCCATCTTTAGGACTCGATGAATTCAATGTTAGTGGTCGTGCCTGCTAGCCCTCTATATACTAAGTACACTTCTTTTAGTATAATGGTTTGTTGTAGCGTTACCATATCATCATCAGAAATAATGCGTGAGTATCTGGCTGGTAGACTCGCTTTACAATTTTCGAGGATTACTTGGACCTGGATACCATACGGTGAAAGTGCTTTATATATATCTAGCACTTTATATTTTCTATCGACTTCCAGCTCATAGATTTTCGTGAACGGTGTGACATGAGCTTCAACATTAATTTTTGCGAAAGACATTGCTGCTGCTGCTGCTTGTATATCGACTTTAAGATTGTGAATGAATGCAGCGATCTCAGGTCTTTACTTTTATGCTGTATTCCACCCCCACTTTTCGTATCGAGTAAGCAGAAAAATATGGGAAAAAATATGATGATTTCATTGTTTACATTATTTCTCTCCAAACCCTGTGATGCTCCTTATAATAGATCACGTGACTTATTAGTCATTGTATTATAACCATCGGATGCTGTTATCTAAAGACAATTAATCACGTTTTAAATATACATATAGTCATAGACAGTCGCATTTATTTACATTAACAATTTCCTGGAATCCGATAACGTCTCTGCATTTGGTCACAGTTTTAACATTCAAATATAAAATTTACGTATTGAAGTAGATGAATATTTATTCCATATATAAGACTTGTCTATTTAAACTCAATGATAGATGTCTGGAGCCATTTTCTTAACCTCTAACGCCCTCTAACGTAAACATGCAATACTATTCGCCAATAACTATAAACAATAAACGGCAGCCATCTTATTTTTATTACTAGATACACCATATCACTAGTACACCTTATATACTTATTTTTATTACTAAATACACCCTGTATACTTCTTTTATTACTAGATACATCCTATATACTCTTAGCCACACCCTCTTAGATATAATCTCTTATCTTTAGCTATAATCTAATATCTAAGCTCGGGGATTGGATCTCCCCCCTCCCATTAGGTCCTATCACCTATCATCTAAGAAGATCCCACCTCACACTACAACCTAGATAATAGGATCTATCATCTAGCATTATCTCACCTCACACTAGAACCTAGATCATAGGATCTATCATCTATCACCTGCGCGCCACCCGCGGGGCTGCGGGCGTGCTGACGTCACAGCTCCAGCTTGACCTTGAAGTGGGTTAGAATCGGCCTTACTTAACTCGGAACCGCCCCCCGTATACGTTCATGGCGCGGGGACACGAGGGGCTTCCGCAGGAGTGGGGGGTAATTGCTGACTATAGTACCGCCTCCTAACTATCTCTAGGACACGCCTCCTAGATAAATCGAAATGCGTTTACAAGATGGATTTCATTTTTAGCCCCATAAGAAAATACATGGGGGCTGGAACCATTTGAAAATTTCGATTTTTCTAGGACACGCCCCATGTTATCTCTTATGGGAAATTGACCTTGAAGTGGGTTAGAATCGGCCTTACTTAACTACTGCCGGCAGAATGCAGAAGGTCGTCATTCTCGGTTCATTACGTCTGCTCAGGGCACACGATTCCCGGACCCAGTAGTCACTTACCCCACGGGTGTGGGGAGTGGCTGCCATTACTATCAGCTACCCTCTGAAAGGGTAGCTGATAGTGAGGGTCGGAGCCGCAGAGAAGGGTGACTGGTTTTTAACAAAAAATAATAATAATAATAATAATAATGATAATAGTTTATTGGTGCTAGTATACAGTAAGTATTTACACAAGTCAAGGTAATATCGAATATTACATAAAATATTATAAGTAAAAAACATAATAATACAAACAAAAAAAGAAAAAAACAACCGAAATACATAAAAACATACATAAGGTGAGAACTAACATACATCAGAGTGACTAAAATCTGCACATAAAAATTTCTCAAATGAATAAAATACTTGCCCGAGCAGAAAGATTTTCACCGTTTCTTTAAATTTTTTACAGTTTGACTGTTTGATATGGGTGGGTAATACATTAAAAAACTTTATTCCGTAGTAATTGATGCTGTTCCTAGATTTAGTTAACCTCAGATAGTCCGGCAAAATTGAATTACACCTTCTTGTGAAGTAGCTATGTAATTGACTGTGGGTTGCATATTTGATTTCATTTTCTTTTATGTGCATTAAACAATGAGGAATGTACGTACAAGGCAATGTAAGAATTTTAAGTTGAATAAATGCGTTTTTGCAATCATCTCTATAATTACAGTTCCCGTCATATCCCTACAAAATAGAAAACTATTATTATTGGGGCGAATGTATGTATTTGTCTATAAAATTACCCATTAGCCCCAATACATTCTGCACTATTCATCTAAATAATAATTTATTTGATTCCTGTTGAGTTTGAAACAATAGCAATTATGATTTTCAAAAGGTTGTCTAAATACTCCAGAGAGGTACTTATCCTGACATCTAGTGGACAGTAGATAAACTGCTCAAATAGGTATCAACAAACATTCTATAATTTGGAACTGTAATAACTCAAATACAGTTTTTTAAATAGGATTTTTAATGCTCCGTCGATTTTCGGTGATTAGAGGGTCCATTTCTTAATTAATTTCTGGTTGTAGCTGCTAGGAGACATTTTGTTCTGTGAACATCCGCTCTGGGATTATTCTTTGTGCAGTGCTTTAATGTGATTTCGAAGTTTGGCAGTTTATAGTTTTGGATTGTGACGGTATTTTCGTAAAATCGCACCTATTTAGGGATTACTTAAGCAATTATTGATGTGATTTTATAAATAGTAATTTATTTTTCTCTTCACGTGTAGTGATTATTTCACCCTTCTCTAGCATCGTTTCTCACCATCATCTAACCATTTTCGTGGAATAAAGTGGAACACACCTCAAGGAAGGTATGTTCATTTTTTTTTTGTTGTAAATAGTTAGGTAATTAATTTTTCTTTTCCCCGTGTGGGCGCCGGGTGTACAAAGAATAGCCCCAAGGAATCTCCTGCCTGTCGTAAAAGGCGACTAACTGAAGCAGCTGTCCGCTGTCCCACTACCAATTCTTCTCTGTACCTACCATATCTTCTTAGTTTAGTCCAACCTCCCTCTACTACCCAGAACATCCCTTAGTACTCCTACCGTAAAAAACAAAATTAATCGTATTCCACGAAATCCTAAGGTGTGAACCGTGCTGATTGGATGAATGGCCCTACGACAGTGCGTCCCGAACGGTTCGCCTCCCCGGCGCAAAATGGGCGTGTATCCCCGGCGACAACGGGGAAATATGGATGATTATGTCGATTCATAGTCTGGCCTTGGAAGCATCGGGGAGTCGATGTGAAACAAGCCAACTATCTACGGATTTTGTTGCTGGGTCCGTAGGTAGCATACTACAGCATACCATGGAGAGCAGTGGACCAAGTGGCGCTGCACCATGTAGGACGACCGCGAGCGTACCCCCTTCGACAAAGAGGACTAACGAGGAGAGGGAACATGACCTATCCTCAAAAACTTCGCCGGATAGTCGTGATGAAATAATCCCTATGGAAGATAGCATTGCTGGATCAACTATAGCAGAATCTCGGCAAAACATAGCAAGTAGTGGAGAAAGCGGCGCTACTACACGAAGGGGTCATTTGCAATTCCCCCAAGCCACCCTTTGGCGAAAAAACCATCTTCGTTTATCAAGATGGACTTGACCAGCCAAAAACCTGTGGAAGTAATTCCCAGGTTTTTGGTAGTGAAGAGAAAAGAAGGCGATTTTTCAAGAGTAAGTCCATTTATTCTTGATAAAGTGTTAGCAGATTCCATTGGAGTTGTGAAATCTGTGAAAAAATTTAAGGATGGTTTATTAATAGAAGCATCTAATTCTTTACAAATTCGAAAGCTATATACTTTCTTTAAAATCTTTCCATGATTTTGACGTAGAAGTAACACCTCATTCGTCCCTAAACTACTGCAAGGTTGTAATAACCTGCAGAGATTTATTAAATTGTTCCTTAACAGAAATTGAAGAACATATGCAATCATAGGGAGTAATAAATGTAAAACGGATCACAGTAAAACGTAACGGAGTCAATAATCTTAACCTTTAATAGGGTGTCTTTGTCTCAAAAAGTAAAAGCGGGAATTCATATGTTGTCAGTGAGACCATACATTCCAGCACCCTTTAGATGTTTCCGGTGTTAAAAATATGAACACATTTCTACTGTGTGCGAGAAACCTGAGATTATGTATATATGGACGGCAACGTCATGATGGATCTCTGTGTGAATAGCACTAGAATGTGTAAACTGTGGAGAATCACATTCGGCAAGATCTCGTAACTGCCAAATTTATAAAGAAGAGATAGCAATTCAAAAGCTAAAAACATTAGAGCGATTATCATTTGCAGAAGCCAGAAGAAAATTCATAGAAAGTTTACCATCTATGCCAGTCACATACGCGCAAGCTGCAAAATCTACTCCTGCGACAAATATTAAAGATATTGTGAAAGAGTTGATGCCGGAAATTATAAATGTTTGCACTGCCTTTCTTCATGGAAATGTAGTAGACTCGAACATAGAAGAACAGAGCACATCACATGCTACAGAGGTGGTACCAAAACCACTTTCCCAAAAGCAGCGGCGACATCGACATCATCTGCTGCGAATAATACAGAGCCTCGTGAAAGAACTGACAGTTTTCTTCGAGAAAATAGGAAACGTCAAGAGGGTGATCCTTCAACCTCAGGAAACGATGCATCGGACTCAGAAATCAGTGAGTGCATCTCAAACTAAAGTTGAGCGAAACTCAGGATGGTCAAAAGGGAAATCTAGAAAGAAAATCCAACAATCTTGATGATACTTGTGATACTCACTGTGATATTTTATATACAATAATTTTATTTCTATCAATAGTTCAATCTGTGATAATTTACTTGAGCCTACTTACTCTTTTATATAAATGTGTTTGTTTCTTATTTACTTGTTTATTTATTTTTTATTCAATATTTTCTTATGTATAAATTACAAAACATAACACATGGAACTGTAATGGAATAAAACATCACTATGTAGATCTCAAATATATCCGAATGAAATCAGCCCCATTCTGTATATATTTGCAAGAAACTCATCTGAAGCCAGATGAAAAGTTCCATCTCGGGGGTTATCGTTGTTGCACCAAAAATGTGCAACCTGATCATCGTGCAAGAGGAGGTGTAGCTATTTACACTAAAGACAATATACCTATAAAAAAATTGCCATTAGTAACTCATCTACAAGCTGTAGCCATTTAAATAGATTTTTCATTCAAGTTAGTAATCTGTAACGTATACTTACCTGACTTCAACTGAAATAAAAATGAATCAGAAAATCTAACTTCACAACTACCGTCACCTTTCTTAATGCTGGGTGATTTTAATGCACACAATCCATTGTGGGGATCTGACCATCAAGATGCACGAGGGCATACGTACATCAGTCACCTCAATAACCGTTGAAGTTTTGGCTGCTGCAGAAACTAGCATACTAACATCTAAGGGTAATTGCCATAAAACAATACTGCCCTTGTGAAATAATGATGTAGCAACTGCTATTCGAAATAAAAAACGGGCCTTAAATAAATTCACACGGCACCCCAGATATGCTAATAAAATCGAATTCAAACGAGCTAGAGCAATTGCTCATCGAACTATTTTAGCAAGTAAAAATCGTTCGTGGCAAAAATACGTATTTTCTATAAACATATCTATGCCAGTTTCTGGAATATGGCAGAAAATAAGAGCTATAAGAGGTAAAATATTCCCGCAAATATCACCAGTCTTAGACATTAATGGTCAAGTAACAACAGACATTAAGGAAGCAGCCGAAGCACTAGCGGATCATTTCAGAGAAGTAAGTAGTACTGTTAATTATGATGAAAATTTCTTAAATTATAAAAATGTTAGTGAAGTGCCATTGGATTTCAGTGAACATGAAATATCTTTTTATAATGAACCATTTCAAATGAGAGAACTTGAAAATGTTCCGGAAGAAGCAAGGAATTCAGCTCCTGGCGATGATTCCATTCCATACGAAATGATACGACAGTTATCCATAATATATGAAGAGTTGCTTTTACGTATATTTAATAAAATATGAACGGATGGTACTTACCCTGATCAATGGAAACAGCCCATTATTATACCCCCATTAAAAGAGGGCAAAGATCCAAAACTACCAAGCAGTTATCGTACACTTTCACTTACCTGTTGTTTAGGCAAAATTATGGAAGAAATATTTAGCAATCGATTGTCATGGTATTTAGAAAAAAGTAGTTTATTATCGGAATCACAAATGGAATTTCGAAAGCACAGATTGACCATAGATAACTTGGTTAATTTAGAAACTATAATTCAGAACAGTTTCGAAGAGAGAAGTCATACGGTAGTGGTGTTTTTGGACCTGGAGAAAGCATTTGATATAGTGTGGAGATTTAATATTATTAAAACTCTCCATAAATGGGGACTATGTGGAAATCTACCTCAGTTCGTCCAAAATTTTTTGGAAAACAGGAGTTTCAAAGTCAGAATAGCTGGCACCACATCGGAACGTCGATTGCTAGAGGATCAACATTGAGCGTTATGTTATTTGCAATAGCCATAAATGACTTACTCAGCAATCTGAACCCTTCTATAGGCAGAATGTTATATGTTGAAGACTTGGCTATTTATTGCACTGCGAAAAACATAGACGATTTAGAACATAATCTTCAAACAGCCATTAACACCTTGTGCGATTCAACCAGCAGTAATGGATTTCGTATCTCTCCTACGAAAACACACTTTGTACACTTTTGTAGTCAACCAGAACTCACTCTGTATGATCAAGCACTAGAATGTAAATCGCAATCCAAGTTTCTAGGAGTAATTCTCGACCAAAAGCTTTACTGGGGTCTCCATATACCACATATTGCAAGGAAATGCAAAAAACTCTAAACTTTCTAAAATGTTTAGCAAACCTTCGATGGGGAGCTGACAAAGAAATGTTGCTGAGATTATATGTAACACTAATACCATCAAAAAATGATTATGCCTGTATTGTATATGGATCTGCTTGCAAGTCTAGATTAAAAATATTAGACAGTATACATTGCACCGGATTAAGGCTAGCTTTAGGTGCTTTTCGCACTAGCCCATTTTCTTTCTTATACCGTGAATCGGGAATTCCTCCTCTGGAGCAACTATATGGGCACAACCAGCCCACCCAAATTACAGCATTATTTTTAACGAAGACTTATGACTTCCTTATAAAACCAGACCAACAATAACAAGACCAGTGGGAGCTAGGCTAAGTGAAATAATGAAAGTATTTGAAGAAAATTTCCCATCAGTATATGAAATAAACCAATGCGAAATTCCTCCATGGAAATTAACAACTCCAAATATTATTTTAAAAAATGAACCGAACAGAAAAGAGGACACTAACAGACAACTACTAGCATCGAATTTCAATAGTACAGTAAACTCATTTGAAGCGTATCATAAGTAGTTTACAGACGGATTCAAATTAGATCAGGGAGTTGGATGCTCCTTCGCTGATGACAATCAAGCACATAGCTGGAGACTACCTTCTGCAGCTAGCATTTACACAGCCGAACTTTATGCAATATGGCAAGCGTTAAGATACCTACGCAGAAATGAATTCCTGGAATGATATTCTCATTTGCAGTGATTCTCTTAGTGCTTTGCAAGAATTATCCAATAGTACTACCATTGATCCGCTAATTCAAAATATTCTAGCATTAGTCCACTGGCTGGGAACTCTGGGTAAAAGAATTAATTTTATTTGGACTCCTACTCACGTAGGTATTCCTGGAAATGAACTCGCGGACGGTGCGGCAAAACAAGCAGCGTTAGAAAATATACAGGACAATATTGCAATTCGTCATATGGACATAAAAATTCATCTCAAAGAAAAAATCATCGATCAGTGGAAAACGAATGGAACAACGAAATCTCTAAACTAAAAGAAACTAAGCCCAAAGTGAGCAAATGGAAAATGTCTATACTTCAAAGAAGGGAACAGACTGTAATTACGGGATTAAGAATAGGCCATACTAATTTAACACATACATATTTATTAGCAGGAAATCAACAACCAATATGTCAGATTTGCAATACAATTTTGACACTAAAACATATAATAATAGAATGCCCTGTGTATGACCACAGAATAAGGAACTATCAGAAGCGGCATTCTCAGCACCGCCTATCATGTTTTCTTGTGACCTTCACCATTTTGTTGTTGGTAATTTTGGCGGGAATTTTAAATAGCATGTTTATAAACAAACTTTACACATGCTGAATACAATTACGTTATTCGAAGAATTCTATTTATAATGGGCATTAAAACTATTAAAGTAAACTGGATTAAATTTTCTCTACGAACAATTGTATTCTTAATATAAAGTCACAAAATGTATTGAAATCAATACAATGTCTCGCCTGAGAAAATCTGTAATTTCTTACTGGGAGGTTGTTCTGGGGAAATATTTTTTTTTTCTTTCTAAACTACCAAGTTGAGGGAAAATAATAGGTACTGTTGTTGGTAGCAATCATTTATCTATTCACAACATAATAACACTAAAACCTTTTAAGAATTTATTTCGGTATTATGTCAAAGACTGTCATTTACCGCACTTTTCTAAAATCACCATTGGTGGATAAAATACGAAGCTGATTTTGGTTATGTTTTTCAAAATAGCCAATCATATAATATTATTGTTTACCGGTGCGCTCCACGGGTGAATGTAGAAATCTGCGGTTATTGTTTTAACCTAAAACAATAAATGAACTGACGGATGTACCAACAACAAAATTGCGGCAATAAAATTTTGGCGGGAAGCCTAAGTGTCGTTTCTGGTAGTTCTATTTTCTGTGTATAACCAACATTGTGGACGACTGAATATCCCAGATCAGCTACATTTATGTATGGGCCAATCATATGAAAATCTGAAAAAATAGTTAAATTCTTAAAAACTTATTTTTGAAAATTTAATATATATGAACTTACCTGACAACACTTTTCGACATGCATACTAGAAAAGCCTTAACTTTTATGACAAGATTGTAGGACGATGCGGCTAATGACCAAGACATCGATGCCGGGTTAAAAAAGAAAAAAGAAATAATTTTTCCGTATTTTATTTATAAGGGTATTAATAAAGGGCTATTGTTACGGCTATTATTTGACGTTTTTCTGTTGAGGATTTCTGAGTGCTGCAGGTTCCATTCTGAAAGAAAAATAATAGTCTGGGAGCCAAGTCTCTTTTTGGGGAATTTTTTTTTCTGCCCATTCCGACGTTCCTGGGCTACAACTTACCTTCGTGAAAGTTCTGAGGCGAGGAGTCACCTGAAATAGAAGAATACGCAAGTTAAGCTAAAGAGGAAATCATGTTTATTTTAATATTTGAAAAATTATATATATACTTTTTTACTTGCCTAGTAATTAACAAAATCAAATTAGTTCACATAAGGACGTTATTTAGTCTAGTGCAAGTTTGTATAATTGCACTTAATTTATAGTATAGTTCCTTAAAGTTCTGGTTAGCTTTAGTAGTTTTATTATTTTTTTTTTTGGAAAAATTTTCTATTACATCTTTGAATAGATCACCTCTCGTGAACAAAATTTTATAATACGTTTTTTTGATATTTTTGAATGGTAATAAAATTTTACAAAATGGCGTTTTATGATTATAATCAGTGAGATTTAAGATGTACGGCGGAAATTAGTATATATATATATATATATATATATATATATATATATATATATATATATATATATATATATATATATATATATGTTAGATCACGGTTTACATGAGAGACTTTTTAAAAAGATTTATTTACTTAAATGGAGCCAACGTTGGCTCTTGGAGAAGGAATATAATAATAATTAGAAGTGTTTCATTCTAAGTGAGTTTAATAACTGATTCAACAAAGCGTGCTTAGTCATATTTATAACATACAGAACCTGAGTAAGCAAAATATAGAACAAAGGAATTGCAGTTCTGCAGTCTGCACAAGTTATGAGAAACAAAGGTGTAATATGATATCTTGAAGATAAGCAATTAATAAGAGAAGTCGTTATCATGTAACATGATATGCCTGTGAAGGTTTGTTACGACTAAGTCTTGGTAATAAGCATATAATTTTATATAACAACTTCCCCCTTAATATAAAAGTTGATGTTATGCAGCAACTTTTGAAAATTGTTAAAACGTTAAAAGAATATAATGCAAAAATAAATTGAAATAATGTTGAATGAATACAAAGCAAAATAATAAAATAATGTAAAAGTTAAAATTGGTAAGCGATAATAAAACATTACATAACGTAATAAGGATAAAATACAATAGTCTAAATTAATAGACAAGGGTAAAACTCCACATGAAAGTCTATGTTAACTCGATGTCCTCTTCTTCTTGAGGTCTAATACCGGGTCGCTTTCTTGGAGGGATCAGTCTAGGAAATTTGGCAAATACTCTGCTTCGCTCTGAAGGAGGTGAAGGAGGGTTATCCGTTGAGGGTTGGATTCGCAATGCTCCACATCTTCTTCTGCATTTACAAGTTATGTAAAGTAGAACTAATAGGATGATGAGAGTGATTATGAAGTATGCGAACCAAGATACATGTTTGGTCACAAAAGGTTCGTTTATGAGGTCATCTAAGTCTTTGGAATATTGCTCTAGTTTGTTTTTAGCAATATCTAAATCTTCTACGTCGAGACTGTTTAATTTAAGCGGTTTTAATTTTGGAATTTCGATTTTGTCGGGCATGTGATTGCAGCATTCAAAAGGAATTTGGATTGGATGTGAATTGTCCTTAATTTCGGAAAAGTCTTTAGCACTGGCTTGTATTCGAGTAATGCCTGCATAGGCGTAACATCCTGGTTGTAGTTTTATGATGGAATTTTTGTTAATTAGCTCTGTTATGGATTCTCTCTTCGGGCAGTTGATGGTAATGTGAAGTGGTTCGGAATTAATTACTAGCCATGTGTTGTCTTCAAGTTCTTGGACGTTGTATCCTTGACTAATGATGAAGGAAGTTTGGTTCCAAAATAAAGTGGTTTGCATTCTTTCAAATTTTGTATAGGTATGTACATTAAAGAATCATCGTCTCTCGCGATAAACTTTTGTGAAATAGATAAAAAGAGATGTAGACCAGTTCTGTTATCAAGTATAGGTATAGGGTACAGACGAAAGGTGTTGTAATTTTGAGGTTCAATGAGAGGTATTGTTAAAACAAATATTAAGTTAGAATCTAGTTGAAAAGCTTTTAGTTCAATAATATCCAGATATTGAGCAACTGCTGATAGTTTAATTGGAAGAGGAAAATTGTTCCTTCGCAAACTCTGTGAAATCTCTTGTAACGCCGTTACTAAGTGATCAGGTGTTATGATTGATGAATGAATAATTCCTAATCTGGCGAATGTTATCGAATTTAAAATATCGTTTAGATTGTCTTCGATATACAAATAGCTGGCCATTAGTTGTTCGGAAATGTATAGAAATTTTAGTTTTATTTCGGCAGCTTGGATCGTTTGAGTCATAGTTTGAATTGTGTGCTCGATTTCTTTGATATCTTTGTTAAATGTTTCCTCATCAATTTGTAATTTTTGTATAGTTGAGTTGAAATTTTTGATAACAGAAGTTGTAACTGAGATTTGATTTTTGATTAAGTTTTCTAATTGATGTTCGTCATTATTTAATTTATTTATACAGTTAGTGTAGTACTCGCCATCTTCAGCGTCTAAGTTTCCGGTAATTGATTTGAATATTGTTCCGAAGCCGTTAAGTATTCCGCGTTTATATCTCTTTGTGTCTGAAAAGACTTCGTCAAATTTCGTTTTTATCGAACTAGCTATTTGCATTAAAAGATTAAACTCTGTTTTAACTTCGCTTCTAAACAGGATTGATTTTTGGTCAGCACCATCGAGGGTGTTCAAGATTCTGTCTAAATTATTTTGATTTTTGTCAAAAGCTAGTTTGAGGGATGAAATATTTTTATGCACTAGCAGAGTCCATTTGTCATTTGTCACCACGATGTCCGTGTCTTGGTGATAGTATACACCAACAGTGTTATTGATCGGGGTAATTTTGTATTGACAGAGTGCTGATCCGAACAGCAGGAGAAACCTGAAAATAAATTTAATTTTCAGTATATGGTTTCATTCTATCAAAATTTACTTTAGTTTCTTGTTTTGTTTCGAGATTTAATAGGGTAGCAGAATTTTGAAAGATTTTTTTTATTTTAAAGGAACCGTTAAATTTGTTTTGTAGTTTGTTCTTAATTTGTGATTCTTTTACATGAACTAAGTCACCTATTTTGTATTCAGGTCGTTTTTGGGGAATATTTCTGTCGAAGCGAACTTTTGCTTTCTCTTTTTAAGATTGTGTTCGACTACGGGCTATTTTATAGTAGTGGGATATTCTATTGTTTAAATCTCTAACGTATTTAGTTATTAATTCTTTTTGGTTGTACAAAGTTTCGGGTGGTCTGTTAGATGTATGACCAAAAATAAGTTCATATGGGGTAAAACCGTGTGTTTTACTTACCGAATTGTTATAGCATATTACTGCATATGGTAAAATCGTGAAAGGATGTTCGTTTGGGTTTTCAGTTTTGTGGATTCTTATCATTTCGGCTAAAGTAGCATGAAATATTTCTATGGATCCGTTCGATTGGGGATGTCCTACGCTTGAATAAGTTAATTTTATGTCATAGAGGGTGCAGAGATCTTTGAGCAAGCGGTTGGCAAATTCGCCACCGTAATCGCAATGGATTCTTAGCGGGGTACCGTAATGTTGAAAGTATAACAACAAGGTATTTACGACGGATTTTGCGGATTTGTCCGGGACTGCATAGGCTTGTGTAAATTTAGTTAACTCGTCGCGAATAGTTAAAGCGTAATTTCGAGTTGGGAATTCAAATAAATCGATATTAATTCTTTCGAATGGTGTTCTTGGGGTATCTGTGACTACTAGAGGGTTGTTAAGGTTTTTCCGGCATACTTTAGTCTTTTGGCAAGTTTCGCAATTTTTTATAAAATTTTCAACGTCTTTAGTTAGACCTTGCCAAGTGTGTTTTTCTCTAATTCTTCGAATCGCTTCATTTATTCCACGATGTAGATTATTTTTACCAAAATGATTTTGCTCCAATATAATTGGAATTTCATCTTCGTCGGCAGTTCTGACGATATCTTGACAGATTACTACCTTGAACTCTTTTTCCGCAAAAATGAATGATAGGATTTCAAGAATGGGGAGGTCTAAGTTATTTTCGACAAAGTATGTCTTAGAGAGATCTAGGACATCTTGATTTTTAAATAATACCGAAAATGGATGTTCAATTACAGATTCGATATCAAAATGTAGAGGGATGATAAAATATCTTGTATGTCTGACCGTTTTGCTTCATACAATATTGATTTTATCGTTATGAAATTTGGGATTTTCTTCGAATATGTCCTCGATAATTTTATGATGGAGGTCTTGTAAGTTATTTTGTTGGAAGAAAGTTATAATATCTTTGTGTTCTCGGTATAAGAGTTGTTTGTTTGATGCTTTGATTTTTGAATAGTCTATTAAAGATGTTGTTTTATATAAGTTGGCGAAAGTTTCAAATTCTTGAGAAATTTGTTCGATAGTGATTTCGTTATTATCGTCTTGGTTTTCGTCGTCGTCTGACTCTTCGTCATTTGCGGCTAGAACCTTTGAATAGAATTTGGAACATTCGGAAAAATGATTAATTTTGATTCTGGAAAGTGCGTCCGCGTTCTTATTGATTTTGCCTGGTTTATAAATTATTTCGTAGTCGTACTCTTCTAATTTGAGTCGCCAACGGGCAAGTCTGCTTCCTGGGTCTTTTATAGAGAATAGCCAGGTGAGTGGTCTGTGGTCGGTTACAAGCTTGAACTTTCTACCGTACAGATAGGGTCTAAAGTGCTTTACACTCCATACTATCGATAAAAGCTCGCGTTCAATCGTTGAATACTTAGTTTCTGCACTGCACAATGTTCTAGAAGCATAGGCAATGGGTAAATCTTTGCCAATAGGCCCCTGGCTCAGCACCGAGACGACGGCAAATGCGCTCGCATCAGTGGTTAGGACGAAAGGTTCGTCAAAGTTAGGGTAGATTAATATCGGAGTTGTCGTTAATGTTTGTTTCAAATTCTGAAAAGAATTTATACAATCATTGTCGAAGAGAAATGGTATGTCCTTTTGTAGTAGTTTTGTTAAGGGCTTGGTAATCTTGGAGAAATTAGGGATAAAGCGCCTATAATATCCGGCTAAGCCTAGAAATGATTTAATTTCTTTTTGATTTTTTGGTTGAGGAAAATTTAGAATAGCGTCAACTTTCGAAGGATTCGGTTTTACGCCGTCTTTTGTAATGAGATGTCCTAAATAAGCGACTTCCTTGCGGAGAAACTCGCATTTGTCGGGTTGAATTTTTAGATTGGCTTTCTGTAATCGTTTGAAAACTTCCGTTAATCGAGAAATATGCTCGTGAATAGTAGGGGAGTAAACAATAAGATCGTCCATATAGACGAGACATCGTTCATTTTGGATACCTAATAAAATGTTATCCATCACTCTTTGAAATGTTGATGGAGCATTCTTAAGTCCAAAAGGCATTCTTACGAATTCAAAATGACCATTTTCAACTATGAAAGCAGTTTTTTGAATATCTTTCACATCAATCTCGATTTGGTGAAATCCGGAGGCTAAGTCCAAAGTTGTAAAATATTGACATTTGCCTAATTGATCGAGGAGGTCGGAAATATTGGGTAGCGGGTATTTATCGTCAATAGTCAGTTCGTTGAGTTTTCTGTAGTCCACTACAACTCGCCATTTTTGTTTACCGGAGGCGTCGAGTTTTTTAGGTACAACCCAAACCGGAGAGGACCAGGGAGAAATCGAAGGTCTAATGATGCCTTGATCAAGCATATTAGAGACTTGTGTTTTGACTTCCTCTTTATGAATATGAGGGTAGCGATATGATTTTGTAAAAACCGGTTTTGAATCGTTCGTGTCAATGGAATGCTTAATTTTGTTAGTAAAAGTTAAATTGTCTCCTTCCAAATAGAATATATCTTGAAAGTCTAAACAAAGCTGCGTTACTATTTCGGCCTCTTCTTCGTTTAGATGATCCAAGCGCAATTCGTTCCTAATTTCGAAGGATCTGTCCGTCTGTAGGTGTGAGTCAGAATTTTGAGTGTTTAAATTGAAAATTGATTTGAATTTTTGTACTGGTTCTGGTTTAAGGTTAGAGAAATTTATAGTTTTCGGTTTTGCGTTAGCGTTCACGATCGAAGTTAGAAATTCTCCGTTGCTGTCGATTTTTACGAGAGCATTTGGTAGGCGTACCTTAAATAATGGTACGGTTTTAAAATTTGTGACTAGTTGTTTATTTTTAAAATCTACTCGGCATTCGTAATGTTCTAAAAAGTCTGCGCCTAGTAGTCCATCAAAATCTATATCTAGATTATAGATATAAATCTTGTGTGACTCGTCTGAGAATGGGATTAGAACAGATTCGTTGATATAAATTTTTTGATCAGTAATACCCTGTATAATTACATTTTCAGGAGATCTACGTCTATAATTTTCAGCTGTTTTAGGTTTAAAAATTGATATACCTGCGCCTGTATCAATAAGAATTTTAAATGTGCCGGTTGCATCTTTGATGTAATAAAGATTTTTTGAATTTACGGTTAATAAGGGGTGAGAAAGCGTATTTACATGAACGTTTGTTCTGGGAAGTTCAGCATTGGATCGAAACTGTCGTTGAGGTTTATTGTTTGTATTTGGTTCGATATTTGGTCGAATTGGTCTATTTGTTGTGTCGGAGTATCCGTGGGGTACTCCGGATCTAAACGAAAATCCTGAGGATTAGCAGTATAATCCTCGTATTGCTCGTTCTGAGTATTAGCAGTATAATTCTCCTGGAAATTTTGGTTGGTTTCGAAATTGTAATTTTCGTACGATTCATTTGGACTTTGGTAACTTTGATAATCGTCGAAAGAGTAGTCGTTATATTGATTATAGTTACATTGATTGTCATAATTGTCATAAGGTTCGTAATTCAAATGATGAGCTTTTTGCTGGTTAAAGCGATTAAAATTTTGGTTAGGTTGGATAGCTGATGGTCGCTGTTGCATAAAATTAGGGTTCGGCATTATGGCTGAGGGCCTGTTTTGCTGTGATTGATTTGGCTGATTATTTTGAGGGAACGTCCTCTGACTAAATTGATTATTACTCGGTTGTGCGAAGTTTTGATGAGAAAAATTTTGTGAGTTTGGGTTTCCTTGGAAACTTGGTCTCTGAAAGTTTAGAGACTGTTGTCTTGTGCGGCATTCGCTTATTACATGTCCATTCCGTTTACAGAAGGAACAGAACTTTTGTTGCAAATTTGGACCCTGTGGTCACTTTTGTTGAATTACTGGGTTTTTGACTGAACTATTTTTTGGGAATTTTTGTTGTTCAAAATAAGAGAGTTGTAGCTCTCTACGAATTCTAATAATTGCGTTCATTATAGTCGGAGGGTTACTGGCACGTATTATTCTGCCTAGATTTGGTTCTAGACCCGTTAACAAGTTATTTAATGTCATAGTTTCGATCAGGTTTGTTTGCGCGGTTCTTTGCTCCGAAGTTAAATTTTGTTTTTGCACTGCAGCGTGCATTTTCGCATTGTGCGTTTGTAGACGCGAAACAAATGTTAATGCGGATTCACCAGGCAATTGGTGAATTCTTTGTAGGTCTTGAATAAGAGCTGTTAAATCTCTAGAGTCACCGAAGTGGGTTTCTAGAAGTGCTTTAATTTCTGGCCATGTGGCAGGGTTGCGCGAATTTATAAGTTCGGCAGCTTTACCTTTTAGTTTATTTTTAATATGCACTGTTAACAAGATTTTCTGGTCATGAATTGCCATGCGTTGGGCACACTGACGTGAGTTTAAGAAAGTTTGGAGGTTGATGGCGTTACCATCGAACTCCGGAATTAGCGAGAAAATTTCTGAGAGTTTGTAAGGCTCTACCTCGTGCTCGACTTGTTCTGGTTGCTCGGCTGTTGTCGGCACTACTGGTTGAACTGGTTGAGCTGTCTCTGGTTGAGCTCTGTTTGGCATTTTGCTTTTTGTTTGGAAATTTTTGAACTAAAATTGGTTGCGTATCAGCAGTATGATACGGAAATTGAATTGAAATAGTTTGTTATGTTGCGTACGTTAATAAATTGTGTATTAACTGTATAATACACAGTCGTTTCGTGAATACGAAAATAAATAACTTAAAATTAGAATTGTTGCGTTGTAGCCTGTAAAGGATTTGTTTGATAACAGAATTGGCTTTGTTTGCCTAGTGTATTAGCGGTATAATACACGTAAATAAATGTGACGAATAATAATTGTAAAAATGAAATAAAATAACGAGATGATTCTTAAAAATGACTTACATTAATTTCATCTCCATGAGTAGGTTGTTCGTCCGTCAAGGGATTGGGATCCGCCACCACCAGTGAGGAAGGTCTCCTTGTTCAAGTAGATGTACACGCACTAGTTAGGCACCTTCTGCAGATGTTCTCCTTGTTCTCTTACGCTTCACTACCAGTTAGGCTTCTTGTTCTGATGATGTTTACGGATCCTACCGACTGCGCCAATGTTAGATCACGGTTTACATGAGTGACTTTTTAAAAAGATTTATTTACTTAAATGGAGCCAACTTTGGCTCTTGGAGAAGGAATATAATAATAATTAGAAGTGTTTCATTCTAAGTGAGTTTAATAACTGATTCAACAAAGCGTGTTTAGTCATATTTATGACATACAGAACCTGAGTAAGCAAAATATAGAACAAAGGAATTGCAGTTCTGCAGTCTGCACAAGTTATGAGAAACAAAGGTGTAATATGATATCTTGAAGATAAGCAATTAATAAGAGAAGTCGTTATTATGTAACATGATATGCCTGTGAAGGTTTGTTACGACTAAGTCTTGGTAATAAGCATATAATTTTATATAACATATATATGTTAGATCACGGTTCACATGAATGACTTTTTAAAAAAGGTTTATTTATTTAAAGGAGCCAACGTTGGCTCTTGAAGAAGGAATATAATAATAATTAGAAGTGTTTCATTCTAAGTGAGTTTAATAACTGATTCAACAAAGCGTGTTTAGTCATATTTATAACATACAGAACCTGAGTAAGCAAAATATAGAACAAAGGAATTGCAGTTCTGCAGTCTGCACAAGTTATGAGAAACAAAGGTGTAATATGATATCTTGAAGATAAGCAATTAATAAGAGAAGTCGTTATCATGTAACATGATATGCCTGTGAAGGTTTGTTACGACTAAGTCTTGGTAATAAGCATATAATTTTATATAACATATATATGTTAGATCACGGTTCACATGAATGACTTTTTAAAAAAGGTTTATTTATTTAAAGGAGCCAACGTTGGCTCTTGAAGAAGGAATATAATAATAATTAGAAGTGTTTCATTCTAAGTGAGTTTAATAACTGATTCAACAAAGCGTGTTTACTCATATTTATAACATACAGAACCTGAGTAAGCAAAATATATAACAAAGGAATTGCAGTTCTGCAGTCTGCACAAGTTATGAGAAACAAAGGTGTAATATGATATCTTGAAGCAATTAATAAGAGAAGCTGTTATCGTGAAATACGATATACCTGTGAAGGTTTATTATGGCTAAGTCGCAATAATATAGCGTGTAATATTATATAACAACTTCCCCCTTAATAAAAAAGTTGATGTTATGCAGCAACTTTTGAAAATTGTTAAAACGTTAAATGAATATAATGCAAAAATAAATTGAAACAATGTTGAATGAATACAAAGCAAAATAATAAATTAATGTAAAAGTTAAAGTTGGTAAGCGATAATAAAACATTACATAACGTAATAAGGATAAAATACAATAGTCTAAATTAATAGACAAGGGTAAAACTCCACATGAAAGTCTATGTTAACTCGATGTCCTCTTCTTCTTGAGGTCTAATACCGGGTCGCTTTCTTGGAGGGATCAGTCTAGGAAATTTGGTAAATACTCTGCTTCGCTCTGAAGGAGGTGAAGGAGGGTTATCCGTTGAGGGTTGGATTCGCAATGCTCCACATCTTCTTCTTCTGCATTTACAAGTTATGTAAAGTAGAACTAATAGGATGATGAGAGTGATTATGAAGTATGTGAACCAAGATACATGTTTGGTCACAAAAGGTTCGTTTATGAGGTCGTCTAGGTCTTTGGAATATTGCTCTAGTTTGTTTTTAGCAATATCTAAATCTTCTACGTCGAGACTGTTTAATTTAAGCGGTTTTAATTTTGGGATTTCGATTTTGTCGGGCATGTGATTGCAGCATTCAAAAGGAATTTGGATTGGATGTGAATTGTCCTTAATTTCGGAAAAGTCTTTAGCACTGGCTTGTATTCGAGTAATGCCTGCATAGGCGTAACATCCTGGTTGTAGTTTTATGATGGAATTTTTGTTAATTAGCTCTGTTATGGATTCTCTCTTCGGGCAGTTGATGGTAATGTGAAGTGGTTCGGAATTAATTACTAGCCATGTGTTGTCTTCAAGTTCTTGGACGTTGTATCCTTGACTAATGATGAAGGAAGTTTGACAATTTTCTGGGAGTTTCGGCAATGGTTTTAATATTCTAGCTTCACAAATGGCATTTTGGTCGATAGGATAAGCAAACAGGTTCGAACATAGTTTGGTTCCGAAATAAAGTGGTTTGCATTCTTTCAAATTATGTATAGGTATGTACATTAAAGAATCATCGTCTCTCGCGATAAACTTTTGTGAAATAGATAAAAAGTGATGTAGACCAGTTCTGTTATCAAGTATAGGTATAGGGTACAGACGAAAGGTGTTGTAATTTTGAGGTTGAGGTATTGTTAAAACAAATATTAAGTTAGAATTTAGTTGAAAAGCTTTAAGTTCAATAATATCCAGATATTGAGCAACTGCTGATAGTTTAATCGGAAGAGGTAAATTGTTCCTTCGCAAACTCTGAGAAATCTCTTGTAACGCCGTTACTAAGTGATCAGGTGTTATGATTGATGAATGAATAATTCCTAATCTGGCAAATGTTATTGAATTTAAAATATCGTTTAGATTGTCTTCGATATACAAATAGCTGGCCATTAGTTGTTCGGAAATGTATAGAAATTTTAGTTTTATTTCGGCAGCTTGGATCGTTTGGGTCATGGTTTGAATTGTGTGCTCGATTTCTTTGATATCTTTGTTAAATGTTTCCTCATCAATTTGTAATTTTTGTATAGTTGAGTTGAAATTTTTGATAACAGAAGTTGTAACTGAGATTTGATTTTTGATTAAGTTTTCTAATTGATGTTCGTCATTATTTAATTTATTTATACAGTTAGTGTAGTACTCGCCATCTTCGGCGTCTAAGTTTCCGGTAATTGACTTGAATATCCGAAACCGTTAAGTATTCCGCGTTTATATCTCTTTGTGTCTGAAAAGACTTCGTCAAATTTCGTTTTTATTGAACTAGCTATTTGCATTAAAAGGTTAAACTCTGTTTTAACTTCGCTTCTAAACAGGATTGATTTTTGGTCAGCACCATCGAGGGTGTTCAAGATTCTGTCTAAATTATTTCGATTTTCGTCAAAAGCTAGTTTAAGGGATGAAATATTTTTATGCACTAGCAGAGTCCATTTGTCATTTGTCACCACGATGTCCGTGTCTTGGTGATAGTATACACCAACAGTGTTATTGATCGGGGTAGTTTTGTATTGACAGAGTGCTGATCCGAACAGCAGGAGAAACCTGAAAATAAATTTAATTTTCAGTATATGGTTTCATTCTATCAAAATTTACTTTAGTTTCTTGTTTTGTTTCGAGATTTAATAGGGTAGCAGAATTTTGAAAGATTTCTTTTATTTTAAAGGGACCGTTAAAGTTGTTTTGTAGTTTGTTCTTAATTTGTGATTCTTTTACATAAACTAAGTCACCTATTTTGTATTCAGGTCGTTTTTGGGGAATATTTCTGTCGAAGCGAACTTTTGCTTTCTCTTTTTGAGATTGTGTTCGACTACGGGCTATTTTATAGTAGTGGGATATTCTATTGTTTGAATCTCTAACGTATTTAGTTATTAATTCTTTTTGGTTGTACAAAGTTTCGGGTGGTCTGTTAGATGTATGACCAAAGATAGGTTCATATGGGGTAAAACCGTGTGTTTTATTTACCGAATTGTTATAGCATATTACTGCATATGGTAAAATCGTGAAAGGATGTTCGTTTGGGTTTTCAGTTTTGTGGATTCTTATCATTTCGGCTAAAGTAGCATGAAATCTTTCTATGGATCCGTTCGATTGGGGATGTCCTACGCTTGAATAAGTTAACTTTATGTCGTAGAGGGTGCAGAGATCTTTGAGCAAACGGTTGTCAAATTCGCCACCGTAATCGCAATGGATTCTTAGCGGGGTACCGTAATGTTGAAAGTATAACAACAAGGTATTTACGACGGATTTTGCGGATTTGTCCGGGACTGCATAGGCTTGTGTAAATTTAGTTAACTCGTCTCGAATAGTTAAAGCGTAATTTCGAGTTGGGAATTCAAATAAATCGATATTGATTCTTTCGAATGGTGTTCTTGGGGTTTCTGTGACTACCAGAGGGTTATTAAGGTTTTTCCGGCATACTTTAGTCTTTTGGCAAGTTTCGCAATTTTTTATAAAATTTTCAACGTCTTTAGTTAGACCTTGCCAAGTGTATTTTTCTCTAATTCTTCAAATCGTTTCATTTATTCTGCGGTGTAGATTATTTTTACCAAACTGATTTTGCTCCAATATAATTGGAATTTCATCTTCGTCGGCAGTTCTGACGATATCTTGACAAATTAATAATTTTTAAGTCTTTTTCCGCAAAAATGAATGATAGGATTTCAAGAATGGGGAGGTCTAAGTTATTTTCGACAAAGTATGTCTTAGAGAGATCTAGGACGTCTTGATTTTTAAATAATACCGAAAATAGATGTTCAATTACAGATTCGATATCAAAAGGTAGAGGAATGATAAAATATCTCCTATGTCTGACTGTTTTGCTCGATGCAATATTGATTTTATCGTTATGAAATTCGGGGTTTTCTTCGAATATGTCTTCGATAATTTTATGATGGAGGTCTTGTAGGTTATTTTGTTGGAAGAAAGTTATAATATCTTTGTGTTCTCGATACAAAAGTTGTTTGTTCGAGGCTTTGATTTTCGAATAGTCAATTAAAGATGTTGTCTTATATAAGTTTGCGAAAGTTTCGAATTCTTGGGAAATTTGTTCGTCAGTGATCTCGTTATTGTCTGGGTTTTCGTCGTCGTCTGACTCTTCGTCATTCGCGGCTAGAACCTTTGAATAGAATTTGGAACATTCAGAAAAATGATTAATTTTGATTCTGGAAAGTGCATCCGCGTTCTTATTGATTTTGCCGGGTTTATAAATTATTGGCAAATGCGCTCGCATCAGTGGTTAGAACGAAAGGTTCATCAAAATTAGGATAGATTAATATCGGAGTTGTCGTTAATGTTTGTTTCAAATCTTGAAAAGATTTTATACAATCATTGTCGAAGAGAAATGGTATGTCTTTCTGTAAGAGTTTTGTTAAAGGCTTGGTAATCTTGGAGAAATTAGGGATAAAGCGCCTATAATATCCGGCTAATCCTAGAAATGATTTAATTTCTTTTTGATTTTTTGGTTGAGGGAAATTTAGAATAGCGTCAACTTTCGAAGGATTCGGTTTTACGCTGTCTTTTGTAATGAGATGTCCTAAATAAGCGACTTCTTTGCGGAGAAACTCGCATTTGTCGGGTTGAATTTTGAGATTGGCTTTCTGTAATCGTTTGAAAACTTCCGTTAATCGAGAAATATGCTCGTGAATAGTAGGGGAGTAAACAATAATATCGTCCATATAGACGAGACATCGTTCATTTTGGATACCTAATAAAATGTTATCCATCACTCTTTGAAATGTTGATGGAGCATTCTTAAGTCCAAAAGGCATTCTTACGAATTCAAAATGACCATTTTCAACTGTGAAAGCAGTTTTCTGAATATCTTTCGCATCAATCTCGATTTGGTGAAATTCGGAGGCTAAGTCCAAAGTTGTAAAATATTGACATTTGCCTAATTGATCGAGGAGGTCGGAAATATTGGGTAGCGGGTATTTATCGTCAATAGTCAGTTCGTTAAGTTTTCTGTAGTCCACTACAACTCGAAATTTTTGTTTACCGGAGGCGTCGAGTTTTTTAGGTACAACCCAAACTGGAGAGGACCAGGGAGAAATCGAAGGTCTAATGATGCCTTGATCAAGCATATTAGAGACTTGTGTTTTGACTTCCTCTTTATGAATATGAGGGTAGCGATATGATTTTGTAAAAACCGGTTTTGAATCGTTCGTGTCAATGGAATGCTTAATTTCGTTAGTAAAATTTAAATTGTCTCCTTCCAAATAGAATATATCCTGAAAGTCTAAACAAAGCTGCGTTACTATTTCGGCCTCTTCTTCGTTTAGATGATCCAAGCGCAATTCGTTCCTAATTTCGAAGGATCTGTCCGTCTGTAGGTGTGAGTCAGAATTTTGAGTGTTTAAATTGAAAATTGATTTGAATTTTTGTACTGGCTCTAGTTTTATGTTAGAAAAATTTACCGTTTTTGGTATTGCATTCGCGTTTATAATTGAGGTTAAAAATTCTCCATTGTTATCGATTTTGACAATAGCATTTGGTAAGCGTACTTTCTCATTTTCCTGGGCTAACAGTATAGCTTCGGTATTTTGCAAGTTACATTTTAATTTACAGATTTTTTCCATGCGAGGTTCGATAGAAATTAAATTTTTGATGTTGCTTAAATTTGGGTTTTGGTTTCTGATGTTACTAGTTGGTTGTACAGGTAAATTTACTGCAGTTTCTTCCGTGACTTTAAATAATGGTACGTTTTTAAAATTCGTGACTAGCTGTTTATTTTTAAAGTCTACTTGGCATTCGTAATGTTCTAGAAAATCTGCGCCTAGTAGTCCGTCAAAATCTATATCTAGATTATAGATATAAACTTTGTGTGACTCATCTGAAAAGGGGATGAGAACAGATTCGTTGATATAAATTTTTTGATCAGTAATGCCCTGTATAATTACATTTTCAGGAGATCTACGTCTATAATTTTCAGCTGTTTTAGGTTTAAAAATTGAAATTCCTGCATCTCTGTCTATCAAAATTTTAAATTTGGCGGTTGCGTCTTTGATGTAATAAAGATTTTTTGAATTTACGGTTAATAAGGTGTGAGAAAGCGTATTTACATGAACGTTTGTTCTGGGAAGTTCAGCATTGGATCGAAACTGTCGTTGAGATTCATTGTTTGTATTTGGTTTGATATTTGGTCGAATTGGTCTATTTGTTGTGTTGGAGTATCCGCGGGGTACTCCGGATCTAAGCGAAAATCCTGAGGATTAGCAGTATAATCCTCGTATTGCTCGTTCTGAGAATTAGCAGTATAATTCTCCTGGAAATTTTGGTTGGTTTCAAAATTGTAATTTTCGTACGATTCATTTTGACTTTGGTAATTTTGGTAATCGTCGAAAGAGTAGTCATTGTATTGGTTAAATTGATCGGCATAATTATCGTAAGGTTCGTAATTTAAATGATGAGCTTTTTGCTGATTAAAGCGGTTAAAATTCGGGTTAGGCTGAATAGCGGATGGTCGTTGTTGCGTAAAGTTAGGGTTCGGCCTTATGGCTGAGGGCCTGTTTTGCTGTGATTGATTTGGCTGATTATTTTGAGGGAATGTCCTCTGACCAAATTGATTACTCGGTTGTGCGAAGTTTTGATGCGAAAAATTTTGGGAATTTGGGTTTCCTTGGAAACTTGGTCTCTGGAAGTTTTGAGACTGTTGCCTCGTGCGGCATTCGCTTATTACATGTCCATTCCGTTTACAGAAGAAACAGAACTTTTGTTGCAAATTGGGACCCTGTAGTCGCTTTTGTTGAATTACTGGGTTTTTGACTGGACTATTTTTTGGGAATTTTTGTTGTTCAAAATAAGAGAGTTGTAGCTCTCTACGGATTCTAATAATTGCGTTCATTATAGTTGGAGGGTTACTGGCACGTGGTATTCTGCCTAGATTTGGTTCTAGACCCGTTAACAAATTATTTAATGTCATAGTTTCAATCAGGTTTGTTTGCGCGGTTCTTTGCTCCGAAGTTAAATTTTGTTTTTGCACTGCAGCGTGCATTTTCGCATTGTGCGTTTGTAAACGCGAAACGAATATTAAGGCGGATTCACTAGGTAATTGGTGAATTCGTTGTAGGTCCTGAATTAGGGACGTTAAATCTCGGGAGTCTCCGAAATGAGTTTCTAGTAGTGCCTTTATTTCTGGCCATGTGGCAGGGTGGCGCGAATTTATAAGTTCGGCAGCTTTACCTTTTAGTTTATTTTTGATATGCACTGTTAACAAGATTTTCTGGTCATGAATTGCCATGCGTTGGGCACACTGACATGAGTTTAAGAAAGTTTGGAGGTTGATGGCGTTACCATCAAATTCAGGTATTAAAGAAAATATTTCAGAGAGCTTGTAAGGCTCAATTTGCTCTGGTTGTTGTTGTTGTTGTAGTTGTTGTTGTTGTTGTTGTTCGGCTGATGCCGGTACTATTGGTTGAGCTGTCTCTGGTTGAGCTCTGTCTGGCATTTTGCTTTTTATTTAGAGATTATTTGAACTAAAAGAATTGTCTGCGTATCAGCAGTATGATACGAGAATTAAATTAAAATTGTTTGTTATGTTGCGTACGTTAATAAATTGTGTATTAACTGTATAATACACAGTCGTTTCGTGAATACGAAAATAAATAACTTAAAATTAGAATTGTTGCGTTGTAGCTTGTAAAGGATTTGTTTGATAACAGAATTGGCTTTGTTTGCCGAGTGTATTAGCGGTATAATACACGTAAATAATTGTGAGAAATAATAATTGTAAAATGAAATAAAATAACGAGATGATTCTTAAAATGACTTACATTAATTTCATCTCCATGAGTAGGTTCTTCGTCCGTCAAGGGATTGGGATCCGCCACCACCAGTGAGGAAGGTCTCCTTGTTCTCGTAGATGTACACGTACTAGTTAGGCACCTTCTGCAGATGTTCTCCTTGTTCTCTTACACTTCACTACCAGTTAGGCTTCTTGTTCTGATAATGTTTACGGATCCTACCGACTGCGCCAATGTTAGATCACGGTTCACATGAATGACTTTTTAAAAAAGGTTTATTTATTTAAAGGAGCCAACGTTGGCTCTTGAAGAAGGAATATAATAATAATTAGAAGTGTTTCATTCTAAGTGAGTTTAATAACTGATTCAACAAAGCGTGTTTAGTCATATTTATAACATACAGAACCTGAGTAAGCAAAATATATAACAAAGGAATTGCAGTTCTGCAGTCTGCACAAGTTATGAGACACAAAGGTGTAATATGATATCTTGAAGATAAGCAATTAATAAGAGAAGCTGTTATCGTGAAATACGATATACCTTTGAAGGTTTATTATGGCTAAGTCGCAATAAGATAGCGTGTAATATTATATAACATATATATATATATATATATATATATATATATATATATATATATATATATATATGCATATATATTAGGGTGGCCCATCTTTTTCGAAATCGAAATTTTTTATTTCTCACCCCTGCAAATGGTTCCATTTGAAGAAAAAACAGTCCCCTCAAAATATTATTGAGGCAAATTGAAGGCAATGCCGCAGAATGCATTATTATGCAATAATAAAAGTAAATGGAATTATTTACATTCTTTGGTTGATGCATTGTTTTTTTTTTAATCAGCAACATTTATCTTTAGAATGACTAATCAAGTCATACAAATATCAAAGACATTATCTGTTGTGACTATGACATGTGTCATACTACTGTAAATTCGTAGTCTAAGAAAACTAGACTAGAAGTTTTCGAAATAAAACTCTCATTTTATCTTTGTGTATTTTATTATGAAACGTTTTTTTCATACATAGTACCAAATATTATCCTAAATCTACAAGACATCTAGTAATAAAAACAATATTTTTTGCACTAGGCCAAAGCATGCGACAGGGTTTCTTTTTTTACATTTGGAAACTGTGATTTATAATCATTTACAACTTGTAGTAAAAACTGTTTTTAGTCTTCATTTTTTGTTAAAATGTCATTCATTATAGTCAGTAATAAGTTTTCTCAGCGGCATCATTTACAACTTTAATTTTGTTTACAATATTGAAACATCGGGTATAACTTTCATTTTCCCTCCATGTTGTTGGATCATTTTCCAAAAATTCCATAGACAAACCTTATTTTTGAAAAAACTGTTTAGTGTTCTCGCATATGAAGTCCTGTATTTCTTTGTTTTTAACGTCAGTAATGTTATTAATCATAAGTCGTTTAATACCCTCTTGATTTGGTGCTGTCCTATTCAAAGCTTTAACCATTTCTCTTTTACTGGTAACTGAAATATCGTCATCAAAGAAAGATAAGCCAACATTTACTGAATTAAGGTACCACAAATGGTTCACTATTTTCCTACTTGCGGCTTGAGATATTTCTTTGTCAATATTTTGATAATTAATGAGTTCTTTACAAAAGTCTAAGTCATAAAGCGGTGCTTTACTAGCAAATGACGCTGTAAACCAGGCCTTTACATAAACCTTTACAATAAATGATATATCTTCAATATCTATTTTTTCTATTTTTAGTTAGTTGGAACTGATCTTGGAAAAAAAATATTTTTAGACAGTAAATGGCTTTGGCCATCCAACGTGCAAGATGAAATGCCCCTGGTTGATAGAATGTCGTGTGAGTGGGCTCTTCTTCAACAAAAAGTTTAGAAAGCATTAAAAATTCTTTATAATCATCACGAGGCTGTTGCAAAGTTAAAGCTGCATTTAGAAACTTTACATTTTCGGCTTTAACTAGTTGTAAAATGTGTTTAATTTTTGATACCTGAAATCCAGTTTTTAGTTTATTTTGATCTATTTTAGGCCAAAATTCCCTAAAACGTTTAAATAGTGGCACATTTGGACCAGATGAGGAAGGCATTTTTGTGTCAAACACACTTCTCAAAACCACTTCAAAAATATGATGTCTACAAGGAAAATATAGAATATCTCTTTCTAATTTTTGTTGCAACAGTGTGGCTGCCCCATTTATATAACCCATATTTGATGCTGTTGTATCACAACACAAAGCTATTGCCTTTTCGTCCAAATTCCATTCACAAAGCACATCACAAACTGCTTCAGTCTGTTCTCTTCCAGTTGAATTGGGCAAAGCTGGAACTTCAAGTAGTTGTTCAATATCCCCACTAGTAACTAAGATAGGAAGTCTATCGATATTTCCCATTCCAGTGAGAGAAGGTAAAAGTTTTCCATCCCAATGGATGACTGGGGCCGGCAATTCAGAATTACCGAAGGCAGTTTTTAATATTTCAGCTCTTTCTTCGCGGAGGCGTTGTCTAGAGCGCTGAAGTGTGGTTCTGCTGATGGACAAAGATATGGTGTCATGTCCTAGTGCTTCTGCTACTGCCGTCAAAATATGGACTCCATACCTGTCGCTTATTTTGCAAGCATCAAATGCAGCGGCTATTTTTGGTGTGATGATATTACATGTTCCATACAATCTCCTCTTTTTTGGCTGTGACGGGCCAGGCTGGTCTTGTAACAACTCTTCTTGCATTCGTTCGGATAATTTCTGTAATTTCTCCTCAGCTGATTTTTCTTGAGAAGCAAGTTGGTAATCAATACCATGCATAAATCCAGGACGTCCTTTTTTTCTTTGGTTAATTAAAAACTGCTTATCTTCATCTATTTTCATCAACTCCAATGCATTTGCATGAGAAATGTCAAAAAGATCGTCCAATTTTTCAACGAAATTTTTTTCTTTACCTCCCGCACTGGTCCTTTTAGACGATTTTTGTAAGTTCCTCCACTCTGCATAAAGTTTATCTAGTTGTTTAACACAATGAAAATCCTGACGTGTCGGAATGCGAGCTTTATCCCAAAAAACTGACACCTCTTTTATTGTTAATTTAGCACTTTCATGTACACTTAGCTTCACTTCACGAATGTTATAAAAGAGCACTTGTAATACTTGTCTATTAGACGGCAATTTATTGCCAATGATTTGTGACGAATAGTGTCCAACCAAGTAAATGAAAGTATCCTTTCGTAAGGATCTAACATCAGCCATCGTTAAATGTTTTTTCAAAAAGGAACGTATGCTAGAACTTATAATGTCACCACTGTAAAACACAATTGCAAACTGACATAAAAACCTACCGTAGGTGCATTATATTTCCAAACTTCCAAAACAAATAATTTCTAGGATATAATTACACCAATAAAACATTATGAGAAAAGAGGTAGATATTTGTATTTTAAGTAAAATTTAAGTGTATTACCGTAATAAAATCTTATCTACAAATTTCTACCTGAATGCGGCACGGGTTACCGTTCACCGAATTATCTGAAACTTTGACATAAATTATTCCTAGTATAATAGTATATTTTCGTGGGGTGAGACTTAAAAAATACGCAAAAAAAATTCACCCCCTATAGAGATGGGCCACCCTTATATATATATATATATATATATATGAAAAATACTAGGTTCACGGGTTGAACCGCGTCTGAGATTATTGTAGTCTCGACGTTTCGGCTCCCACTTTGGAGCCATTTTCAAGAAAAAAAGAAAGAAGAATCGATAATATAGTGGTATATAGGAAGTCTAGGAAGGGTAAGGAATGGTTCGAGTCTGGGGCCTCAATCTGCCTACTCCCCAGGTCGAACCTTGGTTCGTCTCTAAGATCTCAATCTCAATTCTTAGAGAGAACTGACGAGTTGTGGGTTGAGGTGAGGTATTTATAGTAGGATTGGTGGGTGTGGTGAGCACTGGTGCGAAACGGTTGCAGGTGGTAGGAGGGTCGCTGTGTGGTGTTAGTGAGGGTTGTGTAGTTAATGGAGATATTAGTGATTTCCAAGCAGTTGGAAGTCGAAGACTGTCGTCCCTTTTGTTTAAACAATTGGGACGCTTCTCGATTTCAATTGCTTCGCGGATCGTTCGTGTTTTTCGGGAATATACAGGTGCTATTGTTTTTGTGTTGTCAAAGTCTATGTTATGTCCAGTCTGGAGACGGTGTTGTGCTAGGGATGAGGTAAGGTCAGTATTTCTGACTGCTAGGCGATGTTCTTATACCCTGTTGTTAAGGCGTCTGTTTGTTTGTCCAATGTAAGTTTGGGGACAGTCGGAGCAAGGTATTTCGTAAACGCCATGGGAGTCATTAGGGTCTTTTGGGGACTTGATAAGGTTGGAAATAGTCTGTTGTGTTGTGAATATTGTTTTTGTGTTGTTTGTTTTTAGGACTTTAGAGATTCGGTCTGTAACACCTTTGATGTAAGGTAGGAAGGCTTTATGTTGTTCAGGTGGGGATGTATCCGGATGTTGTGTTTGGGGTGGGTACTGTGCTTTATTTATGGTCCGTCTTATATGGTTTCTGTCATAACCGTTTTGTACGAGTGCGTGTTCTAATGTGTGCAATTCCGTTTGTCTGTTGTGGCTGTCAGTTAGTCTGAGGGATCTTGTTATAAGAGTGTTGACGACCGAATTTATTTGTGAGGTGATGGGAGTTTGCATTTAGGTAACGGTTTGTGTGGGTTGGTTTTCGGTAAACAGAGTAAGAGAATTGGTGTGTGTTATTTTTAGTGATAAGGACATCTAGGAAAGGTAGGGACGAATTATTCTCCACTTCCATGGTGAACTGTATTTTGGGATGGATGTTGTTTAAGTGGGACAAGAAAGTATTTAGGGAATCCCTACCGTGCGGCCAGATAACGAAGGTGTCATCAACGTATCTTAACCAACACGTGGGTTTCAGGTCGGAAGTGTTGAGGGCTTCAGTTTCGAAGTTGTCCATGAAAATACTGGCTATGATGGGGGATAGAGGTGATCCCATAGGGGCTCCACTTATTTGTTTATAGAATTTATTTTGGAAGAGAAAATAGGTGTTTGACAAACAATGTTTTAGGAGGGATATGATACTGGGAGAAATGTTGTGTTTGGTTTTGAGGATATTTAGGACTTCAGAGAGTGGGATATTCGTAAATAATGATACAATGTCGAAACTGACTAATATATCATTCTGCAACAATATCCTATTTCGCATATATATATATATATATATATATATATGTGCATTTGTATCATGTCCGCCTCCTTACAAATTTGTGACGCCCGCACCTCCACTAGAAATAATATAGATAGATTAGTTCTGTTTACATATACATAACCACCAAATTTCACATACCAAGAGCACGCGGAGAGGGGAAAGGATTTTTATCGTTTTTTACATACACTTTTTTGTTCATACGATTGGTATGTTTACACCACATTATATAAATAGTACCTCTCTGACTCAATGTATTTAAAACTGTTATACATAACGGTAGAGTTTGCCTCCTTAGAGGTTGCCAGATTTCTATAGTGTACAATGCTCTAGCGCTTGCGCAATTAGTTGCGCTATGCAACCGTGTGCGTTTGTTATTATGATGATTAATATTCTGTAAGTAGTACTCTATCAGATTATGTTGGTGTTTTACCCGATAATGTGTGATTATTTGTTTTAAAATGAGCCGTTCACGCTAAGTATCTATTGTAGAATAATGTTTGTAATTCAAAATTTGTTCTTAAGGGAATTATTATTACTATTTAATATGCTTTTCAAAAGACATCACTGAATCAGTTCAATTTTGTAACACAATTGTTACATATTAGTCCACGTAAATTAGATATTTTAGAAGAAATAATTTAAAGTAATCATATTTGGGATGCGTACTCTAGATAGGGTTAGAAATAGATACCCGAAAAGTTCGCCCCAATTTAGGGGTGGAAGGTCGGTAATGATTATGAATAAAGCTGCTTCGGCCATATTACGGGGACTTAACGCTGGTTTTACACTTTTATCTTGTAAATCGTTCGACGAAAGAGAAAAAAGTATAGGAAATAAAAAATTTGTCGCGTTAAATTCTGCATAAAAAATGTACTATTAACCTTGTAGCCTATCCTCACCTATTTCGCGCTAACAGCGTCCGAACAGAGAGGTAGTTTGGGGCGCAGAGGTAAAAATCCATCCTATTCCAAGTTTAACGGCGAATATCTTAGAACCGATTACTTTAACGAGAAAAATGCTCAGGAATGAATTTATAGAGAGGAATTTTCTCTATTAAATGCATATATAGCGGGTTTTGTCGCAAGTAGTTTATGTATTTCCCCTTTTTTGCAATTATATTAAAGGATAATCTGTACTGTTCACTCAAATGAAGATTTGGAGTAATGTTTCAACTTTGAGCTTGCATCAATTCCTCTTCTTCTCTTCGATGAAACGGGGTTAATGAGAAAAATTAAGAAATCGTCTCTGTATAATATTTTCAATGCTTTACGAGAGAGACCAATAGATTTTTCCGATTGCCAGTTCATTGTTGATGGCGGCAATTTGATTCATCATATAGTATGGCCGAAGCAGCTTTATTCGTAATCATTACGGCCAAAAAGTGACTGTCTTGAATGCTGACGGATATGCTAACAATGCCTGCAGTATGAAGAGCATCGAAAGACAGTAGCGACTTTTGAAACGCATTTCACCGGAAATTATTTTTAATGAGAACACGCCACTGACTGGAACGCAAAATAAAATGATAAACAATCTCACAAAAAGGAACGGTTTATTTCGCAATTGGTGGAGAGATTTAAAAACGAGGGAATCAAAACAATTACTGCTGTAGACGACGCTGACTTACTCATAGTTCAAACCTCCTTAAACGAATCTCATGAAAACGATACAGTGGTCATCCTCGGACAAGATATTGATCTTCTCGCATTGATTATCGCTCTCGCACCTGAAGATAAAGATATCCGTTTCTTAAGAGAGGCTCATAGAAAAATAAAAAATAAAGATTACAGTTCTCGTGACTTGCAGTCCTCGGAAGTTTTAAAAAGCTGTATGAAGACAGTTTTGTTTGGCTACACGTTCAGTGGATGCGATAACACTTCAGCCTTCTTTGGTAAAGGAAAAGTGCAAACGGTGGAATGCGTCAATAAAAGAGAAGATCTCGAAGAGGTTGTCCGTATATTCAACAACCGTAGCTCAACGAAAAAAGAAAATACAAGTGCTGGAGAGCAATTCGCGCTAGCAGTATACAAAGCCCCCAAAAAAGAGACATCTTTGAATCATCAAAGATTCATTATCTTCAATAAGTTAGTCGGCCAATCTAGTACTACCGGGATTCTACCAAGACTGCCACCAACATTCTTACAGAGTATTTCTCCAAATTCATGTTTGGCGAGGAGAAAACTTGGAACCAACGGAATGCAGAAAAGCAGAAAATAATATAAAATATTTCAAAGAGATGATATAAAGAAGTAAAATGTTCAAAACTTAGATCATTTTGGAGCAAAAATATAAATATTTCCCTCCAGCAAGAGAAAAATTTTTGAAATGTTTAAAAATTTTTAAAAAGCATTCAAGACGACTCCAACAAACTATCATTAATTAGTAGCAAAGTTTATGATTAACCAACAAATATATTCTAGAGTATTGGTCTCGAATGCTTTTTAAAATATTTTTATTTCTTGCTAGAGGGAAATATTTACATTTTTGCTGCAAAATAATCTAAGTTTTTAAAATATCTTTGGAAGGTGGAAGATTATTATTATTATTTATTTGCTGCTTTTTAGCCCCCCCCCCAATAAAAACCCTTCTTCTAATATTTTTCTTTACTTTTATTATATAAGGCCAGCGGCAGTGACAAATAGTGGATTAAGGGCAATTAGCGGAAAATAAAAATATAATAATTGTAGGTGGACACGGAAATCAGACGATTTAAGATCATATCTACAGTCTAACTATCAATTATACATATAGCCATTACTTCTGTACGTGAGTATCTATAAAAGTAAATAACTGTGACATCAAGACAGGAGGACAAAAATTTAATTTCAATAAAATTAAATTACAAATTTTAAAAAAAAAAAACCGACACAAAAATATCGACTAAACAACTAATATAAAAAAAAAGTTAACACAACTTTAAAAATTATGAAATAATTTTGATTCCATATACGAACTCTTATGATTTATTTAAATAATAATAATAATAATAATAATAATAATATTTATTTATAAATAAATATACAGTGTAAATATATTCTTAATTATAAAGTAATTATTCATAAATAAACATAAGAAATCAGAAAAATAACTTTTAGATTATAAATATGTAATAAATTTAATTCAAATATCCAGAATTGCTTAAGTTAATGCTTGTCTGCAAAACCGGGATACTCTGCATTGGAATCTAAATAATTTAAATTAATATATTACATTATTCATTTAGACTTAATTAAATAAACAATAGGAGGGGTTAAAAATGAAATTATTAGTGCAGTGTCATTCTATCTGACATAAATACAAAATTCTCTGGTTGCTTACCTACAATAGAATACTTATTTGATTTTGTATTAACCAATGCGTAACTGTTTTTTTAAAGCTCTTTAAATATACTCTATTTTTTAATACTTGTGGGAGGGTATTGAAAACTTTTAGTCCAACGTACTTAAAATAACGTTGCCCTAGTGTTTTCTGAGCTTTAGGTAATGTTACATGTTCGTGGTATTTATATCTTGTATGATAATCATGTAAAATATTGCAAGATAATAAATTATTTTTTGCCAAATAAATAAGCGCTGCTTTGTAGTACAAATTTCTCATATTTAATATGTTACAATTTTTGTACACTAAATCAGAAGGGTGTCGTATATTTAGTTTGTACATTATTTTTATAATACGCTTTTGGGCAACTTCCAATGGTTTCAAGGTATTTGCATAGGCACCACCCCATCCAACTATTCCATACATTAACAAGGACTGTACTAACGCATAGTAGATTGAACGTAAGTTCTCTGTATTGACAATCGAGACCATTTGCTTAAACAAATACATTAAAGATCTTAGCTTTTTTGTTAAAGCTTGAATGTGGTGGTCCCATTTCAGTCTGCCATCTATTATTATACCTAAATATTTAATGTGATCACTACTTTCTATTGTCCACCAGTTGTTTCTGAACGGTAAATGTATTTTTATTTTCTCGTTTGCAGGTAGGCCATTTTTATTATTTGCAAATGGCAAGTACTTAGTTTTATCAAGGTTTATTGTAAGTAAATTGGTGTCAAACCGTTTTATAATCTTTTGTAGATCTGATTCTATTGATTGTTCTACGTCTTTCCACGAATTTTCTTCTACATAGAGAACTGTGTCATCTGCAAACGAAATGATACTTCCCGAACAATTTAAGGTAAGCAGTTGAACCAAATAAATAATAAATAAAATTGGCCCTAAGACAGTTCCTTGGGGAATTCCGAAGGTGAGTTCTCTTTGTGTGCTATGATTATTATTAATTTGAACTATTTGTTGTCTTTTTTCCAGGTAACTTTTTATCAGAGCGTGCGCTGGACCACGAATCCCTAGGGAATGAAGTTTTAATAAGAGCCTTTGATGACTGACCGTATCAAAGGCTTTTGCGAGGTCGATAAAAACTCCTGCACAGGGTTTACCATTGTCCAAACTGTTATAAATTTTACTTACTAACAAAGCGATGGCATCATTCGTAGATTTATTATTCCTAAATCCGAATTGGAGATTAGACAATAAATTATGTTTTATTAAAAAATCTTCTATTCTCTTTTTAAGAGCCTTCTCAAAAATTTTAGCTACATTTGATATTAAGCTGATTGGCCTATAATTCTCCACATTATTTTGATCCCCCTTTTTAAAAATTGGTTTTATTATAGCTATTTTAAAATGAGTGGGGCATGTACCTTTCGTAAATATTAAATTAATGATATGACAAAGTGGCTTTGTTATATTTTTAGATATATCTTTTAGTAATTTCGTAGTTATATTGTCAAAGCCTGGAGATGCGTTATTTTTTAGAGAATTAATTATTTCTTCGATTTCATTTGCGTAAACAGGTTTTAAAAATATCGAATTTAAATTATTTGGAGGTAGGTCATTGCTTCCAGCCATTATATTATTATTTTTTATATTACGAGCCATTTTTTCACCGATAGTGGCATAATGGTTATTAAAAATATCAACAATTTTTTTGCCATCTCCTATAAGTAAACCATTTTCGTCCAAAATCTCTTTTATGCTATTAGTAGTCTTTGCTTTATTTTTATTAGTATAATCATTTATTGTTTCCCAAAGTTTTTTGCTGTTATTTTTGTTTTGCTCAATTAAATTTTTATAGTAGTTTTGTTTTAATTCATTTGTTAATTTATTTATTTTATTTCTATATATTTTATACTGGTTTAGATGTATTTCATTGTTCGTTTTTTTATATTTTTTGTGCAATTTGTCTCTGACTTTTATTGATTTTAATAAACCTTCGGTTATCCAGGGTTTTTTTTTGTATTTAGTATTAGTGTTTATAATATACGTGCTTTTATTAATGCAGTTTTTTATTATATTTATGAATATTTCCGTAGCATGTTCTACGTCATCACTGTTATATAGTGGTTCAAAATCCGACTCATTTATTAAGGTTTTCAATTTTTTGTAATTTATGTATTTTTTTGTTTGAATTAATGTTTCAGTTTCGTTCGGTTCATCTTCGGTTAATATGTTATATTGTAGTATGGTAGGATAATGATCAGTGACTTTAGAGTGTAATATTATAGGAATTAATGTTTTATCTTGGATATATTTACTTTTAAAAAATATATGGTCTAAGCAAGTTTTGGAGTTTTTGTCCACCCTGGTATATTTATTAATTAATGATTTGAAACCGTTTTCATACATCATATTTAAATAGTCTTGAGCTTCGTCTGCTTCGCTTAAAATATTTATATTAAGGTCCCCTATTATGATTTCGGTGTCACTTGTGGTAGTATTTTTTAAATAAATAGACAATGCATTATTAAAAGTATTGGTATCGATTGGATGAGGCTTATAAATTGCCGTAATAGAATTTTTCTTTTTTTCGTGCTCAATGTCGATTCTTATAATGTTTATAGAAGCAAGAGAGATTATATTTACTTGAAAATTATATATGTTTTTAACGTACACAAGAACACCATCATTCTGATTTATCTCACCGTTATTGTATATCAGGCTGTAATTTTCTATGCTAAATAGATCTAGATGTTTATTAAATCAAACTTAACTGATCCATTTTTCAATGTCATTCAGACAAAATAAATGCACCCAGGATGCAATTACGGCATTGACAACAAAAATATATAATGATGTAAATAAAAGCATACCGACAGCTGCTATCTTTCTAGATCTAGCAAAGGCATTTGATACTATCAGCCATGTAAAGCTTCTGGAAGAATTAGAAATGTACGGAGTCCGAGGCTGTTCCTATAATTTAATAAAAACTTATCTCAGCAACAGACAACAATATGTTGTAACAAATAATGAAAGGAGTAGCGAATCAACAGTAACGTGTGGTGTACCACAAGGTACAGTTCTTGGCCCTGTACTTTTCATAATTTACGTTAATGATTTGTTTATAAATACTGATACGGATAGTGTGAGTATTTTTGCTTATGCCGACGATACAGTTATTCACGTTAGCGGTGATTCTTGGGAGGATGTTCGCTCAAAATCTGAACACATATTACAAGTTATAACAATATGGTTGAATAGTAGTTTGCTAAAACTGAATACATCAAAATCAAAATTTATATGTTTTTCACTTCGTGACAAAGTCAATTTAAATCAATTAATTCTACACCAGGATATATGCAACCGAAATGCATGTAATTGTCCCTCGTATATTGAACAAACTAATAACATCAAATACCTTGGCGTAATCATTGATCAGTCTCTTAAATGGCATGAACACATTAACTGTTTAACAAAAAGATTAAAAAAATGCATGTTCATATTTAAAAGTTTAAGCGGCATTCTTAGTAATAAATTGATTAGGAATTGTTACTATGCTCTTGTACAGCCGTTGTTAACATATGGCATTCTGTCCTGGGGTGGAACTTAATCTAGAAAAAGTATTTGTCTGTCAGAAAATAATTATTAAAACCATCCTTAGGAAACCAATGCGTTACCCAACTAGAATCTTGTTCTCGAATTTTAATGTTTTCACTTTAAGAGAACTGTATGTATTTGATATACTGAAATATTATTATAAGCATAAAAATTCCGTAACCCGTTTTGAACATGAATATAACACCAGAGCCATAAAAAATAAATGTATACTTCCTATCTAACACAAAACGACAACACAAAAATATTTCCTGTATTACCTATCTAAAATTTACAATATACTACCGAATGAACTTAGACTATTTAATGGCAGCATCATTTTATACAGTAAAAAAATTAAAATGTGGATTAAAAATTCAAATATAAATCTTGATCACATATTTATCTAGCGTCCTACATTTTTGTCATTATAGAATACCCTAACTTGTATAATTAGAAAATTACTTAAAACCTTATATTATTTTAGTGTAAGAATTTTATTTTCAATTTTACTTTAGTAAAAAGTACTATTTAATTGTATCTAAGAAACTTGTAAAATTAGTAACTTAACACTTTATATTATTTTATTGTAAGAATGTACCTTGTGTTATTTCATTTAGATTTACTTTAGTTGTAAGTATTTTATCGTTTTTTAGAAACTTTTTATATGTAATATTATTACTGCCCTATCAACAAATTGTAAATATTACAGGAGTCACGAACAAACCTTTTACTAGGTTTCTGTGGCTTAACTGTTTATTTTTGTACAATTTCTATACATTTTTGCACAAATAAAAACTTATTCTATTCTATTCTATTCTAAATTTTGTAATTTCCATGTTTCTGTTAGTACTATGACATCAAAAGTGTTTTCAAATTCGTCTAACAAAACTTCAAGCTCAGAAAAGTTTTTACAGACACTTCTTATATTAGTATGAAAAATTGTAAATATTTTATTTTTGTTGTCTAAGTTTTTTTTCGCATCTTTGCAGTTGGTAGCTTCTATTGTAGGTATTTCAAAAATATTGAAATCTTTAATATAGTTATTCATTTTATTTAAATAATATATTTATATATTATAATTTTAATGATAAGTTAACCAAAATTCAGAAAAATAATTATTAAGTGGCTTAACCTAGTAGTATATAATGCTTACATGTATGTATGATTTTAATTCTTTTTATTACTTCTAAAGTTTTTTGGGCTGTTATATTTGTATGTTTTCCCTCTATTTCTTGTAGCTGTTCTAGCTGTTGCTTCTTCCACCATTGGTTGGTTTTCGTATTTGTCTTGTTCTAAATTTTTCTTCTCTTTTGTCTTCTTTGGCTCTGCTTTTTTTTCTAGTATACTATTTGTCTGTGTTTGATGTTCTTCACTACTGCTCTCGTCCTCACTACTGGAATCTAGATAATTTTGCTCACTGGTGTTTTCGAGTTCGTTCGCCGTGAAAGGTTGATTGTTTATGAACAATTTGTTACCAGTGATTTTTACGTCGTAGTTTTGCGCCTTTGCTATTTTTAAGTGGTGTCTTAAAACTTTTTGTTCTGCTTTGTCTTCCACACATAGGTCATTGGCAATAGAAATTCCGTGTTCTCTTAGCTTTTTTAATTTTTCTCTATCTTGGAACAGAGTAATTTTTTTCAAATACGAGATGAATTCAAGAGTGACTGGTGGATTATTACTCTTTCCTATCTTATATATATTATTGATATCTTGTTCTTTAAAGTTTACTTCTAATAGATTGTTAATAAGTTCTAAGGTCTTATTTAATAGTTCAGTTGGTGAGGATTCTTGTAGACCAAAAATTACTACATTGTTTTTTCTCGTTTTCCTCTCCAAGTGAATACACCTTTTTTCGAGAGATTCAATTTTAGTGTGGTTGGTTTGAATTTTGCAAACAACTGATGCAATATTATCTTGAATTTCAGTTTTTATTTCTTCTGTTTGTTTTTGACTTGTTTTTACTAACAGGCTGTAAAGTTTAGCATGGTCTGGGGGTAATTCTTCATCAACCATAGTATAGCAGATATTTATACAAACATACGTGTACACTAATAATTTATTGTGACCACTGGAGGTAATTGTCCTCTACCTTTATCCAGGTCTTATCTTGTAATTTGCGATTTTAGACTTTAAGTTATCAGTCTTCACACTGAAGTTTACACTTTAAACTCACGTTTTTTCAGTTCACTGTTGTTTATTTAAATATCACCCTTTGTCCACTTGAGTAGTTTTATTAGCTTTTTGGATCTTGAGAGTTTGATAAATTTTTGTTCATTTAAAACCACTAAATTAGACAATAATACAGAAGCCAAATACACACAACTATGGTAATTCAACATATGAATCCAGAATGAAATCCAGCTTACATTTTCTTTATGTCCTCGAGATTTGCTTTCTTGTACGCATGAATATATCGGAAGCTGCTGTTTTGCATATAACTATTTAGTAGTTCGTCTTTACAGCAGCCCTCGACATATTCATGCGTATAAGAAAGCAAATCTCGAGGACATAAAGAAAATGTAAGCTGGATTTAAATAAATCATAAGAGTTCGTACATGGAATCAAAATTATTTCATAACTTTTAAAGTTGTGTTATTTTTTTTTTTATATTAGTTACTTAGTCGATATTTTTGTGTCGGGTTTTTTTTTAAATTTGTAATTTAATTTTATTTTATACTTTTTAAACTAAACATATACATACAACATAGCGTATTCTTATATCACGAGTCCCACACAGAACTTTTTAACCTTTAAGCCGACGCGGTCCAATTTTATATTCTACTAGTCGCACACGGTCTACAAGACCGGTTTTATTATAAATATATTTATGTGTTATATTTAATTTTAATAAAAACTGCATCAAAATCGGATCTTCCGTTGAAGATATATAAAGCCACAAACAGACAGACAAACATACAAACATACGAGTCAAACTTTTTTTGGGTCGGGAGTTAAAAAATTGAAAATTTTTAAAAACTCCCGATCAATGTATCTAATCGTACCAGTTTCCTATGACCGAATCAAAATGAGTCCGAAATTATATTCGGCTAGGTACCATAATTGTCTGCACATTTTCAATTTTACTTCAATCGGACAATTTCTAGAGAAGTTCAACATGGCGAATTCAAGATGGCGACCAAACATCAAAATCTAATATGGCCTAAAACCTTCTCGACAAAATACTCTTTCAAATAAAAAAAAAGTGCATCAAAATCGGATCACCTGTTGAGGAGATATGAAGCCACAGACAGACAGATAGACAGACATACAAACATACGCGTCAAACTTATAACACCTCTCTTTTTGGGTCGGGGGTTAAAAATTATAACTTCAAGCTTTTGGTTATTTTTTGGTGGTGCGTTAACTTCTTGGAGAAGTGTATATTCATTGCGTCGTTCCTATCCGATATAAAACGTATGGTTTAAATCGAATCCTTCACCATTTCTTAGAATGCAACGTATGAGCGAATACACTATACGATCAAATTATAGTGTTAAAACTAAAAAATTTTGTCCGCCATCTTGGGACGTCCGCCATCTTAGGACGTTCACCATATTGAATTTAGTGTGACGTCATTTTATTTTCGTATTCTTCTCAGCAAACCCTGTCATTTGATACCCATATCATGGAGGTGCATAAAAAAATAACTGGTCCGCCATATTGGATTTGGAATGACGTCACTTAGCTAACCATGCATTGTCATGCAAACTAAACGTGTATGCAAAATTTCAGCTCAATCCGTTGGGGATAACTGTTTTAAAATTCAGTTGCGTCCGCCATATTGAATTTAGTGTGACGTCATTTAATTTCCTATTCTTTTCAGCAAACCCTTTCATTTGTTACCCATATCATGGGGGTGCATAAAAAATAACTGGTCCGCCATCTTTGGGAGTCCGCCATATTGGATTTGGAATGACGTCACTTAGCTAACCATACATTGTCATCCAAACTAAACGTGTATGCAAAATTTTAGCTCAATCGGTTGGGGATAACTATTTTAAAATTCAGTTGCAAGATTTGACCCACAAGAACAAGGCAAGTTAAATAAGAGTTTGTAATCAAGATGGCGATCAAACATCAAAATCTAATCCAAAATCTAATATGGCACTCTTTCAAATAAAAAAAAGTGCATCAAAATCGGATCACTCGTTGAAGAGATATGAAGTCACAGACAGACAGACAGACAGACATACAAACATACGCGTCAAACTTATAATATTTCTCTTTTTGGGTCGGGGGTTAAAAAATCATCAATAAGTACCTTTTTACAAGTATCTAAAACAAGAAAAATTACTTGTATCTTTATATCCCGAAGATGGTGGTTAAATAAATACATTTTTAATAAGGTAAAGACCTTTTTTAATTTGCTCCAAGCTATAAAATATTTCTTTCTGAACAAAATAAACGTTTTTTCATTCCCAAATTGGAAAGATTAAAAAAAAACTCCATTGATCTCTAGAAAATATTATTTCTGTATATAAAATTTATTTATATTTTTGGTAAGATAATTTTAGTTACCATGTCTACAGATGTATTATAGGAATAGTATGCCTCTTTACTTTGTTGCCAAGTTTATGAGGCGATATCATTACTTTACTGTAAGGAAGCATTTAATACCTATATACATCAAATGTATAAAACAGCAGCGCCACCTGGTAAAAAATGTAGTGGATTATGGTGTATGTTTACATATGTTTATAGGTATTTTCCGCCTCCAAAAATGTGTCGTTAAATGCTTCTATCTCTCTATCTCTTCCTTTTTTGTCATAATCTTATATGCGCACCAATAAAGCTGATCATTATTGATAATAGTGAGTCACGAATTTACTAATTATCAAGACATTCGCGATGAAAACAACACAAAACGTCTCCGCCTCCGAAATCGGAGGCGAACTCGTAAAATCGGAGGCAAACACCACCTAACCGTATAACATTCGGAGGTGTATAAGTACTAAATGCATGTATATATATATATATATATATATATATATATATATATATGTGCATTTGTATCGTGTCCGCCTCCTTACAAATTTGTGGCGCCCGCACCTCCACTAGAAATAACATAGATAGATTAGTTCTGTTTACATATACATAACCGCCAAATTTCACTTACCAAGGGCATGCGGAGAGGGGAAAGGATTTTTATCTTTTTTTACATACACTTTTTTTTTCATACGATTGGTATGTTTACACCTCGTTATATAAATAGTACCTCTCTGACTCAATGTATTTAAAACTGTTATATATAACGGTAGACTTTGCCTCCTTCGAGGTTGCCAGACTTCTATAGTGTAAAATGCTCTAGCGCTTGCGCAATTAGTTGCGCTATGAAATCGTGTGCGTTTGTTATTGTGATGATTCATATTGTGTAAGTTATACTCTATCAGATTACATTGGTGTTTTACCCGATAATGTGCGATTATCTGTTTTAAAATGAACCGTTCACGCTAAATATCTATTGTAGAATAATGTATGTAATTCAAAATATGTTCTTAAGGGAATTATTATTACTATTTAAAATGCTTTTCAAAAGACATCACTGAATCAGTTCAATTTTGTAACACAATTGTTACATATTAGTCCACGTAAATTAGATATTTTAGAAGAAATAATTTACAAAGTAATAATATTTGGGATGCGTAATCTAGATAGGGTTCGAAATAGATACCCGAATAGTTCCCCACAATTTAGGGGTGAAACGTCCGTAATGATTATGAATAGAACTGCTTCGGCCATATTACGGGGACGCTGGTTTTTCACTTTTATCTTGTAAACCGTTCGTCGAAAGAGAAAAAAGTATAGGAAATAAAAAAATCATCATGTTAAATTCTGCATAAAAAATGTACTATTAACCTTGTAGCTTATCCTCACCTATTTCGCGCTAACAGCGTCCGAACAGAGGCGTAGTTTGGGGCGCAGAGGTAAAAATTCATCCTATTCCAAGTTTGACTCCGAATATCTTAAAACCGGTTACTTTAACGAGAAAAATGCTCAGGAATGAATTTATTGAGCAGAATTTTCTCTATTAGATGCATATATAGAGGGTTTTGTCGCAAGTAGTTTATGTATTTTCCCCTTCTTTGCAATTATATTAGAGGATAATCTGTACTGTTCACACAAAAGAAGATTTGGAGTCATGTTTCAACTCTGAGCTTGCTTCAATTCCACTTCTTCTCTTCAATAAGAAAGGGTTAATGAGGAAAATTAAGAAATCGTCTGTATGATATTTTCAATGCTGTACGAGAGAGGCCAATAGATTTTTCCGATTGCCAGTTTATTGTTGATGGTGGCAATTTGATTCATCGTGTAGTATGGCCGAAGCAGCTTTATTCGTAAACATTACGGCCAAAAAGTGACTGTAGTGTTTGACGGATATGCTGACTGCAGTATGAAGAGCATCGAAAGACAGCAGCGTCTTTTGAAACGCATTTCACCGGAAATTGTTTTTCATGAGAACACGCCACTGAGTGAAACGCAAAATAAAATGATAAACAATCTCACAAAAAGGAACGGTTTATTTCGCAATTGGTGTAGAGATTTAAAAACAAGGGAATCAAAACGATTACTGCTGTAGACGACGTTGACGTACTCATAGTTCAAACCGCCTTAAACGAATCTCATGGAAACGATACAGTGGTCATCCTCGGACAAGATATTGATCTTCTCGCATTGATTATCGCTCTCGCACCTGAAGATAAAGACATCCGTTACTTAAAAGAGGCTCAGAGATAAATAAAAAATAAAGATTACAGTTCTCATGACTTGCAGTCCTCGGAAGTTTTAAAAAGCTGTATGGCCACACGTTCAGTGGATGCGATGACACTTCAGCTTTCTTTGGTAAGGGAAAAGTGCAAACGGTGGAATGCGTCAATAAAAGAAAAGATCTCGAAGAGGTTGTCCGTATATTCAACAACCGTAGCTCAACGAAAAAAGAAATTACATCTTTGAATCATCAAAGATTCATTATCTTCAATAAGTTAGTCCGCCAATCTAGTACTACCGGGATTCTACGAAGACTGCCAGCAACATCCGAGGCATTACGTCAACATTCTTACAGAGTATTTCTCCAAATTCATGTTTGACGAGGAGAAAACTTGGAACCAACGGAATGCAGAAAAGCAGAAAATAATATAAAATATTTCAAAGAGATGATATACTTAAAGAAGTAAAATGTTCAAAACTTAATCATTTTGGAGCAAAAATGTAAATATTTCCCTCCAGCAAGAGAAAAATTTTTGAATTGTTTAAAAATTTTTGAAAAGCATTCGAGATGACTCCAACAAACTATCATTAATTAGTATAGCAAAATTTATGATTAACCAACAAATATATTCTAGAATTTTGGTCTCGAATGCTTTTTAAAACATTTTTATTTCTTGCTAGAGGGAAATATTTACATTTTTGCTCCAGAATAATCTAGGTTTTTAAAATATCTTTGGAAGGTGGAAGATTACACTGGTCAACATTCAGTTTGAAAAAATACACCGGACACTACCTAGGTACCCAGGGGTTTTGGGGTCGCTGATTCCGTTGCCGAGGTCGGTTAAGCTCTATCACGTCAGGTTCAAGGTCATTTGAAGGTCAACCTAAGAAAAGTTTTTTGAAAAAATCTAAAAAAATTCACACACAGGCTCTTGGGGGGTCTCTGGGTCCGAGTCCGATATCGGTTGACCTTTATCACCTCATGCTCAAGGTCATTTGAAGGTTAAAGTAAGAATAGGAGGTGAAAAAAATTAGAAAAAATTTATACGAATGCTCACCTGCCTACTTATTGTCTGTTTATCTGTCTGCCCTTATGCCTGCACACCTGTTTGTTTGCTTGTTAGTCTGTATTTATCATCCGCCTGCATTTTCTCTCTGTCCATCTATTTGACATCCTGCCTTTCTGTCAGTAATTCTGTCTGACTGAATGACTAAATGTTTCTATCTGACAGTCTGTCTGCCTCCTTGTCAGTTTGTCTGACTCAGGAAACCATTAAATTACTTTGACCCTGACAGGATTTAGCTCAGGGCCGGTTTTAGATAACCGGAGGCCCTAAGCTCTAGGTATGTTTTTCGTTGAAGCTTTCTCTTCTAATAAAATAAACGTGCATATCTGCGTATGAAATCTGAGTTCTGAGGCCCCCTAAATGCGAGGCCCTAAGCTGGCGTTTACTCAGCTTATAGGCAAAACCAGCACTGATTGAGCTCCAAGTGAGTGAAGCCAACGCTCGTGGTACTCTTTACTTGCATGTTCGCTCTGCTTCTGCAACTATACCTAAAGGCCATCCTTTCACAGAAGAAAATAGGTAAGTGATTCATTGAGGTAAATATATTTGCACTGAGATAGCCGAAGAATCTTCATGTGCAGCTAAAGCTGGCGGACGAATGCCGGCTTGAAATGACCTCAGAATGACCTTGAAATGACCTCTGGATGCCTCTTTTTTTTAAGGGTAAGCGAACAATGGATTCGGACTCAGCGACCCGAAAAACCTGTGTGAATTTTTTCAGATTCTTTCAACCACCTTTTCTTACTTTAACCTTAAAATGACCTTGAAACCGACGTGATAGAGGTTGACCTCTACCGACATCGAATGCAGACTCAGCGACTCAAAAAACCTATATATAAGTTTTTTCAGATTTTTTGACAGCTTCTCCTCTGTTTTTCTCAAATTAACCTTGAAATGACCTCCGGATGCCTTTTAAGGGTAAACGAACACCGAATTCGGACTCACCGATCCCAAAAACCTATGCGTGAATTTTTTCAATCACCTTTTCTTAGTTTGACCTTCAAGTGACCTTGAAACTGACGTGATAGAGGTCAACCGGCATCGGATATAGACTCAGCGACCCAAAAACCCTATATGTAAGTTTTTTCAGATTTTTTAACAGCTTCCTCTCCGTTTTTCTCAAATTAACCTTGAAATGACCTCCGGATGCCTTTTAAGGGTAAGCGAACACCGAATTCGGACTCAGCGACCCCAAAAACCTATGTGTAAATTTTCTCAGATTTTTTCAACCACCTTTTCTTAGTTTGACCTTCATATGTCCTTGAACCTGACGTGATAGAGCTTAACCGACCTCGGCATCGGAATCAGCGACCCCAAAAACCCCTGGGTACCTAGGTAGAGTCCTGTGCATTTTTTTAAACTAAATGTTGACCTGTGTTATTATTATTCTTTTATTTTCTGCTTTTTAGCCCCCCCCCCCCCAATAAAAATCGTCTTCTAATTTTTTTTACTTTTACTATATAAGGCCAGCAGCAGTGACAAATAGTGGATTAAGGGCAACTAGTTACGTTAAGGAATGTTCGTGTCCTGTTAAATAAATACCTTAAACAAATACCTTTTTTAATTTACTCTATAAAGGGGTACAAAAATATTTGTTTCTAAACAAAATAAACGTTTTTTTATTCCCAAATTGAAAAAATTTAAAAACCCATTGATCTCTAGAAAGTATTATTTCTGTGTATAAAGTTATTTATATTTTTAGTAAGATAATTTTAGTTACCATATCTATAGATGTATTTAGGAATAGTATGCCTCTTTACTATGTTGCCAAGTTTAGGAGGCGATAACGCTACTTTATTGTAAGGAAGCATTTAATACCTATATACATCAAGTGTTTAAAACAGCAGCGCCACCTGGTAAGAAATGTAGTGGACTATGGTGTATGTTTACATATGTTTATAGGTATTTTCCGCCTCCAAAAAAAGTGTCGTTAAATGCTTCTATCTCTTTATTTCTTCCCTTTTTGTCATAATCTTATATGCGCACCAATAAAGCTGATCATTATTGATAATAATGAGTCATGAATTTACTAATTATCAAGACATTCGCGATGAAAACAACACAAAACGTCTCCGCCTCCGAAATCGGAGGCGAACGCGTAAAATCGGAGGCAAACACCACCTAACCATATAACATTCGGAGGTGTATGAGTACTAAATGCATATATATATATATATATATATATATATATATATATATATATATATATATATATATATATATATATATATATATATATATATAACTACTTAAATCTTGACTTTGTATTTTTTTTCTATGAGCCTGTTTATTTAGCTTATAATCTTAAATTTTTGCATTAGTCTAGTCAATTTCAATTTTTTTTTTGGTCATTTGGAAATAAGATTTTTTTTTTATTTAAATAATTTTTTTATTATAAAAGATCTTAGGCAATTATATTATGTTATAATATCATTTTAGTCCTTTTTACATATTTTGAAATATTGTTTGTATATCTGCTGAATACTGTTGAATACCATTGGATACATAGCCCCACAAAAAAAAAGTGTTCTGTCCGGCGGACCAGACCAATATATCCGTATGTATTTGGATCCGCTGAAACCGAATCCGAAGTCGGAATTGTCAAATCAGGTCGTTTTTCACACCCAAACCCAAAAAACACCCCCCCAAAAAAATGCTCTGTCCGGCGGACCAAACCAGTATATTCTTATGTACTTGGACCTGTTGAAACCGAATCCGTAGTCAGAATTGTCAGATTGGCTCGTTTTTCACCCCCAACCCCAAAAAACACCCCCAAAACAAAAACAAAGTGGTCTGTCCGGCGGAATATACCAGTGTATCCTCATGTATTTTGACCTGCTGAATCCGGATTCGAAGTCAGAATTGATGGATTGGCTCGTTTTTCACCCCCAAACCCGAAAAACCCACCCCCCGATAAAATGGTTTGTCCGACGAACTATTCTCATGTATTTCGATCTGCTGAAATCGAATCCGATGACAGAATTGTCAAACTGGCTCGTTTTTCACCCCCATCCCCAAAAAACACCCCCAAAACAAAAACAAACTGGTCTGTCCGGCGGACTATACCAGTGGATCCTTATGTAATTTGATCTGCTGAATCCGAATTCGAAGTCAGAATTGTCAGATTTGCTCGTATTTCACACCTAACCCTAAAAAACACCCCCAAAACAAAAAAGTGGTCTGTCCGGCGGACCATACCAGTGTATCCTTAGATATTTGGACCGCTGAAACCGAATCCGAAGTTATAATTGTCAGATTGACTCGTGTTCACCCCCCCCCCCCACAAAATGGTCTGCCCGGCGGACCATACCAGTATATCCTTATGTATTTGGTAAGGATACAATTTAAAAACATTTGTCTTCACTTAATTGTAGTTCTCTGACGATGGTTGAATAAGCCGAAATGTAAGAAAAGAGTAATTTTATTACAAAGACCGATAACTCAGGATATACCTTTTTTTTTGTGAGGGGAGAAATCCGTCATGGACACCTGGGACTTAGGTTCGTCCCAAGTAGTGCCGGAATTCAACAGGCTAAAACTCCCCCCTTTCAGAGTTTCCGAGTGCCCCAGATTATGATAATCTTCCTATTTCGTAGTTTTATATCTCATTATTTTGGAAACGACTGGAATTATTGAGTGAAAATTCTTAACAATTGTCTTGTTACGGTTCTACTTAGGTAGTCTCATTTTTTTTTAAATATACGTACTAAGAAAAAAAGTTATGACCAAAAATAATAAATATTTCCCTATCGGTTGTCTCTTTCTTGGTAATCGCCACTTTAAGTTAATATTTGTTAAAAAAAAAGCTGAGAACACTAAGGGATCGAACCTCGGATCTTAATCAATTTTCAATTTCAATTCAAAAAGATTTATTAACATTTTAGTTACAAAAAATGCGCCTGAGTTGGAACCCGGTTCAGAGCTGGCCACACCACCACGGCACGCAACGCCGTGGTAGATGGGTGGCCGGGTGGGGCAGGTCCAGCCTTGGCTAGAACGATAGTAAAATGGGTGGAGGTTAGGGCTCCTGTTTTAGTAAGAAATAAAACTTAAACCTAACAATTTATTGAAAAATAATCATGAACGATTTTAAAATACTTAGAACTACTTAGAAATAAATAGAAAATGGCGAATTTTTGTTTAAGCGCGAGCTATATTTTGTCGAGCGGTTTAGGTTTTTTTAAAAAATGTAAATTTTTTATTTAAACAAACTTTTGACAATTAATAGCGAATGAGTTTATTGCGTTTAAATACAAAAGTATGTATCTGAAGTACGACAATAACTAAAACATAATACTGTTACTACATCTATTTATAAGCTTCTTTATCTGTGCAATTATGCACAATTGCATCTTCTTTTGTTTAATACGGCGTCTGGATATCATAACTCCTCCATCGCTAGTGGAGAACTCGGGGTTTCCTTTTAGAAAGGACCGACGTTCGTCATTTCAGTTTCTTGGGGGGTTTCTCGTGTTTTCGGGTTGCTGGTAAAGATGTTGAAAGTTGGAAAGCCTTTGATTTTATATTTGTTATATATTTTCCATGATATAATTAGGACAGCAATGATACTTATTATAATCAGGGCATAGGTAAGCCAGGAATTAAATTCAATTAAGGTTGGTTCTAACATCTGATCCTTTATCTCTTCTTGCAGATTTTGTGTACGTCGTGACAGGTCTGTAAATTCCTCTAAGTCCATATGGTCCATGGTTGGTATATTGGTACCATCTCTTATAATTGAAAGGTTGCTATTTATTTTCACTAATGGAATGTTTATGGGTTCGAAAGTTCTCCGAAAGTTTTTATTTGGATTAAGCTTATATTTGTCAATAACGCAATAGCATTGATCAGGAATTGTTATTAGATAATTTCCCTTGAGTTGTCTCTTTTTCTTCATCTCGCAATATGTTTCGGCTATAATAGTGGTGGGACTTGTAATTATCCATGAATTTGAGTTTTCGACCCTTTGAATTTTGGGATTGTTGATATTGATTTTTGTGAATGCACATCTGTTTCCTTCTTGGGAAAAGTCAATGAGTTGAATTTCACAGGGTTCGTTTGATGTCCTTTTTATGATAGAATTGTGAGTACACAGGAATTTTTTCGATTCTATTTCTGTACAGGGTGTATTCGTGTACGAGTACTAATCTGGATTTATAAGTAGATAGCTTCTTCTGGGTATGATAGTGAAGTAAAAGTCGTTGTTCTCTACAGGCAATGGGTATAACTTGTAGTAGTCATAAGATACTGTCTCTATCAATGGTATTTTAATAATGAAATATGTATAGGAATTCTTCTGAAAAACTGAAGTTTCGCATAGTTTCTCGTACTTTATAATGTTTTCGAGAGTAGGTTTAAATGGTAGTTCTACTCTTTTCAGGTAATTCTGGATTTCTAATAGTTCTTTGATAAGATTAGTTGGTTTTATAATGGTTTGGTGCATTCGTCTTAAATTTGCAAAGGAAATTGCTGTCGAAACTTCGTCTAAAAGATTGCATATAAGTGACAAGGAGTGTGATAATTGGTCTAGAGTATTTTGTACAACCAATAATTCAATGCAACGTGCTGTTGTTTCCATTTTCTGTCCAATGTCAGCCATTGCTGAATTAATTTTCTTTTGGTTCTCTACGAGAATGGTAATTGATTTATTTGTAGATTTAATGAGGTCATCCGTAATTGATAAGTGTTTTTCCATGTCTATTTTTAATTTGGCTTCATTGTTAAATAATTTCTTGAAATTTTGCTCATATCTTTCGCCATCTTCGGCATCTAGGTTGCCCGTGATTGATTTTTCAATTGTACCAATAAAGTTAAATGCTCCTCGTGATTTTCTAATGTGGTTTGGTAAAACTTGTTCGAATAATGTATAGGTTCTGGTTATTTCAAAGGATAGAGTTCTATTGATTTGGAATAGGAGGGTGTTTGTTAAGGAAGTTTGTTGTTTGTCGCAGGATAGATTCAGTTCTAGATATCTGTTGATGTTTGCTAGGATTCTAATAATTTCGTCTTTTTCTTGAATAAAGGTTTCATATAACGGTTGTATGTCAAATGCGTTCATTATTTCCCATTCTGATACAATATTGTCTGCTGTACTCATGCGAATCGGTAGAAGTCCGGGGTTGTCATCTAGGGGTTTCCATTGGATGTCGTCGGCTGCTGCGAGGGTGGTGGTGCATCTGTAAGAGTAGATCTTAAGTCAGACAAATGGACTAGACGTTCTTTTTTATTTCTTAATCTAATCATGCAGGTATTGTCATTACTAATAGAAATTATTGGGAAGGGTCCCTTAAATTTAGGGACTGTTTTGGAACCTCGTTTTTTGGGTGCTCTGACATAGACCTTTTGACCTATTTTAAATTTTTCTTGTGGATTTGTTATCTCTCTGTTCATTCTGTTGACTGTTGTTGTTTTTCGACTTTCGATTCTTTCGTAAATAATATCATAAAATTGAGAAAGTTTCTTTCTATGTTCATCTAGTGAATAATCGAAAACTATTTGACTGGTTTTCGTATCAAATAAGTTTTTGCTTGGTGAATATCCAAAAACGACGTCGAAGGGTGTGTATCCTGTAGCAGAATGGTTTGTGTGGTTGTAAGCAATAACAGCTAGTTTCATAAGTTCTTCGGTAGTTTTGCTGTTAAGTTGTGGGTCTTGTCGAAATATTCGAAGGTGTTCAATTAGTGTGGAGTGGAGGCGTTCCACAATGCCATTTGATTCTGGATGGAATGGGGTTGTGAAGTGAAGATTAATCTTGTTATAAGCCAACAAGTTTTTTATTTGATTGTTAATGAATTCGCGACCATTATCAGTTGTGACTGCGGTTGGGGTTCCATAATGTTCGAAATAATCAATTAGGGCCTTCGCTACTTCACATGCTTTGCATTGAATAGGAATTGCTTGTCCAAATTTCGAAAACGAGTCTACTAGGGTTAGGTAGACTTTTTGATCAATGGTAAATGTGTCCATGAAAATGACTTCGAATGGTTTTTGCTGGGTAGGTGTTTGGTTCATTGGAATTGTAGGTGGATGTCTATCGTATTTTCCTCTTTGGCATATATTGCATTTATTGATATATTCTTGTATTGTGGTTAGCATATGACTCCAATAATATTTTTGTTTCAATTTGTCATATGTTTCTTGTGTGCCTCTATGATTTGTTTTGCTTTCATGGTAAAACTGTTTAATTTGGTTTATTTCTTCTTTGTTTCTTAAATATATTCTTTCTTGGGTACATCTTACTAATTTTGGGCCGTTGTTGTTAAAATATTTATTATTAGTCCAAGAAATGACTGAATTTCTTTTTTTGTATTTGGTATTGGGAACTTTACTATTGCTTCGATTTTATCTGGATTGGGTAATATGCCTTCTGGTGTAATGATATGTCCAAGGAATTTTACTGTTTGTTTTAAAAATTCTGACTTATCAAGCTGTATTTTGAAATTAGTTTTTCTGAATCTATCAAATACTGAGCGTATACTTTCTATGTGCTCTTGCAAGGAGGTTGAAAATATTAATACGTCATCCATGTAAACTAAACATTTACTTTGTAGGCCTGATAGTACGTGGTTCATTGTTCGTTGAAAGGTTGAGGGTGCATTTCGAAGTCCAAAGGGCAACCTTAAAAATTCGTAATGACCGTCGCGCGTCGTCTGTCGAGAATGCTGTTTTCTCGATATCTTTGGGATTCATTTCAATCTGATGGTATCCGCTTTCTAGATCTAATGTTGTAAAGTATTGACTGCGACCAAGTTTGTCCAGGACGTCCGTAATGTTTGGTATTGGAAATTTATCGGGTATGGTTTTCTCATTCAATTTTCGGTAGTCTATTACAATACGAAATTTTCTTTTTCCACTATTGTCCATTTTCTTCGGGACAATCCAAATAGGGGAGGACCATGGCGAAGTTGAATTAGTTATTATATTTTGTTCCAACATTGAGTCGATTTGCTTTTTGACCTCTGATTTATAGATGTGTGGGAATCTGTATGATTTCCTATAGATTGGTATGTTGTCCGTTGTTCGAATCTCGTGCTTAACTTGGTTTGTAAAAGTTAGTGGAATGTCCTCGCAGTAGAAAATGTCTCTATATTCGTAACAAAGTTTTCTTATGGCTTCGTACTCTTCTTGATTACAGTGTCTTAGATCAAGATTTTCCAAATTTTTCTTTTGTAGGTCGTTGTAGTTTATATCTGGATTGTTATATATAGAAAGTTCTTCATCAAAGTCCATAGGTTCGGTTGTAAAGTTATTTAATTGGTGGCTAGGCATACATGGAAGAGGTTCAGTTATTGTGAATGTTTTTTCTTCGTCAGTGTTGTTAATAAGCAATACTGTCGCTTCGTTATTTTTTGTATTTATAAGTCCTGCTGAATTTCTATTTGATTTTCAAATACAATAGAATTTATTAGAGCTTCTCCATTCTTTTGTGATATTGGTATTTTAGCTACAATTTCCGTCTTAGGACTAATTCTGTATTCGTAATTGTTTTCCATTTCGTTGGTGTCATTAGTACCTATTAGTCTTTTCCCTTCTGTCTGTTAGTAAGTAACCATTTTTAAAATCAAGGGTGGCTCCTATTTCTTGTAGTAGATCAAGGCCAATAAGTCCATCATATGTTTGACTAAAGTTAAAGATGTAGTGTGTATACAACATTCCTGGTTTTTTAAAGATTTTTGATACTGGAATTTCTGCTGAATATCTATGTAAGGATATGCTGTGAGGTGTTTTTATTTGGAAAGGGTCTTCTTTAATTCGGTCTGGAAAAAATGTTTCGGCGACTTTTTCTGTAATCAATGTTTTTGTGGACCCTGTATCAATAATAAATTTGGCTTCGAGTTCTGGGATAATTATATATGGAAGATTTGTATTGGCTGCGACGTTGATTTCTACTTGTTTTGTCTGGGTTACTTCTTCGCATTCGGCAGGTTCGTAATATTGGTCTCCGAGGCTGGTAAGGTAAAATTTTCGTCATCGTTATAACTTTGGTAATTTTCTGAATAGTATTCTTCGGGGTAATAGCTATTGTCAGCAATTTCTGAATCGTATGTCGGTTCTTCGTAATAGTCTGATTGATATTCGTCCCTGTTGGAAGAGGTACTTGGTATCTCTTGCAAATGTAATTCTTGCGCTGTCCATTTCGGTGCATTAGACGGTTGGGAGAATTTTGATCTTCTTGTGTTTCCAGATGAGGTATCCATTGGTTGGGGATAGGATTGTTGCGTATTAGGTTGGAAATTGAAACGTGGTTGATTTTGGAAATGTGGGAAATTTTGCGTATTTTGGAAATTTTGCGGAGTGGAAAAATTTTGTCTTTGGAAGTATTGCTGCGGTGGAGCTTGGCGTTGGAAATTTTGAGGGTTTTGAAATGGTCTTTGTTGAAATGTTTGTTGGGGGTTTCTTGGCATGAAAAAATTCGGCATACGATAAGGGATGTTTGACATAGGGCGGATTATTTGGGATTCGGTTTTGGTGGGGGTGTTTGAGAGTAACTGGGGTTATATTTTGGGTTTGTCGGTGTCGTTCTTATTTGAGATTGATTTGTATTCTGATAAGTGTTCTTCGTCCCTAACTTTTGTTGCCGGTTGTAGTTCATGTTTTCTTCTTCTACTACCATATTTATAGCTGCTTCTAGGCTCGTGGGTTGTTTACATCTTAATAGGTGACTTAGATGTGCGTTAAGTCCAGATAGGAAAGTCCGTAGTGCCATTTTTTTGTACAAATCTAATTTTTCCTTTCGTAGTTCTGCTGTTATATTTGCCATCTGCATTTTTGAGAGTAACAGTCCACGTAGCGATATGCATCTGTCTGCAAATTGGCTAGCGGTTTCGTTGTGATTTTGCGTTAACATCATAAGGTCATTTAACAGTGATTCTTCATTCCGTTGATCACCGAAAGTGTCTAAGAAAAATGTTTTTAATTCCGGGAAAGTGAGTATAGTTCTCGCGGCTAATACTTGAGCTGCTTTACCTACAATTTTATTTCTAAAATGCAGCATCAAAAATTTAATTCTTTGTGGATTATTATCCTGTACTAACATATCTAATACTTGCTCGCACGTGTCTAAAAATATCGGTAATTTTGAGTTATCTCCATCGAATTGAGGTATGAGCTCTAAATAATCTCGAACGGTAACATCATTTCTAGCCATCGCGGTTGAATTTAAATTTTCTCGTCCTATTAAATTTGAGGTTCCGGTAATATTAGAGGTATTTGCTCCCGTATTTGTTAGTATATACTGGTTAGGACCAAATGTCCGTAAAGAAAGATTAGCTAAGGTTTCGTCGTCGGAGTCAGGCATTAATAGTACTTACAAGAATATTAAGATGACAGAAAACATGAAGGCTCTGGTATATATAATCGATTACAATGTGATAACGAGGGATTTCAAGAGAACTCAGAGAGCTCCCAGGCGATGCTCTATTACACTTTGATTGATTATATATTTTTTCTTGAGCTGGAGGGCGGTTATTGTCTCGTTAGTTTTAGTCGTTCTAGTCAATTTCCCTAAATAGCGCAAGGCTATGTGCTTTTGACAATTAATAGCGAATGAGTTTATTACGTTTAAATACAAAGGTATGTATCTGAAGTACGACAATAACTAAAACATAATACTGTTACTACATCTATTTATAAGCTTCTTTATCTGTGCAATTATGCACAATTGCATCTTCTTTTGTTTAATACGGCGTCTGGATATCATAACTCGCGCACACGCGCATTGTTTTAAGAGGTCGGGTTACTAGTATGGGAAAAACTTAATGAAAAAACCCGTTCGAACAAATGACAACCTTCATCCGATGGTCTACCTGCTTTCGGAAAGGTAAGGTGAAGGGGAAGTTATGATTTAAGAACCTTAAGATTCGGAGGTTGACGCTTACACCATGTCGTTAGCCTGTCACTTGAAAAATAAATCAGCTATCATACTTTAACGTAGGTGAGAAAAATTTGTATGTACCTTTTGTACCTGTTTTCTGCAAAAGCGCCCCGCTTTCAATCTGGCAAATACGCATGCGTTCTTAACTAGATATTACACTATTCGTTGTCAAAATACTAGCTTTGCTAAAATGACTTAGGTCTGGCGGCTCTGGAATCTTACTCTAATATATTTCATATGCGTTTATAAATTGTTTGTGTGACTGTAAATGCAAAACATTATTAATGGTGTGGCATATATGTGACATAAAAGTCTTAGATAAACGTTTAATAGTGGGACGTCACATATGGAACATAAACGTCTTCGATATACGTTTATTAGTTGCGTGGCATATACGAAACATAGACGTCTTAGATATACGTTTAATACAGTGGCGGCTGGTGAAATTTCAATATTTTTTTTCTCGTCTGTGGCGCATGGGACCCATACGAAATATGGTAAATAACATCTAGAGAAGCACTTCTCTAATGACCCTTATTTTGAAAAAGCAGTTTGCGAAAAAATTTTTGAAAATTCGTTAGCCTCCCCTGGGTCTAGGGACTCCTGTTTATTTTTATTTTTTTTGTCATATGCATTTGACTTTTCATAAAAATACAACAATAAATTTTGGAGTTTGTGAAAATATTTTCATTACTAACTGAAATACAATGAACTGAAATTTTGTAATTTACATTTCAACAAATTACAATATTTCAATTCGTTATATCTCAGTAATAAAAATATTTCCATAAACTCCAAAATCTATTGTTGTATTTTTATGAAAAGTCAAATGCATTTGACAAAAAAAAATAAAAATAAACAGGAGTCAAGGGGAGGCTACCGAATTTTCAAAATTTTTTTCACAAACTGATTTTCCAAAATTTTTTAGGGGTCATTAGAGAAGTGCTTCTCTAGATGTTATTTCCCATATTTCGTATGGGTTCCATGCGCCACAGACGAGAAAAAAAATATTAAAATTTCACCAGCCGCCACTGGTTTAATAGTGGGGTGTCCTATACGAAATATAGACGTCTTAGGTATACGTTTAATAGTGAGGTTTCATATACAAAATTCAAACTTCTCAGATATACGTTTATTGATGGTTTGTCATATACGAAATATAAACGTTGATTGGGCGAACATTTTGAAGTATATTCAACGGCTCGATAAACTTCAATTATAGGGGTGGTATAAACAAAAAAAAAACGTTTATTAAATGGTTTAGTGTTCACTGGGCTGATACAATAATACAAAATTTCTGCCATCTAGATTTAAACCCGAAACATGTGTATTCTGAGCTAGTCATTAAATCAAAAATCGAATCAAATAAAAAATCAAATCAAATCAAAAACAAATTTATTTTAAATTATATTCAACATATTGTCCTCCCGAGCACTTGTTCAGAGCCACCCAGACATCCCCGATACGAATCGTCATGCCAATTGAAAGGTTGGACGGAGCGAGGCCAGATCGGATTAAATAGGAAATTAAATTATGGGTTCGACCCCCAGCATCGGTATTGACAACACCGGTGGGTGTGGATGTATGTCTGCGTTTTTCCAAATGTGTAACCCCCTTCCGCACAGCCTTAGCTATGGATTTGGGGGTTGTTTACTATCTAGGATGTGTTTATGTATGTTTATATTCTTTCGCAGGATAGGCGAACTAAAAAGTATATAGGATAAAACATGTAAAAAAAAAAATAATTGGTAAATACAATGCAAATAAAATATCGCAGTTATATATGGTTGATTCGTGCGGGAAAATTACTAACCAACAAACCTGTTCCAAACAATGCAGCAAAAGCGAGCGGTTATGCCAGACAACACACTTTAGGGTTTAAAATATTTGTGTTCCTGAAACTTTTGATACCCAAAGAAACATTGTGACCTTTTCAAAATAAGTCAATCCATTAGCGATTACTTTAAAAATCCGAAACTCATCAGATATGTGTTACATCTTACATTACAGTTTTACACTTTGTTTAGTCGTTTAAATAAACATTTTGCGGTAAAATTTTCCAACAAGTCTTAGTTCAATAAAAAGCACATATTTCACTCACTGTCTTTAGAATGTATGCAATATTAAATTACAATTCTTAAATTATATAAAAAAGGGCCATTTTCAATAATTTTGAATTTTGTTTCATAAGTCCAGTTTTATTCTAAATTTTATTGCAAGCGTTTTTTTTTTTTGTGATGTGATTACTAGTGCCGAAAATAGAAAGACTTTAATGCTGCAACATTAGTTATTTAAATTTCATGTGAAGGAACGATAAGATGTAATCCAAAACTTCTCATTACTTGTTATTACATCGAAAATAAACTAAAACAGTACAATTCCTGCAGCAGAAGAATCCTTTAATTAGGTACCTTTTTTTATCCTTAATTTGACTCCAGACAATAACAGAAATTAATTAGTTTTTTTTCTATAGATTATTTTTGTGTCCAATTGACCATAGATGCATTTATTTTATTTACCTTTGTGTCTTTGCAAATTATATTTTCTATAATTAGTTTGACTTAACATTGTAAGTATTAATTCTTAAAAACCATATTAAAAATAAGATATTTTTAATGAATTACAAAATTATCTTAGCAATTTTTGTCTCTTACGTGAATTTTCATAATAATTATTATCGTCACTCCGTGTAGAATCTATACCATCACTCGCACCATCAAACAGATAATCATTCTCACTTCCATACCCACAATTGCTTTTGTAAGCCGTTTTAATAAATATTTTGATCTAAAATTTTAAATGGTGATTGTACTCTATAAGAATCACATTTTTCTTAAATTTCATTGAAAATCCATTATTTTTGAAAGAACAATCATTGGTTTAAAAACGTCTAATTTTGTTATATTTCATTTTTTTTAATAATAACATTTGGAATAAATTATAGTTTATATACTTTTGTTGTATAATGTTTTCTTTTGCTGGTTTCCATAGGACCTATAGATTTCGAAATATTCAATGAAAACTAATAGAAAACACGGTATATAAATTAAATTGTTATTGTTCTCTTTTTTTTTATAAGCAAAAGCTAAACAAACAACCTTTAAAAGAAAGAACTTTCCAATAAAACAAAAATAAAGAAATTAAAAATCACTGCAATTTCAAAAAAAAATTAAACAAATTATTTCACGTTAAATTAAATGAAATAATCAAAATTTGCGAAAAGAGAAGATTAATTCAAAAATACATATCTCGGTAAGTTGGAAATCGAGAGAGACATTGCGTTAGTTGTCTTAGTTACCTAGTATGCGAAATACGATGAGTGGGAGAGGGAAATATTACCTGTCAACCGCGAATTATGATATGATTTCAAAGACGTTTTATTATATGCAATTTGGAACAATGTAGTTCTAGATTATTTTCAACTAGCTGGGACAAAAATATAAGCACTGGGGAATAATCAGCCCGAATTTTAAGATGAAATATCAATTTGTTTATTTGTAAGTGATCAAAACGCAAAAACCAACGTATCTCAGCTCCAAATGCAAGCAGACCATTACATTTTTTTTTGAAAGATGGCTTCTTTAATCTACTTTCATAAACCGTTTACCGATTTTGATTTCATAAAAAATCAGAGTTATTTGATTTTGTTTATTATTAAAATTTCGAAAATTATAAAAAAATGCAATAAAAACGGTTTAAATTTTGAAAAAGAAATTTTTTCCTTCGTGACTAGTACTTATAATAAGCTACAATTTAAGCCATCGTACACATTTGTATATTTGACCCGTTTTAATAATCATTTAGATTTGAAATTTTAAGCGATGATTGTACTTTGTAAGAGCTATATTTTTCCAAAATTTCATTGAAAATTATCCTTTATTTTTGAAATAACAGCAATTCGTTTAAAAACGTATAATTTTGCAATGTTCAATTTTTTTTAAATAATAATAACGATTGGAAAGAATTATAGTTTAGTCCTTTTGTTCCACAACTCATAACAAACATTTTCCTTCTCTTTATTGTTTTCCATAGAACTTATAGATTTCGAGATATTCAAAGAAAACCTATGAAAAACACGGTCTAAAAAATTAAATTGTTTAAATAAACAATACGCCGACCTCGCAGAAACTACAAAACTGAAGTGTGAACTATAGTTGACCCAGTGAACACGTTAAAACCAATAAACCGCCCTGACCAGACAATTTACATTGCGAATTTATCAGTCCTAATTTGACTCCACTACATGATAAATTGCCTACTTTAAAATGCATCACAAGTCAACTTTTTAGACGATATTTTTATTGCCAGCAATCCTAATCAGGAAACAATTATATGTAGACGTAAAGCTGGTAACCATATTATAATTAATAATTTTTACTAAGTCTACAAAAATAAATGAACAAGAATAGCGTATTACAGTTATTGAAGAGGCTGCTCGAATAGTAATTGAAGATATAGAATCAAAGGAATTTTATGACAAGGAATACCCCCCAGCTAATTTATTTTTTGATAATCTTGAAAGTTATATATCAAAATCACTAGAAAAATGTTTACAAATTATTGTTTTACATAAAAAACTACAAAAATAAATAAGAGAAGAAACGTTACTTTTCAGGCGTCTGCAATACATTTTCGTACCGAACCTGAATTAACAGAATGTTTTTCTCAATTTGTATTTGACAACGCTGATCATAACGTATGCACCATTGATGGTCGCAATACTTTTCATAGCATGGGTGGAATTCAATGCGTAGTCCCTCATACATCTCATACAAAATCTACTGTTGTATTTTTATGAGAAGTCAAATGCATTTGACAAAAAAAAATAAAAATAAACAGGAGTCAAGGGGAGGCTACCGAATTTTCAAAATTTTTTTCACAAACTGATTTTCCAAAATTTTTTAGGGGTCATTAGAGAAGTGCTTCTCTAGATGTTATTTCCCATATTTCGTATGGGTTCCATGCGCCACAGACGAGAAAAAAAATATTAAAATTTCACCAGCCGCCACTGGTTTAATAGTGGGGTGTCCTATACGAAATATAGACGTCTTAGGTATACGTTTAATAGTGGGGTTTCATATACAAAATTCAAACTTCTCAGATATACGTTTATTGATGGTTTGTCATATACGAAATATAAACGTTGATTGGGCGAACATTTTGAAGTATATTCAACGGCTCGATAAACTTCAATTATAGGAGTGGTATAAACAAAAAAAAAACGTTTATTAAATGGTTTAGTGTTCACTGGGTTGATACAATAATACAAAATTTCTGCCATCTAGATTTAAACCCGAAACATGTGTATTCTGAGCTAGTCATTAAATCAAAAATCGAATCAAATAAAAAATCAAATCAAATCAAAAACAAATTTATTTTAAATTATATTCAACATATTGTCCTCCCGAGCACTTGTTCAGAGCCACCCAGACATCCCCGATACGAATCGTCATGCCAATTGAAAGGTTGGACGGAGCGAGGCCAGATCGGATTAAATAGGAAATTAAATTATGGGTTCGACCCCCAGCATCGGTATTGACAACACCGGTGGGTGTGGATGTATGTCTGCGTTTTTCCAAATGTGTAACCCCCTTCCGCACAGCCATGGGTGGAATTCAATGCGTAGTCCCTCATACATCTGTAATAAATAAACTCATACCTAGACTAGAAAAACTTCCGAAAACAAGTTCGATTATCAAAAAGGGAACACTTCCTGTAAAACCATTTCAAAAGAGCCTTCATAAAAATATGAGAGGCACAGTAATGGAGTGCTTAATAGGTTATGATCTGAGTAATAATAGATACATTTCGGATATAAGTCTATCAGAGGGTGATTTTTTATGGCTTTACAACAAATATACAAATTTAAATAATACTTCAGGATGGAATAACTTCATGGAGAAGATAACATCTAAATTAGATTATGAAAAATGTAGAATACCTAATATGTCTACCTTTATCTCAGCTCCTCCATCAGATTACGACACAATATACACAGACTTATTAGAAGCGCCTAGAAAAGCTAAACTACAAATCAACAAGTTACTTTTGTTACATTTGCTCAACCGCTTTATTTGATAGCACGAGACATTGTTTGCAACTCAGATGATCGTTGGTAAAAAACGTTATCGTAAGGCTAGGAGGTTTCCATCGTGCTATGTTATATATAGGAGCTGTTGGTTACATAATGGATGGCAGCTGATTGAAAGAGTTGTTGTGTACTATATATGCAGCAGAATCAACGAAGCACATTTTAAACGGTCATGCATACTCCAGAGCTTTTAGGGGACATACATTAGTTCTCGTTGCTTTAGCTATGTTAATTTTTTCGATTATCGATTTTAGTGATGAAGAAAATAGAGTCATACAAGACACAATGCAAGACATGGGCGAATTAACGATTTTTGATAAGTTTAAAAGGCCCGAATTTCAATTATTGATTAAATAATTCAAGGCAAAATTAAAAGAACTTGCTGCTGATAATCGACCAACTTCGAAATTATGGTACAATACTTTCAAATGATTACTTTACTTAAGGAATTTATTGAAGCTGATTGTTGTGGATTCTGGGAGCAGCATCTGCAATGCATACTACATGTACATATTTTAGGGCACTGGTGAATTTAAATTAAACACAAAACGAATCTAATTACGCATCTTTTAATATTTTTAGTATTGTTCGTACAATGGCTTACAGAGAATTAACTAAGAGAGTGTATATAGGACTAACTTGATTTTATTTTTTATGCGTTCTGCTTAGTCAATGGTTTATAGTTTACAGTATCTCGTTACACAGATTAAGAAGACTGCGTAACAAAGATGATGTAATTTTTGTAAATAATTCCAACACACCCCCTCAAAAATTTATCAACTTATAACCTAGGCTGATACAAAAAAAAACTTTAACTAATTACTGCGTTTTACGGGGATTTTAACATAGTTCAGCATTCGCTGCAAGAACTAGGAAAAACTCCAATGCAAAAACCTAGTCAAACCATTCTAAATTAACTTATAATAATACCATACAGGAATATAATAAATTTCAAACAATTTGCTTAATGAATTTCATCCAGTAATCCCAACTTGCACCGCAACTCCTTGAAACGCGGGTCTGGTAGCGACTTTGTAAACAGATCAGCCTCCTGGTTATCTGTGGAAACATATTTCAGGCAGATTATCTTGTTCTCTATTTGCTCTCGCGTAAAATGATATTTAATATCTATATGTTTTGAGCGTTTGTGACTTATCGGATTAGTTGCTATCGCAATGCAACTTTAATTATCCTCAAACAAAATATTTGGATGTAGAATTTGGATTTTTATGCTCTTTAGTAATGATTTCAACCACAGAGCTTCTTTTACCGCTTCAAATAAGGCCATATACTCTGCTTCGGTTGACGATGCTGCAACTGAATTCTGCCGTTTTGTATTCCAAGTTACTATACAATTATCAAACATTTTAAACACATACCCTGTTGTGCTTCGCCGGTCAGTTTCATCAATTGCCCAATCTGTATCAACATATCCAATTAATTCCTCCACAAAGTCACATTTCTTATAAATCAATTTTATGTTTATTGTACCTTTTCCATCTTAAAACACGCTTCAAGGATTGCCACAATTCCTTGTTTGATTTATTTTTATATTTAATCAGCATATTTAGTAAAGTACATAAATCTGGACGTGTACAAAGCATTGCATATAGTAAACAACCAATTAAATTTCGACAGGGTGCGCCGCTGTCTTCATTTGACTCTAAAGCTTTATAGTTTAATTTAGTTGGTAAAGGTGTACTTACTGCATTACACTCACTCATGTATTTTCTTAAGACAGATTTTAAGTATATACTTTGGTCTAAAGAAATTTCACTTTCCGTTCTCTGTATCCTAATACCAAGAAAAAAAATTTGTTTCTTTTGAATCAACCATTTGAAATTTAGTCATTAAAAAATGTTTAAAAGCATTCATTGTGTCTGTTTCTCGCGTTACAATTACTATGTCATCTACGTATAAAATAAGATAGATATTTTTATTTATGTGACCCTGATCTTGGAAATATAAACAATGATCGACAGAAGAATTTATGAAACCGTGCTGTTTCAGAGTTTTATCAAAACACTCATTCCAACAACGCGTCGATTGTTTTAGACCGTACAATGATTTGCTGAGTTTGCATACTATGTTTTCATGTTTAATGTTTATGCCGTCGGGTACTTTCATGAATATATTCTCTTTTAAATCACCATTTAAAAAAGCTGTCTTTACATCCATTTGATGAATTAACAGTTTATATTGATTAGCAAAGGCTAACAGACATAGAAAAGTACTAATTCGTGCTACCGGCGCAAATGTTTCAAAATAATCTAATTTATATAATTGATTGAAACCCCGAGCTACCAAACGTGCTTTATACTTTGTTAAATTTCAATATTCATTATGTTTTTTGTAAACACCCATTTACTATCAACAATATTTACATTCTTAGGCTTTTGCACTAATGTTCAAGTTTTATTTTGCATTAAAGAGTTAAGTTCCTCTTCAACTGCTTTTTCCCACTTGACCCTGTTTTGATTTTTAGCTGTTTCTTGATAGCATGTGGGAATTACTTCATCTAAGACTTGAATGTTTAATATATTATAATTGTTTATTTCTAAATCACGATCTTTATTTTCTAGTCTAATTATTATAATATATTATAATTGTTTATTTCTAAATTACGATATTTATTTTCTAGTCTAATTATAGCAGCCTGATCATTTGTTTGCATTAATGACGCATTTTGAACAGTAAAATGTAGAATATACAAATAGTTCATGCGCTTACCTGTTAGTATGGTGTTCTGGTCAATTTTGATGATTACTTCACCATTGTGATTAAAAATCACGGAAGCCCCAGCCTCTTGCATTCTTCTTACTGACAGAAGATTCAACGGAACCTCTGAGCATAAAGGACTCCTCGCAGGACTCTAACATGGCCCAAGTTAGTGACTATTTCAATGTTGCCTACGTGTGTTGCCCAAATACACTCTTCCTTTTCCGCAACCGCAATTTTTATCGGTTCCTTCAATTCTTCGTAGTCCTTGTAGAACCTGAGGTCGTTTACGAGATGTTCTGTTGCTCCAGAATCCAATACAAATTTTAATTTTCCTTCGAGCTGTTCACTTTGTCCTTCAGTATACATCATAAAAGCGAAACTATCCTCCCTTTCTTTAGAGGTCATCATTCCAGGAGTGCCCTCAGATCTGCGGGATTGTTCATGCCTTTTTGGTTGGCGATGTTCTTGTCTTTTCAGTTCCTGATTATAATAATAGCAGTCCTACATGATTTCTGCGACCACAAAAATAACATTTTTGTTCAGTTTTAAATGTAGGTTTTGTATATGGTTTACGAAAATTATTTCCTTTATTTATTTTAGTCTAGAAAATAGCGTGCAACTTCAACGACGAATAGTTACGTCTGCCAGTCGGTAATCAAAGAGACCATATAAGTACATTTTCTTTCTCTCTGGAACTTTTTGGTATGGTGGTGGGATAGGGAGGGGGGGGCATTTATTGTTTAATCGAATGATTATTGATATCTGTTCGCATAGGTAGTTAGTATATGTACTTCACATACCCCAATTACGCTGGCAGACGAAACTTCCGATCGGCGCGCGCAAATAGAAAAAAAAAATTAGTTTCTATTTCCGGTTAACGCGCGCGCCGACCGGAAGTTTCGTCTGCCAACGTAATTGGGGTGTGTGAAGTACATATACTAACTACCTATGTGGACAGATATCGACAATCATTCGATTAAAAAATAAATGCCCCCCTCCCTATCCCCCCACCATACCAAAAAGTTCCAGAGAGAAAAAAATTTTGTACTTATATGGTCTCTTCGATTACCGACTGGCAGACGGTAACCATTCGTCGTCGAATTAGCACGCTATTTCCTAGGCTATTTGCTTGCGTTTATTTGAATGTTTATTTACTGGTTGAAATAGCAATGCTTTCATACTTGTATCAGTACTGTCCTTCTATAATTTTTGTTCGTGTTCCAGTAGCAACTTCTTAACAAAAGCTAAAGTGAGACGATCATCAGACATTGTTTTTATTGCTGCACCATCGTATGAGTGAGGTAGTGTGTTTAATAAATACCATACTTTCGACATCTCGTTTACACTATTTCCGCATGCAATAAGGTCTCTTATCATTTCATCCAAGTCGACGAAATGTTTCTTCAAAGGCATCTGAGGTCGTAATTTATAACTAAACAATTTATTCTGGACATTTAACTGCGTGGCAAGGTTCTTACAGGCGTAGGTGGAGTCGAATTTTTTAAGAATTTGGCTAGCTGTCGCACCATCTGGTATTTCACCTAACATCGAATCTTCAACATTTTCGATGATTTGCCCTTTTGCAAATCTCTCCCAGTTCTTCCATTCATCTGTTAGGATTTCTGGCGGTTCGTCATCTAACACAGTTAACGCCCCTTTCTGTTCAACTATAGCACGTAATCGGTATTTCCACACTAAATAGTTATCACCATTAAAAGGCTTAATGTTTCTTTTTGTATGTTTTTCACTGGACATTTTTGTTTTTCAGTTTTCGCACTTGATCAGTTTTCGTACTTGAAAAATTTTCGCACTTGAAATTTTCACTTAATTAGTACTTTTTAACTAACACTCTATCTGGGCCTATAACTTTTAGGGCAGTGGTGAATTTAAATTAAACACAAAACGAATCTAATTACGCAGCTTTTAATATTTTTAGTATTGTTCGTACAATGGCTTACAGAGAACTAACTAAGAGAGTGTATATAGGACTAACTTGATTTTATTTTTATGCGTTCTGCTTAGTCAATGGTTTATAGTTTACAGTATCTCGTTACACAGATTAGGAAGACTGCGTATTGTTACGCAGTCTTACATCAAAATTACATCAACTTTGTAGTTGCTGTAATTTTTGTAAATAATTCCAACACATATGCTGTCTATTTTCCATTCCGGTGGGCATCATTTGTATGCAAAATTCGCTCATTTGTATTTGCAAGAAATGCTTGGATTAGATATGTCAGAGCACAATGAATTTATTAAGCTTGGTTACTTTACGGTTCGAAGAAGCGGTAAATTTTGGTGCGGAATTTCTTCAGACCAGGCAATAGAAACGGGATTAATGCGAATTTTCAAAGACCTAAAAATGGTAGAGTCACAGATGATGCCGATGTGGCAAAATGGATTTTATCTATGCCCACTTTGATTGATATCCTGGAAGCATTTTAAAATTATTGTTCAATTTCGTTTGGTACTAGTGATCAGCAAAAAAGCGGCATCCATGTAGACGGAGGTACATTACTTATTAAAAGAGATAATTTAGATTTGCAAAAATTGTTGAAATGGCTACAAGATCACCCCCTTTTCAATAATTCAGACAGAATTATATCTTTAAGTACTGGGATGATTGGCGACAGCAGTGTGCAATTGGTACAAGGCATTTGAGCAAGGTTGCATTGGAATAAAAAAATCTTCAATGTACAATTGAAGGATGTTAAGATACAACGGAAGTTACGTGTAATACCCTTAAGCGTGATGTACTCTATCAAAGTGAATGAAGTGCCAATTGATCCTACTCTTCTATTCCAAAGAATATCCTTGTTAAAGAAAGATGATAAACAATTAGAAGAATTTTTCAAATATGAACTCGCACCTTACCCTTTATGCTTATTCGATAATAATGGTATGCGAAAGACACCGAAATCAGTATTGTATGAGTTATTTGAGCCTCTTGTGGAAATTCCGAATTTAAATAATTTGTTTTTTGTAATTGATGGTGATTTTTTAGAGAATATTATTTAGGTATTAAGCAAATCACAACTTACACACTTTTTTATTTATTACGAAATTACCTACTTCCTGTATATTGTTACCTTAATCTAGGCACGCTAATATACTAGTCAGGTAAACACTTTAAACACTCATTATTGGAGAAACAATCAAAACAACTACTCTTCTAGCTAATACTGACGAAGTATTGAATTACTTGATATTACTTGATTCCTAGCATTTTAAAGAAAAAAATATGTTGAAAATACTTAATAATTTATTTAAATTCAGTCATGGTGGTTTTTTGTTGCATAAAGTTACTTGGCACCGTGATTTCACGTATGCAGAAAATATATATTTATACGTAGAATATATAAGAAAATATTATTCTGATAATAGTATTGTGGTCTTTGATGGTTACCCAAATGAATTTCAAAGTACGAAAAACACAGAGCGTATGCGCAGACTGCAAAAAAATTGTTGTGTAGAGATTACGTACACAGAATCTATGAAACCCGCTGTTCCTCAACATACATTTTGTCAAACAGTAAAAATAAACAAAATTTTATTTCAATGCTGGCTAAACAATTAAATAGCTGTAAAGTAGGGGCCCTTTTATGCAAAGAAGACGCAGATACAGACATCATTCAGATTGCGATTTCTAAAAAAAAAAAAAAATAAACAACAATGTAATCATTGTAGGTGAAGATGTCGATTTATTAATTATCTTCACACAGCTCGCTGTAATAATAGAAGACAATATTTATTTCTACAAACCGATGATACGCAACGTATATGACAAGTATTTTACTCAAAATGCTTTTAAATATCAAAATTTAAATAACTGTGTAATGTTTCTACACGCATTTTGCGGATGTGACACAACTTCTGCCTTTTTAAGAATTGGGAAAAAAAATATTGGTATACTTCTGAAATATCAATTCTTACAAAAAGATGTACAAGTCTTTTACGATCGACAAGCTACAAAGGCAAGGATATTTGCTGCTGGCATAAGTTGTATCGTAGCACGTATGGTTCAGATCCAATAAAAAAACACATGTTTACACGTTCTGCGTTTTGAATGTTTTATGAAATGCACTTCAAAAACATCATGTAAATTATTTGTTCTCCCACCAACCGAAGAGGCTGCAAATGAGCATTCACTGAGGGTGTATTTTCAAATACAGAAATGGTTAGGATTTGCAGATAGAAATCCTAAAGAATATGGTTGGAAAGATACCATAAATGGATTAATGCCAGTGACAACAACAAAAAATCCTTTGCCAGATAATTTATTGAAGACTATTTGCTGTCTGTGTATATCAGGTTGCAAAACAAAACTTTGTTCATGTAAAAGGATAGGGATTAAATGCACAAATTTGTGTCATTTTTATAATGGATTAAATTGCAACAACTGTTTTGAAATAACATTGAAACAAACTGAGCACGAACTTAACGACGATGAAGACGATGTTTTATCGATTTCTGAAATGGAAACAGAAGAAGCAGACTTTAAAAATTCATTTGTCACAGCGGAAGACATTGACAAAAACGAAGTAAACAATGTTTCGAAAAGTGAGGATGATTTTCAAATTGACAGTGAAGAAAGCTCAGTGGATGAAGACGAATCAGATGATTCAGTCTGTTTTTAAAAAAAGGAAACTACAATAATATTTGTAGGTATAATTAAGGAATATTTCTATTCTTCTTCTGTACCACTGCATTACATCTCTATCAACGTTCCCTTACGTATGAAATAAATGGTACGGCCAGGCCGAACTTACTTTATCGACTGACTTTCAAATTATTTGTTTATCAGTAAATATTCTGTATGTGAATTTTACGGAAAAAACAAATAATGGTATGTTGTTAGATCAATTTACAAAATCGTTAAAGACGTTTTCTAGGAAATCGTTTTTCCATATGAAATATCATTGGCAGCACTACAAGGCTCCTCAAAATTACGACCACTATAATGTTCCTACTATATGTTAATAGCATATTAGCTCGCATATTATATAATAGTACTTCAGGAAACATGTTTGTTGATCAATTTACTCTAGTTAATCATTGAATATAGTATAATGTCTGGAATAATTGTGTGATGATGACATATTCTGTACAACTTTATGTAATTTTAGGAAGACTGTAATATGTAAAGAACAACAATACAACTTTTAATTGTTTTTCTTCACATAATAAGTACTGCATAAATAGCACATAAAACATGTATATTTGCTTCATATTAATATTAAGTAAATAAGATTAGTGACTTAATTGACTTTGGCCATATGTCTTATTAAAATTGGTATACTTATATCTTTATATTATAATTTATTATTTAAATTATTATTGATATTACCTAGTACAGCAACCTGTAAATTATCTATGTATGTTGATTTATCGGTGAATAAATAATAAATAAATAGGTATACCAATTAACAGTAATCACGTTAATTTTATAAACAGAATATATTTTAAGTATCATTTATGTAAATATTGTCTTCATTTTTCTTTATTTTCAGATATCCAAAATTTCCAATGTATTTTAATTAAATAACGCCTAAACAAATTATTTTACGTTACAATACATTGAAAATAAACACAAAACACAAACATTTTAAAAATAAACGGAAAATCAGATATGACAAGAGTCGAAAACATTATAAAATAATAAAATTGTTGAATTTATGATGAATAAAAACTTAACAAATTATATTTTGTTAAATAAAAGAATCAGAATATACAAAAAGGACTAAAAATATTTAAAAAAGGACTCGATATGATGAAAATGGAGTGATGTATACCATTAATTAAGTTAGTTGCCTAGTTACAATATTCAGGGAGTGGGGAGATAATTTTTTTTTCGAGCGTACGTTATGTCCTCAATGGTGCTTTATGCGATGTAATTTAAAAAGTTTTAGTTCTGCATAATGTTCAGCTAGCAGAGAGAGAAATATAAAACATTTTTGGAAAAACTTTCGCTTTTAAGCAAGTCAAATATGACAGTTTGTTGTTTATGTATTTCCATATTCACCTGAGAGACATTAAATTATATTTATTTTATTTTTACTTACTTCGTCTCTGAGGATCGGCAACCATCTGGTACAGAAATCTATAGAATAATTAGAAACATTTATCCTCATTTAACAAAATAATAGCGGATTCCTTAAGTTTTCTTTTAGTTGAGTCGCTTTCTTTTTCCAAAATTTTCGCGGAGTCCCACTGGATCCTATGATTGTTATCCCGCGCGTGTTCACAATTTTTTTATTTCTGAAATTCTCCCTTTCTAGCATAATCTCTGTGTTCACCATGCCTTACGTTGAAAGGTCTAGATGGCTCACCTACATAATGCTTACCGTACTCACACGGAACACTATAAATACAGTCCTTGGAATTTTGAACAATATTCATCAGCTTAATTTTTGATAAAACGGATCTTAATGCGGCTCCCGTTTGAAAACCCACTCGTACAGAAAATCTATTTCCGAGTTTCCGTAATTTATCTAATAAACTCTGAATATATGAAATTACTGCTAACGATCTAAATTCAGGTTGTAAATGTTGAGTGGTTACTCCGTTTTCAATGTTTACCAACTGGCTATCAAAACTCTCGGGGTATTGATTATTCAATAGAACAGTTTTTTAAATTGTCTCTTGTTATTTAAGCTTTCATCATTTGAAGAAATTACTTTAGCCCTATCATACAAACATTTTATATCTTTCTTAACGCTAATATGTTGATTTGAATTGAAATTCAAATATCTGTTTGTGTGTGTTTGTTTTCGATAAACACTGGTTTCATACTTATTATCTAACTTCTTAATTAAAACATCTAAGAAAGGTAATTCATTATTATTCTCTACTTCTATTGTAAAATTAATTGAAGGTTCCTTTTCGTTAATCTGATTTAAAAAATTATTTAAATGTTCTTTGCCATAAGGCAAAAATATCATCAACATAATACCTTCACTAAAAATGAAGTTATTAATATTATTTTTTTCTAAATATTCCATAAAGTTATTACTTAATAATGGAGATAAAGAAGAACCATAGCCATACCACAGTTTTGTTGATAGAAGTCATTATTTAATTGAAAGTATGTCTTTTTAATACAAAGAGTAAGTAATTCCATTATAGTTTCTATGCTTATTTAGTTCTATTCGCCACATCCCCATCATGTTGCAATTTATTTTTAATTATTATTAATGTTTTATCTACCAGAACATTTGTAAAAAGAAATCGTTTTAAATAAGGTACACTCCAAGAGTGCTTCATAAAGATATTTGACGAAATATATAAATTAAGAAAGGAAATTCCAAAGTACCTACCGTTGTCAACAAGTGATGCAATGTTCCCTTTTAAAGTATATCGTGTGGTATTTAAAAACTCAATGTTGGAGTGTTGAACATTGAAAAGTATAAAATTAAAACTTTGGAATGGTCTAAGGTTAATGAACACAAACAAATTCTGAATGAGCTATGAAATTGATGAATTGTAGCTATAATAGCCCTTTATATATATATATATATATATATATATATATATATATATATATATATATGAAAATAGGATTTGAAGGAAACAACCACTCAGAGGGGAAATACCCCGACCTGCATTGAATTATACCTTCAAGTCGTGATCGGTAGCCAAATATCATTTGTCTGTTCCTAACCAGACATAGACCGGTTTCGAACTTATTATGTTCTCCTCAGTATGCCATAGGTTGAGAGTTTACCTCTCACCATCACTTAATTTGCATTAGTATGCATAAGACTAGCAGGTTGGCCACTATCATTAGTCTGTTCCATAACCTATGGCATTCTGAGTAGTTGTTTCCTTCAAATCCTATTTTCATTAACAATGAATATAGCCCACTATGACTAGAGGTCGCCGCTCTTGGTACTTGCTAGGCAAGTGGCTATACGCCAGAGACATTATGTCCGACGTATAGTAGCATCTGACCACATGAGAGTTTACTTCTCACCATCACTTCATTTGCATTAGTATGTATAAGACTAGCAGGTTGGCCACTATCATTTGTCTGTTCCATAACCTATGGCATACTGAGGAGAACATAATAAGTTCGAAACCGGTATTGTCTGGTTAGGATCAGACAAATGATATTTGGCTTACCGATCACGATTTGAAGGTATAATTCAATGCAGGTCAGGGTATCTGCCCGCTGAGTAGTTGTTTCCTTCAAATCCTATTTTCATTAACAGTGAGTGTAGCCCACTATGGCTAGAGGTCGCCGCTCTTGGTACTTGCTAGGCAAATGGCTATACGCCAGAGACATTATGTCCGACGTATAGTAGTGTAGCGATTCACTCACTCCAGTAAAGAAGATCCAACTTACTATCTACTAGAGACCCAAATAGTAACCAAGAAGAAAGAATAAAAAACAAAATAATAATATAATAATATAATAATATTTGATAGGCACACAAAAGATTATGTATATACCTTTCTCGAGATTTTAATTAATATACCAATTGAAACTAATATTTATTTTAATTCATATGGGTAAATAAGAGTCCATAGAACCCATAGATTGGTGACCCCGACCCCAGGTTGATCCTCAAGAATTTATTTGTTTTGGTGACTTATTGTATGGATATGTGATGTATACTGATGCGACGAAACCAGCTGAATTGACTATCCAAGATTTGATTTTATTTGATGGTGTCCATTAGAATTTATATTCAGAAGAAACTTACCTGAAATATTATTGGCTGCCAAACTATTTGAAAACTGACCAAGATTTTTCGAAATTTCATCATCTGACTTAATTATAGAGTAAGTGAATTGTGTTTCATTATTTCTCTCGTCGGATTAACAAGCAATCAATCAATTCATCAATCAATTCATTAGTCATCGATTTATTATTTTTCGTTTAAAATGGCACCTCCTACAGAAAATATTTTATTGGATGACATACCAATTTCATCAGGTGCAGGGACATCACACAATAATTACGTTTCTACCATTAAACTGCCACCCTTTTGGGCATCCAAACCGGAGATATGGTTTACTCAAATTGAGTCACAATTTTCTATTAACAGAATCGTTAACGATCGAAAGAAATACGATTACGTCATTGCCAGTTTACCCCCGGAAGTTATTACGACGATTTATGAGATTGTCACTAATCAACCGGAAAGAGATATAACTATATGAAAACTTAAAAAATATTCTAATTTCTCGTTTGACCTCAAGCGAGGAGAAGCGGTTAGAAGACCTGCTCTCTGGTTCCCAGATGGGGGACCTGAAACCATCAGATTTTTACCGATCGATGTTGTCGACAGTCGGAGGTTCCCATGTGGTGAGCCAGGAGCTTCTGGTCAAATTATGGAAGCGGCGATTGCCTAAAACCATTTTCATCGCGATCATCGCATCCGGGAAATCTGAAATCAAGGAATTAATTGACATAGCCGATCGTATATGGGAGTCGTGTCAAAATTCTATGACTTCACTTACCTCAAACTCAATTTGTAACGTTAATCCCACAGTTTCTACGTCTAATTTGATCGCAACATTTCAAGACACGTTAAATCAGTTGCTACACAAACAAGAAATCTTTACATCTCAATTAATTGCTATTGAATCTAAGGTTTCTTCAATAGCTTCCGCTATTCCTACAGTTTCTGGCACTTATTGCGATAGTTGTAGAAGTCGACTCGACTCAAGAAATCACAGAGGCTCGAGGCCCCGTTCTAATAGTCGAAGGGGTACCAGCGTTAGATATAATCCTTCTAATGCCAAGGTTTGCTATTACCATCAACTTTATGGTCGTAAAGCATTTAAATGTCTCGGAGATTGGTGCACTTTCGCCAAAGATGTCAAAACCGACAATCAAATATGACTAAAAGTCAATAATATTTTGACAACTGACGTTAATTTTTCGGATAGTAAACGTCGTCTTTTTATATTTGATAATGCTAATAAATTAGAATTTCTCATTGACACAGGCGTCGATAGTACCTCGGAATCTGTTAACAGATATTAGAAGAAATCCCGATGTTGTACTCACGGCGGCTAGTGGCTCAATTATAAATACGTTTGGGAAGAAATTTTTGAAAATTGATTTAAACTTACGTAGGTTATTTCCTTTCGTATTTAACATAGCAGATATCAACGTCCCGATTATCGGAGCAGACTTTTTATCTCATTTTGGTTTAATTGTTGATTTGAAACATAAATGTTTGATCGACAATATGACTAGTTTGTCAACATATTTATTTCTAACAATGGTCCATTACATTCTCCTAAGTTATTTAGCATATCAAATGAATTCACTGCATTACTTTTACAATTTCCTAGTTTAATTAGCTCCCCAAATTACAATTTGCCCGTTAAACATACCGTAGAGCATCATATTGTTACAGAGGGTCATTTACCTTTTTCACGCCCACGTAGGTTGGATAACATTAAATTCAAGATAGCTCAGAATTAATTCAACGCTATGGTAGAATTAGGCATCTGCATTGCTTCTTCTTCTTCCGTGTCCTCGCCATTACATATGGTGGAAAAAAAAAAGAGCAACGACTGGAGACCTTGTGGAGACTATCGTCGTCTAAATTCAATTACTGTCCCTGACAGATACCCACTACCGCATCTCCACGACTTTAATTCCCAGTTATATGGTTGTATTATTTTTTCAAAGATAGATTTGGTACGTGCTTATCACCAAATACCTGTCGCAAAAAGTGACGTTTTTAAAACAGCGATTACTACGCCGTTCGGTTTGTTTGAATTTGAGCGTATGCCTTTCGGCTTACGTAACGCCAGTTAAACTTTCCAACGTTTCATGAACGAAGTTTTAGTAGGTTTACCCTTAATTTTCGTCTATTTAGATGACATCCTGATTGCAAGTAAATCTAGTTCGGAACATTTAGAGCACTTGAAATTTGTTTTTCAGAGGTTAGAATTGTACGGCATAAATATTAAACCGTCAAAATGCATATTAGGTGTCAGTAATTTGACATTTTTGGGACACAATATTTCTTCAGCCGGTATTTTACCTTCTTCTGAACGTGTTGATGTCATAAATAATTTTCCCTTACCTACTACAGTTAAACAACTTCAGCATTTCATAGGTATGGTTAACTTTTATCGTCGTTTCATACCTTCTTTCGCTGAAATCTTAATTCCTTTACATGCACTTTGTACTAGCTTACTACATGATAAAGTTAAAATAATAAATGATTGGCCTGTCGACTGTCTTCACAGTTTTTCCAAAGCCAAAGAAGCTTTAGCTGGAGCAACCTTTTTAGCACATCCACGTTGTGATGATAGCTCGTTTTTATCGCTGACAGTTGATTGTTCAAATGTCTCTATGGGGGCAGTTTTTGAACAGCGCGATGACGAAGGTGTACTTGCTCCATTAGCCTTTTTCTCACGAAAACTTACTTTGGCACAGACAAAATACAGTACCTTCGACAAGGAACTTCTTTCTTTATTTACAGCGATTAAACATTTCAGATTTTTACTAGAAGGTCGCACATTTATTTATTTTACTGACCATAAACCTTTGGTCAAAGCATTATTCACTAAAACTGAAAGATTTCCCAGGCAAATTAGACATCTAGAATACATTGCTCAATTTGCATGCGAAATCAGATATATCAAAGGGAAAAATAACATTGTTGCAGACACTTTATCACGTGAGCATGATACGTCTTCTTTACAACAATGCATTTCCCCAATTTCAACCCAAAAGTCTAACCTAGTTGATAATAACTTTGACTTAAATTTATTGAGTAGAGCTCAAGAAGATGATTCTGACCTTAAATTTTTATTATCAGATAATTCATCAAATACAAAGAATACCTTTATTTTAAAGAAAATTCAAATTCCATATTTTGACAAGTTTATTTGGTGTGACGTTTCCCACACAAAACTTCGTCCTTACGTTCCGATTGTTTATAGACGGACAATTTTTGATATTTTTCATGGTTTATCTCACCCTGGTATCAAAGCGACTAGAACGTTGGTTTCTAAAAATTATTTTTGGCCCAAAATGTCTTCAGATTGTAATCTCTGGGCAAAAAATTGTATTAGCTGTCAAACTAGTAAAGTGACAAGACATACAAGGAGTCCCATAGCTAACTTTGATATTCTTAAAGGACGCTTCGACCACATACATATAGATTTAATAGGACCATTACCTCCTTCTAAAGGTTGTTCTTATATTCTTACTGTGATCGAACGTTTTACTAGATGGCCCGAAGCTTATCCACTTCAGGATATTACTGCAGAAACTGTAGCGCGTACGTTATTTCAGAATTATGTTTACCGATTCGGTGTCCCTGTCACAGTGACAACGGATCAGGGCGTTCAATTTGAAACTAAACTCTTTAATGAATTTTCAGAATTTTTGGGATTTCATAGAATACGAACCACATCATATCATCCCAGTAGCACCGGAATGATAGAAAGGTTTAACAGAAGTATTAAAACTGCTCTGAGAGCTAAAGCTTCTACACCACATTGGGTAGATGAACTTCCTATCATACTATTAGCTCTCAGGACCATCCCCAAAGACGATTTGCAATGTTCCTCCGCAGAACTCGTTTTTGGTCAAACTTTACAAATACCTGGTGAATTTTTTATTAAATCATATACTTGTCCGGATATTCCTTATTTTATTACTAAATTACGTACTTCATTTAATAATTTAATGTTCATTCCACCTTTTCACCACGTTAATTACAAATCATTTGTCAGTCCAGACATCTCGAATTGTAGTTTTGTTTTCGTTCAGAAAGAACGTTTTAAGAAGTCTTTTACTCCACTGTACGAAGGGCCTTTTAAAGTGTTGTCCCTTACAGATAAATTGGTTATTTTTGTTAAAGGAACTAAAGCCGTCACGGTAAATATTGACAGAATTAAACCGGCATATTTAATAACTGACAAATGTGACGTCTTTACACCCGTGATTAAAAAAGTACGCTTTGCCATCGATACATTGGTTGATTGATTGTTTTTCTGACGGAGGGATAAGTGTAGCGATTCACTCTCTCCAGTAAAGAAGATCCAACTTACTATCTACTAGAGACCCAAATGGTAACCAAGAAGAAAGAATAAAAACAAAGTAATAATATAATATAATAATATTTGATACACAAAAGATTATGTATATACCTTTCTCGAGATTTTAATTAATATACCAATTGAAACTAATATTTATTTTAATTCATATGGGTAAATAAGAGTCCATTGAACCCATAGTAGCATCTGACCACATGAGAGTTTACCTCTCACCATCACTTCATATATATATATAATGATTTAATGAAGCAGGACCCAAGAATTAAATCCCCTATATATATAAAATAGGATTTGAAGAAAACAACTACTCAGCGGGCAAATACCCCGACCTGCATTAAATTATACCTACAAATCGTGATCGGTAGCCAAATATCGTTTGCCTGTTCCTAACCAGACATAGACCGGTTTCGAACTTATTATGTTCTCCTCAGTATGCCATAGGTTATAGACCCGACAAATGATAGTGGCCAACCTGCTAGTCTTATACATACTAATGCAAATGAAGTGGTGGTGAGAGGTAAACTCTCATGTGGTCAGATGCTACTATACGTCGGACATAATGTCTCTGGCGTATAGCGACTTGCCTAGCAAGTACCAAGAGCGGCGACCTCTATCCATAGTGGGCTATACTCACTGTTAATGAAATAGGATTTGAAGGAATCAACTACTCAGCGGGCAAATACCCCGACCTGCATGGAATTATACCTTCAAATCGTGATCGGTAGCCAAATATCATTTGTCTGTTCCTAACCAGACATAAACCGGTTTCGAACTTATTATGTTCTCCTCAGTATGCCATAGGTTATAGAACAGACAAATGATAGTGTCTGTTCTATAACCTATGGCATACTATGCCATGTATTACAGATATGGCCCAATTTCAATAGGGATTATGGTAATATGCTGTTTTACATATGTTCCAAATTGAAATCAAATATAACAGAAGTTATCGTTTTTATAAGAAACGGTATACACGCACACATAGATATATACGCACACACACACTTACAGACGCAAAGACATTTTTTATTCGATATTTCAGTTCAGTCTGCTGTGAAAAGGATATCTGTACAAGAAATTTTTTCTACGATGATTATTAAAATTTATTTTCAATTTATAATAAATTTATAATAAAGTTAGAACACAGTCAAAAGATATACAATCCATTACTGAACCATAACAGATACGAACAAAATTAACAGAAACATTATTGTAGAAAATTTAGTAAGCTTTAATTTTGCATATAGCCACTTTGATTAGGGCTAACCGTTTTCGAGATATGAGCGAAAAACCAAAAACCGGGACCTTCTTCGTGCCCCCCTCCATCCCTCCACCTCCTACGTTCGGGGACTTTTGGTATGTTTACCTCTTAAATAGTCCAAATACTGTTACACTCAACCCTAGTTGAGTATGTATATCTGATATTGATATAAATAAAGACAACTTCCGTCCAAGTAGGAGCGGTGTGCACCGACTAGCCGATCTGGTGCGGGGCGGGGAACCGTGAGTCCTGTTTTAACTGAACCAGAGGAGAAACTAAATATTTTCACAGAACTTTACCGTAACAGATTGCCTCGCTACATAAAGAAAGCCTAAAAGAAAATATTAAGATGTTGATTCAGGCGCCATCCACAGCGTGAATAGGATTGAATAACTCTCTTTATTATAGCGAGACCAGCTGCTGTGGAACAGCCTGGAAAATAATCGGACGACACAACATAAATAATAAAAATTGAAATTAAGATAAAATGCACAATTTATTAAATCTTCGGAAGTTATGATGTATGTACATTAATGTTGAAGCAATGATTAATAAATGGTAATAAGATACAGCCAATCTGGCTTAATGCCATTGTACAAATAATTATGTTAATTTATTACGAAATGAGCGAAGCACAATAAAAATATCTATAAAAATGTACTCTTTCTCACCACCTGAATATGGATACAGAAGAGACGAGTCCTAGGTGAGGTCTAGTAGTTCTTGCTAATATACCACGCTCTGCCCTCTTTACTAACATTTGATGGTAAGGTACTGCTATGATACTGCTATGCTACTGCTATGCTACTGCTATGCTACTGCTATGCTACTGCCATGCTACTGCTATGCTACTGCTATGCTACTGCTATGCTACTGCTATGCTACTGCTATGCTACTGCTATGCTACTGCTATGCTACTGCTATGCTACTGCTATGCTACTGCTATGCCTAAAGTTTGCCTGAAGTTCTATTTTGCCGATGTTTTCCCGAAAGGTAAGTTTCAATATGAGATAAATTCTCTTATTCTCAGCTACAGACTTTACATTGGTTGTTTTAAAGATGACCACTCTCTACAGTTGTTTGAATGACTATTACATAACACGTAATTTATGTAATAATAAGTAAAATTATTTAATTTACTTGGGTTGACTTAAGTTGTCTAACCTCGTCCAAGATTGACTCAAAATTGACTTTAAAATGACTATAAATTCGTATTAATTTTCTTAAAATGACTATAAAACGTCTATATAGTCTATAATAGTTATTAAAGTCTTATAATAGTTATTAAAGTCTTATAAACGTTATTAAAGTCTTATAATAGTTATTAAAGTCTTATAAACGGTAGAACTCCTTCAAAATGTATGGATGACACTAAATGAAGATTGATAATTTTAAATTAACACCGGGCATCTGCCCATATAGATTATCAAACGGAGTTACTGATTTATACCGTTGTAAAAGGGTCAATGAGTTAGTAAATGTACGAACTCGACAAGGAAGACTAATATCCCCTCTAAAAAGAAAACTGCGCGGCATTCAACTCGTTTGCTAATTGATATGTAAGCAACCTAATATTCTACAATATCATAATAATTCAAACCTTATTCAATTACTACCAGTATTTAATAATTAATCTGAATGTATTTAAATATAAACAATTTAAAGAGGCACGAGTGATTATGGTATAATAGCAAGAGCTAGAACATAAAATAAATACATATTTAACAGAAAGATATAATGTCACACCGCTTACAATTAAACTGAAATAAAATATTGGATGAAAACATTCATAGTTCATGGTGATTAATCTATAAAGATGGTAAAAATATTGTACAGCAAACTCAAGTAAACCAAAGGATTTAGTGTGTTTTAACTAAAAGTGCATGTTATTTCATATGGCATGCTACAATACAGCCCTTAAGTAAAAAATTGTGATCTCGGCATTTTCCTCTAGACCCCCTTATTACGTTCATTGACTTGTTTAATAGTCATATTAGGCAACAAATGAAGCTATTAAAGCAATAAAACCTTTTGAAGCAATTATTTCCGATTCGTCTAATTTTTTGGTTTTACACTACTGGCCTAATAGTCTATTTCCACATACGTTCACATTGTGAATTTGATATGTTATTATAGGTGAACTATTTTAATTTAAAAATTAAAACCAAACTGGTACTCATGTGTACTCGTTAAAATTTAAATTAAATTCCTGAAAATGTATTTCATGAATATTTTTGAAACGTGCGGTACAGTCGATTTGATTTAATTCAATTTCTTTCAGCGACACCATTCCATTAGAAATGTTATTGTTGATTCTTATGTACTATGTACTATGGTCTCCTGATTACAAAAAAAAATGTTTGCGCCCAAATTCCTAGTGCGTCAAAAGTTATATGCACTCTTTGACGCGCTTCCGCGGATTTTCTACTTTTCTGCTTAATATATCTTATACTAGTAATCGAATGGGAATTTTAAAAATACTAGCTTATTTGAAATAAAATTATTAAAAAATATAGACCTCTCCGATATGTATAGGTCAATTCGCCATCTTGAAAAAAATATAAAACACCAAAAGTGTCCGAAAAAATGAAAATTGAATATTTTTTCGATAAGAAGGAGTAATTTCACTTACTACTTTAAGGGGATAAAGTTTTTTTTTTTAAATTTCAAATAAAAGTGAATTTTCTACAATTGTTAAAAATGCATTTTTATTTGACCTTCCTTTTTTTCATATATTATTATTAATATTACCATGCGTTTGCTTAATAAATTAATTTCGTTATCAAATTAGTGGAGTTTCATTTTGTATTAAATTTTTGAAGTTGAGACTTTCCATAGTATATTTCATTTTGTTTTTATGAAAATTGGGTGAAAAAATCGGCAGCTACTGGAAGCGGCGGGAACCTCCCCACCCGGTGAATCTTTGAAGCCGAAAAGAGCACTAAACAATATGAACGATCTCGTTTAATTATATTTATTAAGTTGAAATATTTTTTTCATATTAAATCAGAAAAAAGTCTTGCGTTCGATGGGATTTGGACCTAAGAACTTGAGTGTTAAATTTATAGTCTGCATAACATTAATATTTTATTCAATGTTTTAATACAAATATATGCTTCATCGGATCCTAGCCCGGGGCCAGTCAGACAACCGCGGTGAACACCGCCGTGGTGAGTGTGAGGCTGGACGGGGTAGGTCCGGTTTGGCTTGAAGAAAAATAGAAAAATAGCTCCTGTCTTCTGTAGGCAGGCTTAAAAACTGTTAAAATTATAATGTGTCCACATGGACCTAAAATTAATATAAAAATAAACACAATACTATAAAAACGTTCGTAGGCAAGAGCACTTAATAATTTTGATTATTGATACGGGAAACAACTAAACGAAAAAACCTGTTCGTTGGTAATGGGATGGATGGCAGGGATGGCCATCTTTGGAAAAAACCATATAACTCTTGGTGAACAGCTTCCCTGCCAGATGTAGCCAGGGTAGTGTTCATGGTGGATCGTTTAAGTTTGAGTTGGTATATTTTGTTCTATCTTTTGGCTTCGACCGATTTTTCACTAAATCGGTCGGGGAAGTGATAGCTGTTTTTGGTTTCAATGTTTCTCTGGGGAATTTGGTTTTTGAAGAATGTTTAGGTTGGTACCAAGGTCTTAAATTGTTTTTAGGTTATGTCGTACTATTTTTAGGTTATGTTGCCGGAAGAATTTCCGGCGGGGTGCCGGAAGTAGCGGAAATAGTTTTTAAAATATAATGTCACTGTCACTTTTAAAGTTTTATTGGAAAAAATTCACCGAAAGCGTTCCGGTGGGGTTGCTTACACTTGTAGGGTTTGTAAGCAGTTCAGGATGGCCTCTCACACCATCCGTGGGCTTTATAAACGTCGAATAAACTTGTAATCTCTCGATGCACTAGACACGTCAAGAATACTCAGCATACAGTCTGCACGCTTTAACAGACTAGCAGAGAACTTATACCACAGATGAACCCGTAGTATTTTTTTGGAATTTTCCTTTGAGTCCATTTAATACAGTTTGACATTTTTCTGAAAATTTGACGTTTTTCTGAAGTGACATTTTTCCGAAAATTTGACATTTTCCTGAATTTTTGACATGTTTCTGAGAAGTAACACTTCTCCGAAAATTTGAAATTTTTTCGAAAATTTGACAATTTTCAAACATTTGACATTTTTCTGAAAGGTGACATTTCTTCGAAAATTTGACGTTTTTTCGAAAATTTTACATTTTTCTGAAAAGTGACATTTTTCCAAAAATTTGACATATTTCTGAAAAGTGGCATTTCCCTGAAAATTTAACATTTTTTCGAAAATTTTACATTTTTCTGAAAAGTGACATTTTTCCGATAATTTGACATTTTCCTGAAAATTTGACATTTTTTAAAAATTTTACATTTTTCTGAAAAGTGACATTTCTCCGAAAATTTTATATTTCTTGGAAATTAAAAAAAAAATTTCGTGACTCGTCTTGTAGAAATATTTTTTTGATATCATCATCAGTTCGCCTGTTATGAGAATTTTATGTTTTTATGACGTCATCAGAACGTAGGTGTATTTTTAATTCACTAGTATTCCATCCATCTACAATATATCCACCTACGTTTCAAACTTTAATTGGATGTTTCCAATAGTTAAGTCGATATCTGCACCAGTTTCTAAGAATTTTTCTTATTTGTAACGTCATGTGGACGTAGGTGTATTATTAATTCACTTGTATTCCGTCCGTCCACAATATTTCCACCCACATTTCAAATTTTAATTGGATGTTTCCAATCGTTAAGTCAATATCTGTACCAGTTCGCCTGTTGTAAGAATTTGTCTTATTTGTGACGTCATGTAGATGTAGATGTATTATTGATTCACTTTTATTCCGTCCATTTACAATATTTCCACCTACGTTTCAAATTTCAATTCAATAACTCCAACCGTTAAGTCGATATCTGTACCAGTTCGTCTGTTGTAATAATTTTTTATTTTTGTGACGTCATGTGACGTAGGTGTATTATTAATTCACTCGTAATTCGTCCGTCTACAATATTTATACTTACGTTTCAAATTGCAGTTCGATATCTTCAACCATTCCCGAGTTATCAGCCGAAATGACTGAACACCTGTCATTATTAGAATATCACCCTGTACATTGCACTGCTTTGAGGACAAAAAACATTAAATTTCACTTGGCGAAGATTTTAAAAATCAGTATCAAATATAATTTGGGCATATGGGAAAATCGAAATTTTGTGTTGAAACGTATGTAGCAGCGAAACCATTAATCATACAGACATTTTTTGACAAAGCAAATTCATCATCATTTTATTGTCTTTCCAATAGATCCCTACTATTTGTTTGCCAAAATCAATATTTATCTAGATATTCGCAAGAAAAGAGAAAAAAACACGTTTCCTTGGAAAATGTGAATTTCCACTTCCACTTGTTTCGTTCCTAACTTATTTTTTGTCTTATGTCAAAAAATAAAAAATAATTTTTTGTAGCAATTCTCTACACATTCATTAGGGCAAAGTATTTTGGTCTAGGGACCGCCGTTTAAGAGTTATGGAGGTTTAAAGAGAAAAAAATCGAGAGTTTGGACGAATTTCAAAAAAGTTTCCACTTTGGCCGACCGTATCTCGGTAATTTTTGGAGCAGCTTAAAAATCCAAAAAAGGACTTTTAGGTAATTCAATTCTCTACAATTTCGTTAGGCCATAGTTTTTTGCCGTAGGAGTCGCCGTTTAGAAGTTACGAACGATTTAATGAAAAAAGTGCATGACACCGTTATCTTGAAAGGCCCGCCGGACCCAAACGAAAAGTCCCATTAAAATTTCGAGTGCGGCAAAACGTTCCTGACATTATGTAGTTTTCCTTAGGGAGTTTTTATTTTTGAGCTATCTCTCACAGTTTCCGATTTACTTATGAAAATCCGTTTTCAGAGTTGCGGCATCCGAGGGTAAATATTGGTCGAAAACACGACATTTAAATTTACTAGTATTTTAAAAAATACGATACCGCGACGGCCGTACTATGTAGCGATGGAAAGAGAAAGACTTGTAGTTGATCCGCATCGTAAATTGCATGTTGAAATTCGAAAATTCAGCTCGGCACGAACGAATCAAAAGTGACATTTTTGCAATTTTCGTTTGACGTTTCTCGATCGCGAATTTGTGTTAGAAGAGTGTCCATCTTCCATCTCGTTTCGCCGCAAAAAAAGAGATAGACAGTCTTTGCGCGTTAATAACTAATTAACCGTAGATAATTAGTCGTTCAGAATGTCACGTTGAGATGTAGAATTTCACTCTCGTCAGATCAGTACAGTCCCAATTCCGTCAATAGTCTCTAAAAAAGCCTTTGCGTCTGCAAATTTGCAAAGAGTAAGGGATACAGCCCTGTATTATTTTGTGGTATACGTTCTCTGACACGTGTATCGAACGTTAGGTTAGACTATAAAATTTATCTTACACAAGAAGCGTGTTATTTTGTTTTAATTTTTTTCACGGAAACCAAATCGAAAAAGTGCAAGTGTGATATATCGTTGAAATCGGAATTTTTACTGCTTTTCAATGGTTCAATTACAAATTGAAAGTAATCATAAAATAAACAACTTGTTGTGCCAAAACGGCACTAAACGTAATCCGATCTCAACCAAAACCTTTTCAGATCTTCTGGAGCACTAAAGAAACCCTCATGCAAAGTTTCATCCAAATCCGTTTAGTAGCTTCGCCGCTATCGTACTAACATACATACACACACACACACACACACACACACACACACACACACACACACACACACACATTTTTCAAAAACAACTTTTTGGGGTTTCTGGGACCTCAAAACGTAAAGATTTTATGTTATCTCAATTTTCGATTTTGGACTAATTGTAGTAACCTCCCACAATTTTATTGTGGGGAGGTTAAAAGGAGGGTCACGGAAAATGCATTTTTGAAAATTGTAAAAAATGCACTTTTTTAAATAAAAAAACTAGTCTTTCTCCCCTTAATGCACCTAGAAGAACCTACAATAGAAAATAAACAAAAAGTGGCGCACAAGGCCTAATTGATGCATGACGAAGAATTTATTTCGTCCGCCAGCTTTGACTGTTCTATTTGACTTACAGCGTTCAGGTTTAGTGTATTATATTTGACCACAGAAGAGTTTTATTTTTGTCAATTTTGGTGAAATTGCTTCTTCTTATCGAAAATATATTCTATTTTGATTTTTTCGGCCATTTTTTGTGTTTTTTTGGACATATAGGACAGGTTTATATTTTTACATTTCAACGTCAGATTTAAAATGTACACCCTCAAAACCCGTATAAATGATTTTCTTAGGGATTGTTCCGAAAATTAGAATTATTGCCACGTTTTCGAATTCCTGCCTTACTGTGCGGCGCCTAAGATTTGAATTGCAAAAATAATGTCGAATAATAAACAACAGAGAACAAGAGAGCTTTTACTTATTAGAGCGGGTGCCAAGAAACAATCCGTTTGAAAGATCCGTAGGATTCATGTTGGTTGATGATTTATATTCAGAAAGGTGCAAAGAATAAAATTTTCGCTATTTTTGTTTTTACCTAAATCATAACGGTAATTTTGGACGCTTGCAACTCTAATGCATTAAAACTATTATAAAATGATTATTAATTAATATTTTGATCTTAAATTTTTAAGGCATGTCTTTTCAACGGTTTTCCACAAGATTGTCGTTTTAAAATTTTAATATTTAAAAAAAAATTTTCAAATAATTTTTTTTTTCTCAAACATGCAGTTTGCCAATTAGACTAACGTTTTGAGACCCGGCTAATTTGACAAACATTTATTTGACATTTAAAAAAAAATAGTTTTTGTGGTGGAAAGTCTCATATAACTTCAAAAATTCAATACAAAAATTTAACACAAAATGAAACTCCATTAAGGTGTGAAATCAAGAACAGCATAAATATAATAAATTGCAAATTTAATAAGGTAAAAATAACAAAATTTTACATTTCTAAAAAAAAATTTTTTATGATTATGAATGCATTTACACAGAGAGATACAGATTAAATTATTTTTTTACAACTACAAGACGAAGTTTTACAGCCTGCATTACATTTACAAGGCTTAATTAAAGAGTTTGGTAAAGAAGGTTTTAACATTTGAGTCGGGTGCAGCTTGCCATTTCGTAATTCATAGCCGTATTGTACAAAGTTAAGAGACTCATACAGTGGTTGTGATGAATTTTTCCACAAATATGTTGGTGCTGCAGCTAAATAATGTAAATATAAAGCACCGGATGCATAAATAGCAAAAAAATTGGGGGTAATTAGCTTGTAGCTTAATTTATCTGCTGTAGTTTTTAGTGGAGACTCATAGTTTCTGGATTTTTACCAATATTAATGAGAGCTTCCTGAAGAAATATTTTTGATGCAGAATTTAAACTTTGTTTTTTACTTCCAAATCAGCTTGTCTAAAAATATCCCCCCCCCCCTCTGGAAGGATAGCCGAATTTTCACCATGAAGAGAAGAAGAACTTATACAGCATATTTTAGGTAAATAGCCCAGTCGACGTAGGTATTTACCCACAAAAAGTTGCAAACTGTGTAAACTTTTTTTAGTGAGTTCGTGAAAGTGTGTAGAATAATATCCCGAAATGTTTACATTTCGCTCGGGTGCAGAACATAAAAAAAAGTGAAAAATAAAATTTTTTCTTCCATTTTTTCAAAATTTTGAAATTAAAACAAGCTAGAAAAAAATAAGAAATTCGGATGGATAGATCACGTATTTATGAACAAAAAATGTCCTAACAAAATTTATCGTTAAAGCCACGGTTTTCCCGGAAAAAAATAGTCAAGTGTAACGTTATAACTCGGAGCGAGCACGCGCTTGAATACGCATGACTGTGACACCGACGCACTGAATTACATGTCACTAAATCAGAATTTGTTCAATCTATATGAGTGTTGATTCATTTAAAAGATGGAAATTTTCTTTCTGATACTTTTTTGTTTTAAACAATACAAGCAAAGGATGGATGTGAAAAATATACTTATATATACTATCACGCCCGAACTCAATCGTCGCAATAAACAATATAGAAAAAAATAAAAGCCCTTCAAAAAAATTCTTTCTTCATTGAGAACTATTGAGGAGTATGTACACTTCATGATTATTATGGTTTATTACGTTGTAGTAACGATGATTAAAAAAAAGTACATCTCAAATCATTTTAATTTCCTTGCTTGATGATTTTTTTTCATAAATATATGTATTGGAAGCTGCAACTTATAGAGAAATTGACCCATTGGAAAAAATAAAATATAACTATTTCGGAAAAAATGTATATTTTTCGAATGTTCAAATAGAAAATCGTTTACTTGTATGCATTTTTTCGAAAATATGATCAATCAGATCATGATAAGAAATTGCGATTTTCACGATCTTATCCTTATAACTATGAAAATATCTTTGATTGTTTTGAATACAAATTCTGGAACTTTTCCAATACATTAACAAATGTATAAGGAATCCATTGGATATAGCTGAAATATGGATAGGTGTACCTGTAATAAATACAATACAGCAAAGGCACGTAAAAATTCATGCGAGCAATTCAGCGGCTATGTGTGATGTCTGTGTATGCGTTGATAATTATATATTTTCCCTCCATACTCACTATTTATCCTCCTATTCACTAAGAAAAATGTTTAAAACGTGTAATTAGAAAGAGAAAAAACATTATTTTACTCGTTAGAACAGCTAAGAGTTTTTAGAGGTTCCATAGTTCCATTTAACCGTGCGCTAGTAGCCCAGAATGACAAAGTTACTTCACTATTTTTTTCCAGGAATACCGTGGTTTTAGCGATAAATTTTATTAGGGTATTTTTTGTTCAGCAACTCGTGGTCTATCCACCTGTATTTTTTATTTTTTCCTGCCCTGACTTAATTTTAAAATTTTGAAAAAATTCGTAAAAAATTTTTTTTTCACTTTTGTTTTATGTTCTGCATCCGAGCGGAATGTAAACTTTTCAGGATATTATTCTATACATCACGAACTCATTAAAAAAAAAAATTATTCAGTTTGCAAGTTTTTGTTGGTTTCACTATAAATTGTTCTCTGTCGTCTGGGCTATAAAATAGAGTATCTGATAGTGATTTTCTCAACATCAAATTAAAATGGAGATAGAAGTACATGAATCCTTTGTTGTTACAAGAGAGACTCAAGTTTTTACCTATTTGACTAAACAAGGCTAGCATGCCCAGCAAACATCGTTAAATATTTAAAATATTTTTGTTATATAACCCTACTAACTTTAAATGTAACGAGTTATGTAACACGTACAAAATAATGGTATAACGCTAATGTTGCTATATCCCACTCAGACTAACTGAGACATTATATAACATTAATATAACTAGTTATAATAACAGTCATGTTTCATCATTATAATATTTCTACTTTTATAATGTAATTATTATATAGCAAATATAACAATTTTCTGTGAATGTTATATAATGATTTTATCAAAATGTTATATAACTGTACGTACTTCCGTTACCAAATATACAGTGTGTCGCACTTAAGAGTGTCCTACCCTTATAATTTCTTTCCTCCCGATTTGAACAAAGTTTTACTCAAATAGAGAACAAATCAAAATCCACTTATGGCAAAAAAAATATTCGATGTTGCCTTTGCATTTATTTGTACGGAACGAATGTTTTTTTAGCCCTAAGTAGATCCTAATTTGTTCTGAGAGCAAAAAATGTGTTTCAAATCGGAAAAAAGTTTTAATTAAAGGTACACTCAAATGCGACACTCTATATACCCAGTTTTAAATACACAAATTAAATTTAAAATACTGCAAACACATTTGTCGTGATTTTTGGCATATCTGAATATTACTTCAACTCCATAAACACACACACATAATTTTTCATGTTATTTCAAATTAACAATTTAAATTTATTTACAATGGTGAATAAAACATTCCGGTTGACACATGGTATAGTAGAATGCTTCTATATTTGATTTTAACTTATCAAAACGAACTTTGCAAAACTAGCTTACCACTAAAAAAATGTGTTTTTGAACATGTCAAACATCCCATTTACCACGAAATGAATTTAAAAATAATTATTAAAAAAGCAGTGATAGTTATAAATCTATATTTGGAAGAAATTAACATGTTAACAAAACTACAAAAAAATAAATAAAATAAAAATCATCTGCTACACAATGGTGGAAAGGATTTATTATACACTTCACTTCATACATAAACAATGTACTAAATAATATTCAGTGTACCTATCTAAATTCCTGTAATTAAGTTAGCCATATCTCAGTACTGAAGTATGGGATTCAAACAAGACTTTCAAGACACAGCTACTATAAAATATTAATTTTCAGAATAAGAGCAAAAATTCATCAAAAAATTTCACATCTCGTCCTAAAAATTACACCTTATTGAATCTTTATAAATAAAAAATTCAAATTTCTCAACAAAATTTTAAATCTGCAGATATGCCCTTATTCTGAAAAAAAGATTTTTAAATTATTTTAGTAGTATTTTCACACAAAGATAGGTTATGTGAGGCAGCTCATTTTTTAATTTTTTGTCCCAAATTTAAATTGCAAATTTGTCTGAAAAACTTCTTAATTTGGTTTTCATAGTCATGCCTTAAACTATTATTTAGGTCCCATCTCAGAGAGCACAGGATATCCATACGGCGTCCATTTCTTGTCCATGTCATGTCCGCATGTCCAAGGACATAGTATGGATATCCTTTGGATGTCTGTTTTATGTCTATTCATGGATATCCGTACATGATCCATATTTGGATATCCATTAGATGTCCATTTCTTATCCATTTACTAATATTCCTATTCATCGCCCATTAAGGGATATACATTAGATGCCCGTTTATGATCCTTTTGCGACTATCTGAATATTGTCCATGGAGAGACATCTATTGGATATCCGTTCTTATCCATCAACGAATATCCATACATGGTCCATCAAGGGATATACATTGGATGCTCGTTTTTGATCCTTTTACGAATATCCATACATGGTCCATTAAGGGATATACATTGGATGCTCCTTTCTGATCCATCTACAGATATCCGTGCATGTCCATCGAAAGATATCCAGTGGATATCCGTTTTTATCCATCAACGAATATCCATACATGGTCCATCAAGGGATATACATTGGATGCTCGTTTCTGATCCTTTTACGACTATCTGAATATTGTCCATGGAGAGACATCCAGTGGATATTCGTTCTTATTCATCAACGAATATCCATACATGGTCCATTAAGGGATATACATTGGATGCTCCTTTCTGATCCATCTACAGATATCCGTGCATTGTCCATCGAAAGATATCCAGTGGATATCCGTTTTTATCCATCAACGAATATCCATACATGGTCCATCAAGGGATATACATTGGATGCTCGTTTCTGATCCTTTTACGACTATCTGAATATTGTCCATGGAGAGACATCCAATGGATATTCGTTCTTATCCATCAACGAATATCCATACATGGTCCATTAAGGGATATACATTGAATGCTCCTTTCTGATCCATCTACAGATATCCGTGCATTGTCCATCGAAAGATATCCAGTGGATATCCGTTTTTATCCATCAACGAATATCCATAAATAGTCCATCAAGGGATATACATTGGATGCTCGTTTCTGATCCTTTTACGACTACCTGAATATTGTCCATGGAGAGACATCAAGTGGATATCCGTTCTTATCCATCAACGAATATCCATACATGGTCCATTAAGGGATATACATTGGATGCTCCTTTCTGATCCATCTACAGATATCCGTGCATTGTCAATCGAAAGATATCCAGTGGATATCCGCTTTTATCCATCAACGAATATCCGTACATTGTCCATTAACGGATGTATATTGGATGTACGTTTCCGACCCATAAACACATATCCGTACATTGTCCAATGAGAGATATCCACTGGATATCCTTTTTTATCCATCAACAAATATCCGTTAATTGTCCATTGAAAAGATATCCACTGGATATCCATTTTTATCCAACAACGTATATTCGTGGATTGTCCATTGAGGGATGGCATCCATGTGTATATATGTCAGATTTTGACCATTTTCGGGGTACACATACGTTATACATGTGTTAAACATGCGTTTGGATATCTCAAATTCAATATATATATATATATATATATATATATATATATATATATATATATATATATATATATATATTGATATGTTTTCTGGGTACTAAAGAAAGAGAAAGAAATTTGTTAATTTAATTTTAATTAAATATTAATCTAGAAAGCAGAAATTTTTATATTCGGCGCCACTGCTTCCTAGTTTCCCAGCAAACACACATTTATTAGCATGAGTTACCAATAGGTGTCACTCTATCTCAGTGCAGTTTCTTTAGCTCAAATTAATAAAAGGCAAATTAAAATCATAGATCAAATAATAACAATTTTATTTAAGAAAAGTAGATCAGATTAATTTACAAAATTTTAATTTAGTTGAACCTTGGCCTTGGGTTTCTTATATTTAGGAAACAAAATTCTGCCCTTTTATATTAATTACAAATACTTATTCTAAGAAAATGAAAGAAATCTTTGCTTTATTTAATATCGATAAAACAGGTACCTGTATGCGACGTGACGTCCCGATACGAATCACTGATTTGTTGCACTACACTGTTGTGATCCTGGTTACCTGCAAATTCCCTCGATTTCTCGTGCCGTGCCTTTGTGGTAATTTTGTTCCTTGTGAAATTTGTTCAATTTGATGTGCCTTGGACGACTTTGATGCTAAAATATTGGATTAATACCGTATGGCTTACTTGAAAATCCGGTAAGTCAAATTTGACAAACAGCTGACATTAAGGTTATATTTTGATGATAATTATTTTGTTTTTTAAACCTTGCAACATTGGTTCCTCTTACTTCTCAACTTATTAATGTTTGATTTACATACTTTTCTTCATCTGAATTTGAATTTTCTTTACTATTTGTAATAATTTCTGGACTCAATTTTGAAAATAACTCTCTTCTTTTTATTACAAAATCAACAACCTATAACAAACTTTTCATGGAAACGTTCCTTGTTTCTTGAAAACTTTGTTAATTAATGACTTTTTTTCTGAAATTAGATAACTAGACCTGTCAAAATTTCATAAATTTTATTTGGTTATGAATTTAAATTTTTCTTTTAGACCTTCTCTGTCTGTTTTACTGTTTGAAACAGATTCCTTATTTAATTCTGATTCTTTCAGTATCCCTTTTATTTCTCTAGGTTTTATATTTAAGTAGTTCCAAAACGTTGCATGATTTTCACATAATTTCTATTTTAAACAATTTACACTAGATTTGATGCATGATTTACCTTTCTTAATCTTCTTACTAACTAGTTCTCTTAATTCTAATTAACAAATTTACTTTTCAGTATGAATAAATGCTAACTTTATAACTTTTATTTTTCAGAACTCGTAGTCAATGTTTCTTCAGTCCTTGAAGTAGTGTCCTTTTACCTACCGAACTGAAAATCATTTTGAAATGTTCTTTGCAGTGTTTTCTTTCAACTGCCTGCATAATAAATAGGAAAACAATGTTTTTAACAATCTAATATTTAAATAACCAGTGACAGCACACAAATTATGGTTACTGATGGTCAACACTGAAACTTTAAACTACAATTAACATATGGAATTCAGGGATGTATGTCTCAGGTTTAATCTAAGGTAATAGTCTTTGATTTTAAATGTTTATGATTTAAACCCGAGCACTAATTTTTGGAGAAATCTTAGATTTAAGTTTTATTTGTGCTCCTTTTCTTTTTAAAGAGTCTTTATGTACACTATAGAATGTTTATTCAGTTTGTTTGTGAATTTTCACTTCCTTTTATGTTTTTTGTCACCTATATTGTTTAATATTTTAGTTTTAAATTATTTTCTTGGTTTAATTTCAAGTTTTAAATTTTCAGATGTGGAAATTTACATTCCCTATTTTGTAGAAGTTTTTCCAGTTTGATGAGCTCCGGATCAACCTATGATTGTCTATTAGTCAGAAACACTCTAACGATGGATTCCTGATATGATTTTTCCACCTTTGGTTTTGTATTTAAGAAGTCTAGCTTCTGAAGATAAAGTGAGATTTTACAAATTTTTAAACCTACTTATTTTAAAATTTAAGCATTTTACAATATTTATTGTTACTATTTAATCTCTGTCTTTCAATTTAAATTTGTTTACTGATAGTATGTTTACTATCGATAATTCGTGTTAGTTTTAAAGTTTTTACTTTGTAATCTTTGAATTCTTTGATGCAGAACTGCAAACAGTGGCGTAGATTATTTATTTTGATAATGAAACTTATTGTCTCTCTCATGAGTCAAGATATCATATCAATATATATATATATATATATATATATATATATATATATATATATATATATATATATATATATATATATATATATATATATATATATATATATATGGGTTCACATGAATGACTTTTTAAAAACTTTTATTTACTTGAATGGAGCCAACGTTGGCTCTTGGAGAAGGAATAATACAATAATTAGAAGTGTTTCATTCTAAGTGAGTTTAATAACTGATTCAACAAAGCGTGTTTAGTCATATTTATAACATACAGAACCTGAGTAAGCAAAATATAGGACAAAAGAATTGCAGTTCTGCAGTCTGCACAAGTTATGAGAAACAAAGGTGTAATATGATATCTTGAAGATAAGCAATTAATAAGAGAAGTCGTTATCATGTAACATGATATGCCTGTGAAGGTTTCTTAAGACTAAGTCTTGGTAATAAGCATATAATTTTATATAACAACTTCCCCCTTAATAAAAAAGTTGATGTTATGCAGCAACTTTTGAAAATTGTTAAAACGTTAAATGAATATAATGCAAAAATAAATTGAAACAATGTTGAATGAATACAAAGCAAAATAATAAAATAATGTAAAAGTTAAAATTGGTAAGCGATAATAAAACATTACATAACGTAATAAGGATAAAATACAATAGTCTAAATTAATAGACAAGGGTAAAACTCCACATGAAAGTCTATGTTAACTCGATGTCCTCTTCTTCTTGAGGTCTAATACCGGGTCGCTTTCTTGGAGGGATCAGTCTAGGAAATTTGGTAAATACTCTGCTTCGCTCTGAAGGAGGTGAAGGAGGGTTATCCGTTGAGGGTTGGATTCGCAATGCTCCACATCTTCTTCTTCTGCATTTACAAGTTATGTAAAGTAGAACTAATAGGATGATGAGAGTGATTATGAAGTATGTGAACCAAGATACATATTTGGTCACAAAAGGTTCGTTTATGAGGTCATCTAAGTCTTTGGAATATTGCTCTAGTTTGTTTTTAGCAATATCTAAATCTTCTACGTCGAGACTGTTTAATTTAAGCGGTTTCAATTTTGGAATTTCGATTTTGTCGGGCATGTGATTGCAGCATTCAAAAGGAATTTGGATTGGATGTGAATTGTCCTTAATTTCTGAAAAGTCTTTAGCACTGGCTTGTATTCGAGTAATGCCTGCATAGGCGTAACATCCTGGTTGTAGTTTTATGATGGAATTTTTGTTAATTAGCTCTGTTATGGATTCTCTCTTCGGGCAGTTGATGGTAATGTGAAGTGGTTCGGAATTAATTACTAGCCATGTGTTGTCTTCAAGTTCTTGGACGTTGTATCCTTGACTAATGATGAAGGAAGTTTGACAATTTTCTGGGAGTTTCGGCAATGGTTTTAATATTCTAGCTTCACAAATGGCATTTTGGTCGATAGGATATGCAAACAGGTTCGAACATAGTTTGGTTCCAAAATAAAGTGGTTTGCATTCTTTCAAATTTTGTATAGGTATGTACATTAAAGAATCATCGTCTCTCGCGATAAACTTTTGTGAAATAGATAAAAAGTGATGTAGACCAGTTCTGTTATCAAGTATAGGTATAGGGTACAGACGAAAGGTGTTGTAATTTTGAGGTTCAATGAGAGGTATTGTTAAAACAAATATTAAGTTAGAATCTAGTTGAAAAGCTTTTAGTTCAATAATATCCAGATACTGAGCAACTGCTGATAGTTTAATTGGAAGAGGAAAATTGTTCCTTCGCAAACTCTGTGAAATCTTTTGTAACGCCGTTACTAAGTGATCAGGTGTTATGATTGATGAATGAATAATTCCTAATCTGGCGAATGTTATTGAATTTAAAATATCGTTTAGATTGTCTTCGATATACAAATAGCTGGCCATTAGTTGTTCGGAAATGTATAGAAATTTTAGTTTTATTTCGGCAGCTTGGATCGTTTGAGTCATAGTTTGAATTGTGTGCTCGATTTCTTTGATATCTTTGTTAAATGTTTCCTCATCAATTTGTAATTTTTGTATAGTTGAGTTGAAATTTTTGATAACAGAAGTTGTAACTGAGATTTGATTTTTGATTAAGTTTTCTAATTGATGTTCGCCATTATTTAATTTATTTATACAGTTAGTGTAGTACTCGCCATCTTCAGCGTCTAAGTTTCCGGTAATTGATTTGAATATTGTTCCGAAGCCGTTAAGTATTCCGCGTTTATATCTTTTTGTGTCTGAAAAGACTTCGTCAAATTTCGTTTTTATCGAACTAGCTATTTGCATTAAAAGGTTAAACTCTGTTTTAACTTCGCTTCTAAACAGGATTGATTTTTGGTCAGCACCATCGAGGGTGTTCAAGATTCTGTCTAAATTATTTTGATTTTTGTCAAAAGCTAGTTTGAGGGATGAAATATTTTTATGCACTAGCAGAGTCCATTTGTCATTTGTCACCACGATGTCCGTGTCTTGGTGATAGTATACACCAACAGTGTTATTGATCGGGGTAATTTTGTATTGACAGAGTGCTGATCCGAACAGCAGGAGAAACCTGAAAATAAATTTAATTTTCAGTATATGGTTTCATTCTATCAAAATTTACTTTAGTTTCTTGTTTTGTTTCGAGATTTAATAGGGTAGCAGAATTTTTGAAAGATTTCTTTTATTTTAAAGGGACCGTTAAATTTGTTTTGTAGTTTGTTCTTAATTTGTGATTCTTTTACATAAACTAAGTCACCTATTTTGTATTCAGGTCGTTTTTGGGGAATATTTCTGTCGAAGCGAACTTTCTCTTTTTGAGATTGTGTTCGACTACGGGCTATTTTATAGTAGTGGGATATTCTATTGTTTAAATCTCTAACGTATTTAGTTATTAATTCTTTTTGGTTGTACAAAGTTTCGGGTGGTCTGTTAGATGTATGACCAAAAATAAGTTCATATGGGGTAAAACCGTGTGTTTTATTTACCGAATTGTTATAGCATATTACTGCATATGGTAAAATCGTGAAAGGATGTTCGTTTGGGTTTTCAGTTTTGTGGATTCTTATCATTTCGGCTAAAGTAGCATGAAATCTTTCTATGGATCCGTTCGATTGAGGATGTCCTACGCTTGAATAAGTTAATTTTATGTCGTAGAGGGTGCAGAGATCTTTGAGCAAACGGTTGTCAAATTCGCCACCGTAATCGCAATGGATTCTTAGCGGGGTACCGTAATGTTGAAAGTATAACAACAAGGTATTTACGACGGATTTTGCGGATTTGTCCGGGACTGCATAGGCTTGTGTAAATTTAGTTAACTCGTCGCGAATAGTTAAAGCGTAATTTCGAGTTGGAAATTCAAATAAATCGATATTAATTCTTTCGAATGGTGTTCTTGGGGTTTCTGTGACTACTAGAGGGTTGTTAAGGTTTTTCCGGCATACTTTAGTCTTTTGGCAAGTTTCCCAATTTTTTATAAAATTTTCAACGTCTTTAGTTAGACCTTGCCAGGTGTGTTTTTCTCTAATTCTTCGAATCGTTTCATTTATTCCACGATGTAAATTATTTTTACCAAAATGATTTTGCTCCAATATAATTGGAATTTCATCTTCGTCGGCAGTTCTGACGATATCTTGACAGATTACTACCTTAAGTCTTTCGCAAAAATGAATGATAGGATTTCAAGAATGGGGAGGTCTAAGTTATTTTCGACAAAGTATGTCTTAGAGAGATCTAGGACATCTTGATTTTTAAATAATACCGAAAATAGATGTTCAATTACAGATTCGATATCAAAAGGTAGAGGGATGATAAAATATCTCCTATGTCTGACCGTTTTGCTTGATACAATATTGATTTTATCGTTATGAAATTCGGGATTTTCTTCGAATATGTCCTCGATAATTTTATGATGGAGGTCTTGTAAGTTATTTTGTTGGAAGAAAGTTATAATATCTTTGTGTTCTCGGTATAAGAGTTGTTTGTTTGATGCTTTGATTTTTGAATAGTCTATTAAAGATGTTGTTTTATATAAGTTGGCGAAAATTTCAAATTCTTGAGAAATTTGTTCGTTAGTGATTTCGTTATTATCGTCTGGGTTTTCGTCGTCGTCTGACTCTTCGTCATTCGCGGCTAGAACCTTTTAATAGAATTTGGAACATTCGGAAAAATGATTAATTTTGATTCTGGAAAGTGCGTCCGCGTTCTTATTGATTTTGCCTGGTTTATAAATTATTTCGTAGTCGTACTCTTCTAATTTGAGTCGCCAACGGGCAAGTCTACTTCCTGGGTCTTTTATAGAGAATAGCCAGGTGAGTGGTCTGTGGTCGGTTACAAACTTGAACTTTCTACCGTACAGATAGGGTCTAAAGTGCTTTACACTCCATACTATCGATAAAAGCTCGCGTTCAATCGTTGAATACTTAGTTTCTGCACTGCACAATGTTCTAGAAGCATAGGCAATGGGTAAATCTTTGCCAATAGGCCCCTGGCTCAGCACCGAGCCGACGGCAAATGCGCTCGCATCAGTGGTTAGGACGAAAGGTTCGTCAAAGTTAGGGTAGATTAATATCGGATTTGTCGTTAATGTTTGTTTCAAATTTTGAAAAGAATTTATACAATCATTGTCGAAGAGAAATGGTATGTCCTTTTGTAGTAGTTTTGTTAAGGGCTTGGTAATCTTTGAGAAATTAGGGATAAAGCGCCTATAATATCCGGCTAAGCCTAGAAATGATTTAATTTCTTTTTGATTTTTTGGTTGAGGAAAATTTAGAATAGCGTCAACTTTCGAAGGATTCGGTTTTACGCCGTCTTTTGTAATGAGATGTCGTAAATAAGCGACTTCCTTGCGGAGAAACTCGCATTTTTAGATTGGCTTTCTGTAATCGTTTGAAAACTTCCGTTAATCGAGAAATATGCTCGTGAATAGTAGGGGAGTAAACAATAATATCGTCCATATAGACGAGACATCGTTCATTTTGGATACCTAATAAAATGTTATCCATCACTCTTTGAAATGTTGATGGAGCATTCTTAAATCCAAAAGGCATTCTTACGAATTCAAAATGACCATTTTCAACTGTGAAAGCAGTTTTTTGAATATTTTTCGCATCAATCTCGATTTAGTGAAATCCGGAGGCTAAGTCCAAAGTTGTAAAATATTGACATTTGCCTAATTGATCGAGGAGGTCGGAAATATTGGGTAGCGGGTATTTATCGTCAATAGTCAGTTCGTTGAGTTTTCTGTAGTCCACTACAACTCGCCATTTTTGTTTACCGGAGGCGTCGAGTTTTTTAGGTACAACCCAAACCGGAGAGGACCAGGGAGAAATCGAAGGTCTAATGATGTCTTGATCAAGCATATTAGAGACTTGTGTTTTGACTTCCTCTTTATGAATATGAGGGTAGCGATATGATTTTGTAAAAATCGGTTTTGAATCGTTCGTGTCAATGGAATGCTTAATTTCGTTAGTAAAAGTTAAATTGTCTCCTTCCAAATAGAATATATCTTGAAAGTCTAAACAAAGCTGCGTTACTATTTCGGCCTCTTCTTCGTTTAGATGATCCAAGCCCAATTCGTTCCTAATTTCGAAGGATCTGTCCGTCTGTAGGTGTGAGTCAGAATTTTGAGTGTTTAAATTGAAAATTGATTTGAATTTTTGTACTGGTTCTAGTTTAAGGTTAGAGAAATTTATAGTTTTCGGTATTGCGTTAGCGTTCACGATCGAAGTTAGAAATTCTCCGTTGCTGTCGATTTTTACGAGAGCATTTGGTAGGCGTACCTTTTCAATTTCTTGGGCTGACAGTATAGCCTCGGTATTTTGCAGATTACATTTTAATTTACAAATTTTTTCCGTGCGGGGTTCAATAGAAATTAAATTTTTGATGTTGCTTAAATTTGAATTTTTTGTATCGGAATTAATAGTTGGTTGTAAAGGTAAATTTACCGTAGTTTCTTCCGTAACCTTAAATAATGGTACGGTTTTAAAATTTGTGACTAGTTGTTTATTTTTAAAATCTACTCGGCATTCGTAATGTTCTAAAAAGTCTGCGCCTAGTAGTCCATCAAAATCTATATCTAGATTATAGATATAAACCTTGTGCGACTCGTCTGAGATTAGGATTAGAACAGATTCGTTGATATAAATTTTTTGATCAGTAATACCCTGTATAATTACATTTTCAGGAGATCTACGTCTATAATTTTCAGCTGTTTTAGGTTTAAAAATTGATATACCTGCGCCTGTATCAATAAGAATTTTAAATGTGCCGGTTGCATCTTTGATGTAATAAAGATTTTTTGAATTTACGGTTAATAAGGTGTGAGAAAGCGTATTTACATGAACGTTTGTTCTGGGAAGTTCAGCATTGGATCGAAACTGTCGTTGAGATTCATTGTTTGTATTTGGTTCGATATTTGGTCGAATTGGTCTATTTGTTGTGTCGGAGTATCCGTGGGGTACTCCGGATCTAAACGAAAATCCTGAGGATTAGCAGTATAATACTCGTATTGCTCGTTCTGAGAATTAGCAGTATAATTCTCCTGGAAATTTTGGTTGGTTTCGAAATTGTAATTTTCGTACGATTCATTTGGACTTTGGTAACTTTGATAATCGTCGAAAGAGTAGTCGTTATATTGATTATAGTTACATTGATTGTCATAATTGTCATAAGGTTCGTAATTCAAATGATGAGCTTTTTGCTGGTTAAAGCGATTAAAATTTGGGTTAGGTTGGATAGCTGATGGACGCTGTTGCATAAAATTAGGGTTCGGCCTTATGGCTGAGGGCCTGTTTTGCTGTGATTGATTTGGCTGATTATTTTGAGGGAACGTCCTCTGACTAAATTGATTATTACTCGGTTGTGCGAAGTTTTGATGAGAAAAATTTTGTGAGTTTGGGTTTCCTTGGAAACTTGGTCTCTGAAAGTTTAGAGACTGTTGTCTTGTGCGTCATTCGCTTATTACATGTCCATTCCGTTTACAGAAGGAACAGAACTTTTGTTGCAAATTTGGACCCTGTGGTCGCTTTTGTTGAATTACTGGGTTTTTGACTAGACTATTTTTTGGGAATTTTTGTTGTTCAAAATAAGAGAGTTGTAGCTCTCTACGAATTCTAATAATTGCGTTCATTATAGTCGGAGGGTTACTGGCACGTATTATTCTGCCTAGATTTGGTTCTAGACCCGTTAACAAGTTATTTAATGTCATAGTTTCGATCAGGTTTGTTTGCGCGGTTCTTTGCTCCGAAGTTAAATTTTGTTTTTGCACTGCAGCGTGCATTTTCGCATTGTGCGTTTGTAGACGCGAAACAAATGTTAATGCGGATTCACCAGGCAATTGGTGAATTCTTTGTAGGTCTTGAATAAGAGCTGTTAAATCTCTAGAGTCACCGAAGTGGGTTTCTAGAAGTGCTTTAATTTCTGGCCATGTGGCAGGGTTGCGCGAATTTATAAGTTCGGCAGCTTTACCTTTTAGTTTATTTTTAATATGCACTGTTACCAAGATTTTCTGGTCATGAATTGCCATGCGTTGGGCACACTGACATGAGTTTAAGAAAGTTTGGAGGTTGATGGCATTACCATCGAACTTCGGAATTAGCGAGAAAATTTCTGAGAGTTTGTAAGGCTCTACCTCGTGCTCGACTTGTTCTGGTTGCTCGGCTGTTGTCGGCACTACTGGTTGAACTGGTTGAGCTATCTCTGGTTGAGCTCTGTTTGGCATTTTGCTTTTTGTTTGGAAATTTTTGAACTAAAATTGGTTGCGTATCAGCAGTATGATACGGAAATCGAATTGAAATAGTTTGTTATGTTGCGTACGTTAATAAATTGTGTATTAACTGTATAATACACAGTCGTTTCGTGAATACGAAAATAAATAACTTAAAATTAGAATTGTTGCGTTGTAGCTTGTAAAGGATTTGTTTGATAACAGAATTGGCTTTGTTTGCCGAGTGTATTAGCGGTATAATACACGTAAATAAATGTGAGAAATAATAATTGTAAAAATGAAATAAAATAACGAGATGATTCTTAAAAATGACTTACATTAATTTCATCTCCATGAGTAGGTTCTTCGTCCGTCAAGGGATTGGGTCCGCCACCACCAGTGAGGAAGGTCTCCTTGTTCTCGTAGATGTACACGCACTAGTTAGGCACCTTCTGCAGATGTTGTCTTGTTCTTTTGCGCTTCACTACCGGTTAGGCTTGTTGTTCTGATGATGTTTACGGATCCTACCGACTGCGCCAATGTTAGATCACGGTTCACATGAATGACTTTTTAAAAACTTTTATTTACTTGAATGGAGCCAACGTTGGCTCTTGGAGAAGGAATAATACAATAATTAGAAGTGTTTCATTCTAAGTGAGTTTAATAACTGATTCAACAAAGCGTGTTTAGTCATATTTATAACATACAGAACCTGAGTAAGCAAAATATAGAACAAAGGAATTGCAGTTCTGCAGTCTGCACAAGTTATGAGAAACAAAGGTGTAATATGATATCTTGAAGATAAGCAATTAATAAGAGAAGTCGTTATCATGTAACATGATATGCCTGTGAAGGTTTGTTACGACTAAGTCTTGGTAATAAGCATATAATTTTATATAACATATATACCCAATAAACATAGGATGTGCAGAACTAATGCATTACATATGTAAGGCATATTCCAATGTGCACGGTACGTTATGTAACATGTAAAGTATGTGCATGGCATATAACTAAGTAGTAGATGCATTTTGTAATGTGCATTGAATATACAGTGTATATACTTAAAGTAAAGTACTTTTTTTGTAATGTAATGGATATGCACTGCACAAGCCAATCGGCATATTTCATAAAAACATTTTTATAATTAAAAGAACAGTACATCCGCGATTTTTAAGATTATTTATTTAAATTTATTGAAATTAATTTTTTTTATTCATTTTAGCATGTAGGTACCTATTCAAAACAACTAGATTTAGTACCTATATATTAATCTGAATTATGATACATAAATTAATTTTCCTGCCGTAAGGGAATAACATATAGTCGAAAAAAATATATATGCAAATTAGTAGGTTCTTTCCAAATATAAAAAAACACCCGCAAGTAATATTTCAGTTATTAATTTAATCATGCATGGGTATAGCAGTTTGAATTTCGCGGTCACTCGGATGTACGCCAAGAAGGATAGCAATACGCATTCGCAATCGCAATGGTGTCTAGCCGTCTATCATTAAAAATACTGTTTATACGTTTTTAAGTTTTTAGTGCCACCCAAGAACAACTTCCCTTGTAAGAATAATTGTGTTGTGCCCGTTTCTAAGCAGTAAGTATCAAGTGTATTGTGTAATTCCTGTAATATTAATATGCCATTAGATCTCTCGTTAGACAAGACGTTTTCATCGTTTTGGATATGGGTCCCGCATGTATAATCGCTGCCATTCGTACGTTGCTTAATTTCACCAAAAGATTCAATGATGTTTAGGTTTAACAAAATCAATTTATACAAATAGTGTTGAATGCTATTGTTATATATAAACGATTTGGTCACTGTTGCCTCATTTTGTGTAAAAAGAAAACATGTCAATAACCTATTTAACCTAAAAAATGTACTAATGTCTTTAAAATATTTTAATTTTAAACCAAAAATCAGCAAATAAGTCTTATTTTAGACTAGAACACAAATGTTATACAGAATATGTACATACATATAATCGAAATTTTGGAAAATATTAAAATGGAGGTCATACGAGGTCATATCTCCCAAGTAGCACAAAAATATGATTTATTATTTAATACTGTCGATGGACATAAATTTGCTGTAGAAACAAGTGTACTTTATTATTGTGCTATATAGAAATGTAACTTAAATGTTTTTAATGTTCTAACCCACTAGTTTGAATTACGTCACTCGCTTGCTGCTAGTGTATCAAAATTCATCCTCATAGTTAATATAAGATTCATATATTACATGCCTATTGATTATTTATATGTATTCATTGTCAACAGGTGCAATAAGAAAAAATGCCAGCACTGCACAAGCTACGGACAACGTAATCATTGAAGCCATTAAAAAATGGCTCATAAAAGCCAAGCGGAGAGCAAATAAACAACCAATAAGGAAATTGAGAGACAACGAGGGAGACAATAAAGAATAATACATACATTTAGTACACATATTTATTTTATGTATTTTATTTCTAAAATAAAAATTTCATATATAAAACGTATTTAATATGAAAGTGTATGGCCTAATTATCTTTCACTTACACTGTAAAAAATGATGTAAATTTACCATCGTTGCGTGTAATATTCCCATGTAATTTTGCCCGTAAAGAGACAGGAAAATTTCCATTTGACATGGAGAATTACCCCAAAATATAAGGGAAATAAAAATTTTCCACTCTCTTTGCGGGTAAAATTCCATTACTATTGGGGGTAAATTTACTATGGAAAAAAATCCTGTCTGGATAAGGGGTAATAAAATTGCCCCTTATCCAGACAGGATTTTTTTTCCATAGTAAATTTACCCCCAATAGTAATGGAATTTTACCCGCAAAGAGAGTGGAAAATTTTTATTTCCCTTATATTTTAGGGTAATTCTCCATGTTAAATGGAAATTATTCTGTCTCTTTGCGGGTAAAAATACGCGCCCAACATCATTGCTGTTTGCAGTGCTGTAACATATTCGATTGGACTTTTTATATTTGGCGCCTTTTTTCAAGTCGGTAAAATAGACAAGGTCAAGGCATATGGCATTTTTCTTCCCTGGTTCTTTCCCTCCAATTTTGTGCGTGGAGTTGTCGTTGTTGATACGTTTTTAATTGTGAAAATTTGTGTGATTACTACAACTAAGTACTTATAAAGTTATAAATACAAACATTTTTGTCGTATTTACCGTGGTAAGTATATATACCATTTTTAACTATTGTTTCTTCAAACGTAGGTACTGAAATAAAATATTCTAACCTTAAAAATTTGCTTCCGAAGGCGATTCATAATAAATATACTTTGATAATATCGTTATTAATAGATATTTAAGATGTCACAAATATCGAGAAATAATTATAGGCTTGCTAAAGCAGAAAATGACCTTATATTAGAAATCATGAAAACGGATGTACATCCAGAATATAATAATGCTTCATTAGCTGTGGCCTCAAGTTCTAGACGTTCTGATAATAGTAATAATAATGTGTGTCCTCCTGGTGAAATTCAAATGGATATAGACGTTGACTTAAACTCTTCATGTAATTCTGGCATTGACGACAATAGTGATAATGAATATATTTTAAATGATACCCTTTTGGAAGACTCTTGCAATATTATGCCACAACTCACTAATTTAAATAGTAACAACGAACCAACTATTTCTCAGTCGTTGGCAGATTGGGCTGTTAAATTTCAAATTTCGCACGTTGCTATGAATGACTTATTAAAAATTTTAAAACTTAAACATAACGAGTTGCCCAAAGATGCTCGGACTCTTTTGCAAACTCCTCGAAAAATAGAAGCAATAAAAGTTGTCGATCCAGGTCATTATCACCATTTTGGACAAAAGTGTATTGAAAAATTATTTTCTCTCGAAATAAACGATAATGTGAATGTCATAGAAGTTTTTATTAACATTGATGGCTTACCGCTTTCTAAAAGTTCACAAAGTCAGGTTTATCCAATTTTATGTCAGTTATGTGGTCAAATCCGGCGAGCTGTGGATATGATAGGTATATATCATGGCAACAATAAACCCAAAGAGGCTAATGCGTTTTTGGAAGAATTTGCAAATGAGGCTGTATATCTCACGGGAAATGGAATTAATTTAAAAGGGCGTGTTTATCCTTTTAAAATTAAGGGGTTTATTTGCGATGTACCTGCAAAAACTTTTATTAGGATTTCCCATTGGACCCTATGCATCTGCTTTACCTAAAAAAATTAATAGTTGCTCTGTGGTGCATCGGTAAACCCTCAGCAAAGCTGTGTTGTAATCAGATTGAGAAAATCTCAGATTTATTAATTGAATTAAGAACCGATATTCCTTGTGAATTTAATCGTAAACCAAGGTCTTTACATGAATCTAAAAGATGGAAAGCAACAGAATTTCGACAATTTCTTTTTTATACTGGACCAGTAGTTTTAAAATCTGTGCTAAGTAAAGATAAATATTTAAACTTTCTTTCTCTGCATGTTTCGCTAACAATTTTGTCAAATTCAAAATGTAAAGATATTTATATTGAATATGCAAATACATTGTTGTATTATTTTGTGAAGACATTCATTATTTTATATGGTAAAGAATATGTGTCGCATAACATACACAATTTATTACACCTTTGTGCAGATGCCAATCGATTTGGTACATTGGAAGAATTCAGTGCCTTTCCATTTGAAAATTACATGCAGTCAATTTTAAAGTTGATCCGCAAAAATGAAAAACCACTAGCTCAAATAATTTTTAGAAAAGTTGAAATTGAAAATAGCAAACAACTTAGAGGTGAAGAGGTACCACCGAATGACTTTACATTTTCTAATGAGCATTCTAAAGGCCCTATGTTAAATTTGTCTTGTGTCAGTCAATTTGAACAACTTATATTTCCAAATTTCACTTTAAAAATTTTTGCACCTGACAACTGTTGTCGCTTAAAAGATGGAAGCATTATTATCATAAATAATTTTATTCTAAACAATGAAGGCTAATTTGTTATTGGAAATAAATTCAGTTTTCTAGAAGACTTTTATTCATGCCCATCATCAAACTTTGGAATATTTTTGGTTGACAGTCAGAATCTTGGTCAAATGCAAAATTGTGTTACGGTCTATTTCACGGCCCCGTAACGTAATTAAAATAGGCTACAAATAATTAAAAATATATGATGTGTTGGTTGCCTAAATTGGTAACGAACAAATAATATAATTTACTGAGAAAGGCTGTTCATTTATCGAGCCTGGCACGTCGCTGATAAGTTTTTTTTGGAGGCACAGGTTTTTTGGTTGAAATTCCTTTTTATCCGGGAAGACGGTCATTTTTGTTAGCAAATGCGAGGAAGAGACCTTTTCGTCTTTTAAAGTCCGATTTTGTGGATTACCCGATTTGGGGATTTGTGGCGAAAAAGTTACCTATTAGCGACAACGAAATTTATTTTTGTTCTTGTGTATTTCCTGACTACTTTGGTTTTCTTGTCGCGGGAAGCAGAGCTCCTGGATTTTCCTTTTCCTTTGTCTGAGTCGAACCGTCTTCAAGTGGAGTCTTGGGGTATTTTCACCACCTCACTCAAAGCGAGGCGAGGCTACTTTGAGCCGATTTACAACTTTAAGTAAGTTTTTATCTTTTTGTACATCTTTATTTCCAAATTTATTCGTTGTGTTTCTTACGAGTATTATCTAAGATGTGTACCTCTTTGTAGGGCTTTTCTTTTTACCCCAAATCATTTGGCCATATCGGTGTTGTATTCGCAACCGAATCCTATACGGGGGGCAGCAGAGGAGTGGTGCCGACTTAGTAGCGGGGGCCTAGAGTTGCAGGTCGTGGAGATCGTTGTAGACCTCGCCGAGGGACCTCTTCCAAGGTGGCGGCCAGCCGTAAGCCTGTCAGTTATCTATTCCTATTTAAGCACCTCCTGGCCAAACAATCTCTCAGTTTGGGAAATTTTATACCTAACTAATGCCTATGTTCGATCATTGAACTATCTTTTTTTCTTATTGATTTGCCATATTTATTACAGTATTTGAATATTCCTTTAGTTAAGTTTGTATAGCTTGTTATATAAAGTTTTGCGCCGTTGGTTATGTTAGTACGGGTGTTGCCGCGCGACATCCATGTGATATATATATATATATATTTTTTTATTATTATTTAATTGTTTTACGTCTTTGTAATTGAATGTCGTTTATTATCTAATATTTTACAGTATTATTTAAGTAGGCCTTGCTGCAAAATACTTGCGCCATAATTTCCGTCGTTTGAATGTTTTACATTTCTGTAATCCTACCTTACTTTGTATAATATTCTGCAATATCATGTTAGGAAATTGAGACTGTTGCAGAATTCGCAGTTATAGGTAAAATATACAAAACCACCTGTTAATTTATATTAACGCGGCGACGTCAGACGTGATCACGACCGGCGCAGCGGCGGAGTTTACATTTGCCTACCATTTTTGTTAGTTTTAGTAAATAATATCAGTAGTTTTGCCCCGTTTGCGTTTGGCAAGAATTTAGCAAACATAAATAGATACTTATTATTATTTTATGTGTGAAATGTGATTCCATATACAATCTGTTAATATATCTATTTGTTCACGTTTTATTACGATTTTTTTTTTGTCTTGCTCTGCTACCACCCAAAATACCCTCAACCACCTCAAAAAGCGAACCACGACCCCCGATAGAACCAGCTAGCGAGTGTGCCTATCCCTACTTTTACGAGGGCTCCGGAGGGCACACTATAATAAATTTTGTGGTCGGCGACTATATACAGGGTGGCTCACCAAACCCTGAAGTAACATAGAGATAATTCTTTTTTGTATACAGAACCCGCATTGGCCGGTTACAATTGGAATGTCAAAGACATTGATTGTAAATATATTAGGTTGAAATTCCAAAGCAAATATGTTGTCTTTCCTCTTCTCCATTTAAATTAATTTTAAAACAATAAAAATAAATACTTTTAGTTTCATTGTTTATTTTCATATAGTTTATCCATTTTCCATCTACATTAGGTATATTATAAAATTGTTTGAAGCTGCTAACAGTCACTTATCACAAAACATGTAATAAAAAAATTAATAAATTTTGATTCGTATTTATATTTTAATTTGATTAATATTATTAATAATAGATATCACCAATGTCGCCTAAAGAGCCTAAAAACTTGGGCTCCAACAGAGCCGAATCCCAATGACGCGCGCGAGGGATCGGTGAATAGTTTCCAGCTATGGCTGAGAAAGTGTCGCTTTAGTCTATTATAATAATAATAGTAATAAGTAGGAGTAGGAGTCTGTGACTTTTTGCTAGTCTCTGACAGAGTCCAGACACTAGCAAAAAGTCACAGAGACTGAACCTTTGAAGCAGACATCACCAACATCGCTTAAAGGGCCAAAAAACTTGAAACAGGCTCCAACAGAGCCGAATCCCAAAAGCACCTGCGAGGGATCAGTGAATGGTTTGCAGCTATGACCAAGAAATTGTGTCGCTTTAGTTAGTCTATGATAATAATAATAATAATAATAATAATAATAATAATAATAATAATAATAATAATGGGGAGCAGCAAATTCCTTCTTGGGTTGTCGAGGGGCGGACAGTGCTGATCCCGAAGAACGGAGATTTGTCTGACCCAAAGAACTACCGGCCGATAACCTGCCTAAACGCATGTTACAAGGTGTTTACGCGCATCTTGTACATGCGAGTGCTCCACGCAGTTGAACCGGTTTACGAACGGATATATGAGCAACGAGGGTCGAAGAGAGGTGTCGCTGGCTGCAAGGAGAACCTGCTGATTGACAGATGTGTCACGCAGGACTCCGTGCAGTATAAGCGGAACCTCTCCATGGCCTGGATCGACTACCGCAAGGCATTTGATATGACATCGCATGAGCTCATTGTTCACTTGCTCCGATGTCTTGCGATACCCGGTCCCGTAGTGAGATGCATCGAAGAACTGATGCCGCTCTGGAGGACTCGCTTTACCATTACATCAGGTAACGATAGAGTCCAGACGGAGTCGGTAACATTCAGAAGGGGAGTATTTCAGGGAGACTCCCTCAGCCCCCTTCTGTTCTGCATCTCACTACTGCCATTATCCGTTTCGCTCCGGAAAACCCGTGGATACAACTGCGGTACCCCCGGCGATAGGAGGCATAAGGTCACCCATCTGTTTTACATGGATGACCTTAAACTTTATGCCTCCGGGGAGAGGGACCTACACCAGTCCCTCAGGGTGGTACAGGAGTACACGCAGGCTGTCGGTATGGAGTTCGGGTTGGACAAATGTGCACTGGTCCATCTCAAGAGAGGACGATGCGGGAACTACGGAGAGGACGCGCAGCTCGTGGACGGAAGCATCTTACATCATCTAGATGCCGGAGAGTCGTACACTTACTTGGGTGTCGAGCAACGCTCCACCCAAGAAGTGAGTGTAGTGAAAAACGCTCTCCGCGGCAAGTATCAGCACCGACTCCGACAGATCTGGTCTTCAGAACTGTCGGGGAAGAACAAGGTGTTTGCTACCAACATGCTTGCCGTTCCGATCCTACTCTACTCTTTTGGAGTAGTGAAATGGACTCGAGAGGAGTTGCGTCAACTCGACGTAACCCGCAAGAAGATGCATCTCAATAGGAGTTTGCATCCTAAATCGTCCGTTCCACGGTTATACCTCCCACGACATCGGGGAGGCCGTGGACTCTTAAGTTTGGAGAGTCTCCATAATAGGATGGTTCTGGATGGAGCCTGTAAGGTTATCAGGAGTTCGGATCCCCTCCTCTGCATGGTCCGAGACCATGAAAATGCAGGGGTAGGAGCCTTTTTGTTTAAGGCAGCACAGAGAGCAGCCGATGAACTTGGTCTCTTCTTCGACGTCGAGCGGGTAAATCCCGACTCTGTCACCGAGTTGGAACCTGCTCGACGAAAAGCCCAGATTAAAGCTGCAGAACACAACATCTTTCTGCAGCTTAACACGGATAAGCCAATGCATGGAGTTTTCTATAAAAATATAGAAAACCTTGGCTTATCCGAAAGGCTGACCTTTGCCTTCTTAAGGTCAGCCGGGCTGAAGTCTGAGACCGAGGGATTCATAGTGGCTTGCCAGGATGGTGTATTTAACACCCTCGTCTATCGTAGTCGTGTCATGGGTATAGAGGTCCCTGATGTCAGCTGCAGGGCCTGCCGCAGGGCGCCAGAGACTCTTATGCACTTGCTGTCGGCTTGTCCGACATATGCAGTCTCGGCCTATATCCACAGACACGACGGAGCCTTACGAGTGCTTTATTACCATTTAAGGCACTCGTATGGGATAGACGAAACACCAGTGCTGCCTTATGCTCCGGGGGATATTGAGTCCGTTGTGGGAAATGAGAAGTGTCTAATATATTGGAACTACTCTTTTCCCACCGTCAGGCAAATACAAGCCAACAAGCCTGACGTAGTCCTCCTGGACCATCAACTCAAGACAATGTTTGTCGTGGAGTTCTCGGCTCCCGCGGAGAACAACATTGTCTTGAAGGAGGATGAAAAACGGACAAAATATCGAGATCTGCTCTTCGAACTCCGCAGACTGTATCCAGACCATACTGTTAAGATAGTGGTACTGATTATAGGAGCCCTCGGTGGAACGAGACACACACTGCTTTCGGAACTTAAGATCATACCGGCATGCCGAAATTCGGCAGAGGTCTTAGCCGGCAGAATGCAGAAGGCCGTCATCCTCGGTTCATTACGTCTGCTCAGGGCACACGATTCTGGGACCCAGTAGTCACTTACCCCACGGGCGTGGGGAGTGGCTACCGGTACTACCAGCTCCCCTCTGTGAGGATCGGAGCCACAGAGAAGGGTGACTGGGTTTTAGCTAGTTTAAAAAAAAAAAAAAATAATAATAATAATAATAATAATAATAATAATAATAATAATAATAATAATAATAATATTGGAACTACTCGTTTCCGACGGTCAGGCAGATACAAGCAAACAAGCCTGACATAGTCCTCCTCGACCATCAAACCAAGGTGATGTATGTCATGGAATTCTCGGCACCTGCCGAAACAAACATCATCTTGAAGGAGGGGGAAAAACGGGCTAAATACCGAGATCTCCGGTATGAGCTCCGAGCGCTATACCCAGACTACTCGGTCAAGATGGTCGTCCTGATAATCGGTGTACTCGGTGGAATAAGACCTACGCTGCTCTCGGAATTAAAGGCCATACCAGCCTGCCAAAAGTCAGCCGAATGGTTAACAGGCCAAATGCAGAAGGCAGTTATCCTGGGGTCCCTCCGTTTGCTTAGGGCACATGAGTCTGGAATTTACAGTCACTGACCCTGCGGGATGCGGGGAGTGGCTGTGAATAATTCGCTGGCGCTTCTCTCGTGAGAATGTCGGAGACACGGGAGAACTGTCCAGAATCGCGTGCGCGAAAAAAAAAAAAATAATAATAATAAGTCCTGAGTCCTCTCCTATTTTGCATCTCACTGCTGCCGTTATCTGTCAGGCTCCGCCAAACCCGCGGATACCAATGTGGCCCACCCAGCAATCGGAGGCATAAGGTCACCCATCTATTCTATATGGATAACCTAAAACTTTATGCCTCCGGAGAGTGCGAACTCCAGAACTCTCTAAGGGTGGTCCAAGAGTATACACGGGCCATTGGCATGGAATTCGGGCTGGACAAGTGTGCAGTCGTCCACCTCAAGAGAGGACGAAGCGGGATATTCCTTGAAGACGCGCAGCTCGCAGACGGAAGCATCCTACGACATCTGGATGCCGGAGAGACCTACACGTACCTGGGTGTGGAACAACATCACATCCAGGACGTGAAACAAATTAAGGATACTCTCCGCGGCAAGTACAGACACCGGCTCCGAAAGATTTGGGCTTCCGAACTTTCGGGGAAGAACAAGGTGTCTGCAACTAATATGCTTGCCGTTCCGATTCTGCTCTACTCCTTCGGAGTAGTTAAGTGGACATTAGATGAGCTGCGCCAATTGGATAGGGATACCCGTAAGATGATGCATGTTCACAGGAGCATCCATCCTAGGTCGTCCGTTCCTCGAGTGTACCTCCCACGCCAACGGGGGGGCCGAGGACTCTTGAGTCTGAAGTGTGCGCATGGCAGAGTAGCACTGGGTGTGGCATGCAACGTCCTTAGGAGCTCGGACCCACTCCTGCGTTTTGTGAGAGATCATGAAACTGCAGGAGTTGGCGCATTTTTATTTAAGGCAGCACGTAAGGCCGCAGATGATCTCGGTCTCATATTCGACTTCAGGCGAGGAGGCCGGCGAGGTGCTGAGCTAGAATCAGTAACTGAGCTTGCGCCAAATCGCCTAACAGCCCAAATTAAAGCTGCCGAACAGAGAAATCTGTTCAGGCAGCACGTCGATAAGCCCATGCACGGTGTATTCTATAACAACATAGAGACACTGGGTTTATCGACAAAGCTGACCTTCGCTTTCTTACGGTCAGCAGGGCTAAAGTCGGAGACTGAGGGATTCATTGTGGCCTGCCAAGATGGTGTTATTAACACCTTGGTCTACCGCAGTCGCGTTATGGGTGTGGAGGTCCCTGACATTACCTGTAGGACCTGCCGTCAGGCGCCAGAGTCGCTCATGCATTTACTATCTGCATGTCCGGTATATGCGACTTCGGCCTACATACAAGGGCATAACGCGGCTCTACGAGTGCTGTACTACCATCTTCGGCACTCGTACGAAGTAGACCAAACACCAGTGCTGCCTTACGTCCCCGGAGAGATCGAGTCCGTTGTCGAGAACGAGAAGTGCCGAATATATTGGAACTACTCGTTTCCGACGGTCAGGCAGATACAAGCAAACAAGCCTGACATAGTCCTCCTCGACCATCAAACCAAGGTGATGTATGTCATGGAATTCTCGGCACCTGCCGAAACAAACATCATCGTGAAGGAGGGGGAAAAACGGGCTAAATACCGAGATCTCCGGTATGAGCTCCGAGCGCTATACCCAGACTACTCGGTCAAGATGGTCGTCCTGATAATCGGTGTACTCGGTGGAATAAGACCTACGCTGCTCTCGGAATTAAAGGCCATACCAGCCTGCCAAAAGTCAGCCGAATGGTTGGCAGGCCAAATGCAGAAGGCAGTTATCCTGGGGTTCCTCCGTTTGCTTAGGGCACATGAGTCTGGAATTTACAGTCACTGACCCTGCGGGATGCAGGGAGTGGCTGTGAATAATTCGCTGGCTCTTCTCTCGTGAGAATGTCGGAGACACGGGAGAACTGTCCAGAATCGCGTGCGCGGAAAAAAAAAAAAAAAATAATAATAATAATAATAATAATAATAATAATAATAATAACACACAGGACTCCGTGCAGTATAAGCGTAACCTCTCCATGGCCTGGATCGACTACCGCAAGGCATTTGATATGACATCTCATGAGCTTATTGTTCACTTGCTCCAATGTCTTGCGGTACCCGGTCCCGTAGTGAGATGCATCGAAGAACTGATGCCGCTCTGGAGGACTCGCTTTACCATTACATCGGGTAATGATAGAGTCCAGACGGAGTTGGTAACTTTCAGAAGGGGAGTATTTCAGGGAGACTCCCTCAGCCCCCTTCTGTTCTGCATCTCACTACTGCCATTATCCGTTTCGCTCCGGAAAACCCGTGGATACAACTGCGGTACCCCCGGCGATAGGAGGCATAAGGTCACCCATCTGTTCTACATGGATGACCTTAAACTTTATGCCTCCGGAGAGAGGGACCTACACCAGTCCCTCAGGGTGGTACAGGAGTACACGCAGGCTGTCGGCATGGAGTTCGGGCTGGACAAATGTGCACTGGTCCATCTCAAGAGAGGACGATGCGGGAACTACGGAGAGGATGCGCAGCTCGTGGACGGAAGCATCTTACATCATCTAGATGCCGGAGAGTCGTACACTTACTTGGGTGTCGAGCAACGCTCCACCCAAGAAGTGAGTGTAGTGAAAAACGCTCTCCGCGGCAAGTATCAGCACCGACTCCGACAGATCTGGTCTTCAGAGCTGTCGGGGAAGAACAAGGTGTCTGCTACCAACATGCTTGCCGTTCCGATCCTTCTCTACTTCTTTGGAGTAGTGAAATGGACTCAAGAAGAGTTGCGTCAACTCGACGTAGGAACCCGCAAGAAGATGCATCTCAATAGGAGTTTGCATCCTAAATCGTCCGTTCCACGGCTATACCTCCCACGACATCGGGGAGGCCGTGGACTCTTGAGTTTGGAGAGTCTCCATAATAGGATGGTTCTGGATGGAGCCTGTAAGGTCATCAGGAGTTCAGATCCCCTCCTCTGCATGGTCCGAGACCATGAAAATGCAGGGGTAGGAGCCTTTCTGTTTAAGGCAGCACAGAGAGCAGCCGATGAACTTGGTCTCTCCTTCGACGTCGAGCGGGTAAATCGCGACTCTGTCACCGAGTTGGAACCTGCTCGGCGAAAAGCCCAAATTAAAGCTGCAGAACACAACAACTTTCTGCAGCTTCACACGGATAAGCCAATGCATGGAGTTTTCTATAAAAATATAGAAAACCTTGGCTTATCCGAAAGGCTGACATTTGCCTTCTTAAGGTCAGCCGGGCTGAAGTCTGAGACCGAGGGATTCATAATGGCTTGTCAGGATGGTGTATTTAACACTCTCGTTTATCGAAGTCGTGTCATGGGTATAGAGGTCCCTGATGTCAGCTGCAGGGCCTGCCGCAGGGCGCCAGAGACTTTAATGCACTTGTTGTCGGCCTGTCCGACATATGCAGTCTCGGCCTATATCCAGAGGCACGACGGAGCATTACGAGTGCTTTATTATCACTTAAGGCACTCGTATGGGATAGACGAGACACCAGTGCTGCCTTATGCTCCGGGGGATATTGAGTCCGTTGTGGGAAATGAGAAGTGTCTAATTTATTGGAACTACTCTTTTCCCACAGTCAGGCAAATACAAGCCAACAAGCCTGACATAGTCCTCCTCGACCACCAACTCAAGACAATGTTTGTCGTGGAGTTCTCGGCTCCCGCGGAGAACAACATTGTCTTGAAGGAGGAGGAAAAACGGACAGAATATCGAGATTTGCTCTTCGAACTCCGCAGACTCTATCCAGACCATACTGTTAAGATAGTGGTACTGATTATAGGAGTCCTCGGTGGAACGAGACACACACTGCTTTCAGAACTTAAGATCATACCGGCATGCCGAAATTCGGCAGAGGTCTTAGCCGGCAGAATGCAGAAGGCCGTCATCCTCGGTTCATTACGTCTGCTCAGGCACACGATTCGCGGACCCAGTAGTCACTCACCCCACGGGCGTGGTACTACTAGCTCCCCTCTGTGAGTGTCGGAGCCACAGAGTTTAAAGGGTGACTGGCTTTTACAACAAAAAGAAAAATAATAATAATAATAATAATAATAAATTATCAGTATGTACCCAGCGCGGTCTTGGAAAATGATGCTCACAAGCTGTACTGGGATCGATCAGTGCTGACGGACCGAACTATTATCCACAACAGGCCGGATATTATCCTGATTCACAAGGAAAAAAAGGAAACTTGGCTGATTGACGTAGGAATTCCTAACTGCCATAACATCCAAAATTACTTTGCTGAGAAGGAAAGGAAATACCAGAGACTCGGGCAAGAAATTCAACAAATGTGGCACCAAGAAACTGTAACTACAATCCCACTAATAATTTCAACGACCGGAGTAATTCCTAAAACGCTTACCAACAACCTAAGAAAGCTCGGTATTATAAACAAGATTGTAGCCCTAAGGAAAGCCGTGATACTATCCACTGCTTCAATCGTACGGTCATTTCTGAATTCATCTATATAGAGTAATAATAACAAACAAGTATCTTGCTAAAGCCGATACTTGTTCCAATACCCACCTTCAGTGGAGAATTTTAAACCGATAATAATAATAATAATTTAATTAATAATCTAATGTATACAGCATGATCTATCATGATATGCGGAAAATAAAATGGTGTACGAGTTTTCAATGTGGGAAAGTCCCTGTAAAATTTTAGAGGTAATTTTGTAATTAAATTATTAGTAAATTTGCGAAGATACACTACTGATGTTGAGTAGGTCGGGAATAGGTCAACGAACTTACTTGTGAAAGAACGTATTGGAGTTGTTTTCATTTCCGTAATTGGCATAAGAACTGAAGCCAGCATGTGCCGGCAAGCGCACATCAAAGAGAGCCGCATTTTTTGCTTTCGTTTCAACAATCAGGACACCGCCGTGCCGTGTTGTTGTCGGGTTTGCTTGTTTCAGAGTTCATTACCATAGGTCAATGTTTTTTCGATTTATTTCGCTATTTTTGTAGTGTGATTTGATTAAAACCAAAAAGTCACTTCTACCCTCTCCAGCTTTGCTGTCAATAGTGTCAATCCCAAGTCTGATAAAGTGATATGGTTGTACCGCGTTACGTCAGATTAGTTAAAGTCATTGGCGGCGCATTTCTACAAAAAAAAAATAAGGTCATTTTTTTGGTCATACTTTTTAAATTGGTCATTTTTTTAACTCCTTTCGCTGGGGACTACCTACTGTTAAATTTTCCGCGTGTCATGGTAGATAACGTTGTATACAGTGTGCTCCCCTATTGAGTTTGCTATAATGGACAAAAAAATTTCGAATTCTTCTTTCATATTTGGGGGTTCACTCCTGCTTATCTAAAAAGAATATTTGGATGTACTCTTATTTTTTTTTTTAATCACGGAGACCATGACAATTAAGCAAAAACGAATGTTAGGTAAAGTAGTTCCTGTAAAAGATACAGCAAATGTCATTAAGGAAAGTTACTCAGATTAAAAAGTTATAGTCCTACGCAAGGTTCAAGAAAAAATGTATGCCTGTTTACTAAAGTGTTTACTCCATTATTTACTCGAAAGGAAATTATTTAGTTTTTTTTCTTCGTAAAATGCAGTTATATTAAAAATGTCAGAATCATCAAAGTCGTGTGTATTCCTGAAATTTTGCATAGAATTATAACTTTTTAATCTGAATAAATTTTCTTAATGACATTTTGCTGTATCTTTTACAGAGAAGGTACTTTACCTAACAAGAAATTCGTTTTTGCTTAACTGTCATGGCCTACCTGATAAAAAAAAACAAAAATTCATCCAAAATTATTTTTTAGATAAGCCAAATATGAAAAAAAAAAAAAATTCGATTTTTTTTTTCCATTTCACATATAGCGAACTCAATCGGAGGATACACTATATATATATATTTATGCGTATGTATATAATTGTGTTCAATACTTATATGTATTTTGTTTTATAATGAAGGGTTATGTCTTGGACAGTTGTTAAATTTCTGGAAGCCAATACAGTGGAAGCTGTTCCATCCCAATGGTTACATGACGATAATGATCATTGTTATTGGCCACCCTTCTCTAGAGAAAAATCCATAAACCAAATTAAGAAACAGGAGGAACGAAACACTTGTTGGCCTTTGTATAAAATAAGGATTTTTAAGGATGACACTTTTGGTAATACTAAGTAAATTGTTTATTATTGTTGTTTTATTTTAACTTTGTTTAGATAACTATCTGTTAGCTCGTGGCAAAGCTAAAAAAGCAGAAGAGACTTCTGATCTTAATTCCGATGTAGAGTTGAATAATAAAAGGACAATAATAAGAAAGACAATTTCGTCTTCGGAGGAACTCTCTTCTGGCGAAGAAAGTAAATTGCCAGCACCACCTTGTATAAACAAAAAAAATCCTATAACTTCACAGAGTAAGAAAAATTATGTATATTCTGATCCCTATATAATTGCAAAATTTGCTTACATATTTTTAGTTAAAATTTTTTTCTCATATTAAGTAATAGAAAGCTTAAAATAGAAGTTTCTGTAAAAGTTTATAGAACAGTTGTCAATAGTTTTTTTGTTGTTAATTTATAATTGCTGTCGTATATTACTGATATAACTCTATAATTTTTTGTAGATTTATCAAATGTGGAAAATGCACCAAAGAAAAAAAATCCTATAACTTTACCGAGTAAGAAAAATTATGTATATTCTGATCCCTTTACAGTTATTAGGAAGTTTCCATTTTTCTCATTTTCTCGTAATAAATAGTCGTAGAAATCTAAAAAACATCTGTGTTTTTCTTTTTTAATTATCTCTATAAATAAAAAGTTAGCTCTCATCTGGGCTGAGGCTCGATGACGTCATAATACATAATTCTGTCAACAAAAAACTGGCGTGGGCACTGAAAGTTTAGTTCATTCAGTGTTATTCTTACCGGACACAGCGTAAGATATTTTTGTAGTTGGGCTTGTTTAACGTTTTAATCGTTTGAAGAAGTAATTATGTCTAAAATAACAGCGTGTTGTGCACTATGACGTCATAGTCTAGTGCGAAGTATTCAAATAAGAAATTAAATAAGTTCGTGAGTTTTTCAGATATTGGGATAATTTTTTTGTTTGATTAGTTAACTGAAAGACTACTAAATGAGGTTGAATGTGCATGATATTTCTAAAATAGGAAACTTCCTAATTGCAAAATTTGCTTGCACATTTTTAGTTTAAATTTATTTCTCATATTAAATAATAGAAAGCTTAAAATAAAAATTTCTGTAAAAGTTTGAAGAACAATTACTTATCAATAGTTTTTTGTTAATTTATATTTACTATCGTATATATTACTAATATTACTCAAATTTTTTGTAGATTTGTCAAATGTGGAAATTGATAAAATACCCTCTACTTGTACATGCATTTGTCCAGTTCATCAGAAAAAAAATGGTTTGTATTTTGTTAAGTATATTATATGGATTTTTCTTGTAAACTTTTAATAAGCGTTAGGGTACGTCAGAGTAAATTTGAATCAAATCTTTGCTGTAGTAAAAAATATAGACTGGTTAATACTTCTTCGTGAATGGTAACACGTTGTCAGTCATGTAGTTATAAAATAAGAGACAAATTTTAGCCTCAGCTTATGTATGATTTTCTTTCTGACTAGACCAACTGGTTATTTATTGCATAGGGCAACAGAGAATATTTATTATATGCATTACCCGACAGATATTTAAATATTTAACCTTGCGTCTTTACTTTTAGAAGAATATTTTAAAGATGTTTTGAGAAAACAATCGATGATCAGGGCCCAAATAAGGCAGCTATCTGATGATATAAGGGACTATATTCAGAATAGAGGAGTTGCTGCTACTATTGGTGATGGAATATCTGATAACTTCATGCAAAAGTTTGAGTTTCCTTTACTAACAACAACAGAGTCCTTAGAAAACGAATTAGAAATATATTTACAAGATGAAATGAATTTTAAAGGAGCAGTAAGTTTTATTACAATTTTTTATATCTCGGAGTCGGGTAGTATCACAATGGTTTAACTTTGATCGCGGATCAAATACCATATATAAACGCAGATATCAAAATATGTTTGAAATTAAACTGTTGTGATACAAATTTATAATTTTGAAGTCTCGAACTTACCAAAGCAATTAATAATAAGGTATTATTCTAATTAAGCGGTTCACTTAAAACAACCGTAGCCAATCATTTTAAATTATTTGCTACATAAATGACTGTGTCGCCTACATCACTTTTGTAGTCATTAAGCTAAAAAAATTATATGAAATTGCAATAACTATACAATTTTTACATCTGAGCAATTTTTATATTAATAAAATGCAAATTTTCATGACCATTGTCCAATGAAGTAGTTTCTTCCAAGTTTTGCCAATCGAATACGCTATCCAAGTTGATGTTTCGCTAATGGTACTGTTAGCTTCTTCAGAAGGTATCCAAAGATGGAAATTCTTGTCTACTGCTCCTCGTTGGCGCTGCTTCTCTCCATTGCTCATTTGTCAAGCTCGGTTGACTGTAACTTTCAGAACCAGTGGTACTTGGCAAAGTCACTCAAAGTCGATACCGATCCTCTTTGTTAAAATTGTTTTTATCTTTGATTTTCTCGTAATCGATTTTATGGTTCTCATTGTAATGTTCATGCTCTACTACTGTTGACTTATGAGTGTATCCAAGTAGGATGTGTCTTTAAGAAACATCAATATATTACCCACAGAATATCGGGGAATCGAGGGGTCAACTGCTGGGGAAAAAAATTGTACACCATATTTCATACTCGGAGTATTTCAAATACTTGGGTCCTAATTTATGCAGTGATTTTTGTGTTTTTCTTCATATAACTACTTTAGGTACTTCTTTACATTATGTTTATAATATATTATACACAAAGCTTAATAACCCCTGGCATGGAATCATTAGAAATTATCAAAAGCAAAAACAATTTTAACAAGAATAGCATGGGTATCTTCTGAACAAGATGACAGTATGATTAACAAAATGTTAAATCAACTTTGACGACCATCGACAAAACCTGGAAAAAGTTACTGTTTCAATTTTTATATTATAATTTGTCAATAAATTTTGTACTTTTAGACTTATTTTAATGTATGCCCTTACTTCAATTCTACTTTTTAATTAAATTACTCCAGTTCCTCGGCATCATTAATGAACCAAAGAATAGTTGGTTGGTGTTATTTCATTGCCTGTTATGCCTTTTACACAGGATCCCGCACTTACGCTCTGATGATCGATTGCTGACTTCCTATTATAGTTTGAAATTTGACAAAAAAAAAAACAGGATAAATCTTGTGACTGTTCAAGCCTGATATACAGTGTGTGTTATTTAATACCACAGCACCCCATTATTTTGGAACGGTTGTCCGATTTTAATTTTTTTTTTTTTGAGATATAGTGTTTGATGAACTCTGTTTTAAAAAATTTGTAATTTTCATGTTTTCAAGTTCCTCTAAAAGGGTCGAAATTTCCAGTTCGATTACACAGGCCCACAAAAAAAAGTGGTCTGCGCCGGGGTACTGACCATACCTATCCCTTGTATTTTGAGCCGCTGAACATGAATCTGACCCTAGTTTTCCCAAGCACGTCAGGTTTTTCTTTTAACAGCAAATAAATATATAATTATTATGATCCAACAGACTTTTTTGCTTTAAAAAAAAAATAAATTGACGTGCTGGGGAAAAACTAAGGTCAGATTCGTGTTCAGCGGCTCAAAATACAAGGGATAGGTATGGTCAGTACCCCGGCGCAGACCACTTTTTTTTGTGGACCTGTATTATTAGGCAATTTTTTTATCGGCAAATTGGATAGCGTATTCGATTGGCAGTTGTCTCAAATACTTCTATACAAAATTTTAGCTAGATCCCTCATATATAAGGTGTTCGTTATTTAATAACCAAATTTTAAAATTTCACACTTTTCGACTGGCCCTGTAAAAAAGTCGGTTAGGTTTACTAAAAAGGTGAAGTAGTCATCCGACTTAAGAAATATCAGATACTAAATGAGGAGCAACTTATCAAAACACATTATGTCCACTTTGGGACAAAATTGAGTTAGATATGAATTACAATTCACTGTGACCATATGTTCTTATGAATGTACACTAGACACATCAAAACGTGTTTTGTCCAATGAAACACTCACTTCAAAACGGATTGTGTCCCTTTATCATACATGGCGTTATGACAGGTTGTCGTTTTGTGGTTTTCTAACCTAAAATAGTTGTAATATTGTTTCAAAATTCTCAAGACGAAACTGGTGAATTTTGCCAATTTTTTAATTGCCACTATTTTCTGACTCAACTGCTGCAAAATGCATTAATTATGTCCTAAACCAAACGCATCAAAACGAATTAAGTCCAACTCAATTCAACAAGACGCATTAAGTCCAATCATTTTCAATTTTTTTTTTTTTTTTTTGAGTAGTTAAAGCAATATTGATTTAAATGAAGTCATTTTTCAGATTACTGCGTGTACACCTTTCAATTTTAAACGAAATTCATTGTTTATGCCTTAAAGTTTAACAGAAAATAATTTTTTGCCTCTATTGAAATACTACTCTAGGAGGACATAATGGGTTTTGATAAGTTGCTTCTCAAATGAGGAAGACAAAATAAAAGTTATTTCTTAAATAAATAGTTCTTCTATACATTATTCGGTTGCTGTACATAAGTACCTTAATGAAAATTTTTGAAGCAAATGGATTGGACGGAATAGCTTTGTGAAATTGGTTACTGAAGTGAATAGTTTATAAAATAATGGCAAATAAATATTATATGATATTTTGATGTGCAGTGTTTTGATTGAGCATAGTTTACTTATTCTTTTTATCGTTTTTTATTTTTCATAAAATAAATAACTTAATCAAACTTCAATTTTTTTTTAATAACAGTAATTTCTTTGGGTATATTTGCAAAAAATACTTATTGCTTGAATATTAAAAATTATTACATTGGTGAACACGAAAAGAGTGTTAAACAGCTCAAGACGTACATATCCAGCGCATCAACTTTTGTTAGTGCTGAAAGTAGTACGTCTTCATAAAACGCCATTAGCGATGAAAAAGTTTAACTGAAGGAAGCAGCTGTAAGTATTTTTCTTTTGATGACTTTCAATTGCAAATTGTCTGATTAGTGTAATTTAAAAGTTAATAATAATTTGTGGGACATCTAAGTGATGTATCCTGTATTAAAACATTTTCCAAAATTTGCCAGTTACAAAATGTCTTAATATTTATTTGCGGATTCACTCTTATTGAAAGTTAGATAATAACTTAAGAGATTCTAAAATGTTTCAAATTCTGTGAATACCAGCCATAATAAATTTTGGTTAATATAATTTTTGCAGTAAGTACTTGTATATGTATTTAAAATTGTAGGTTGCAGAAGTCTCAAAAGTTGGTGGCAGGTCAGGTTATGATTTTATCAAAAGAGCAATATCTTATTGATAAGGGATGAGTTAGCCCAAGAGTATTCCTGGCAAGGAGCAAAAAAAAAAGATTTTCGGAAAATTAAAGATAGCTGAATTGTTGCAAAGTAAGTTACCTAACAAAATAATAAGTTCCTTGTATCTCTTGAATCAATAGATCTTATTCTTTACACATTAACAAGATTTAAATTATATCCTGGTGAATGTGGCTCATTTTTTTTGCACACTGTAGCTTTTGTGGCACCGGCCAAAAATGCAAAAGTGCAAACACCAATATTGGCAGGTTAGTCATTACTTCTCGAGAAAAATCTCGTTTTAGTTGCTTTCGCCACCATCTTCGTGCAAACGTTCCATTTTTGGGGTTCATGTCCACATAGTACTTTGATCAGGCACACGAGAGCTACCTACATATCCAAAATTCAGCTGATTCTAAATCCAATTTTTTAAAAAGAATGTGCGGTATAATAGGACTCTTATTCCTTATGGAAAAGTGGTTATTGTCAAATTGTCCGAATTTTTCATATGTAGTTCTCATGTTCCTGGTTAAAAGTGTGTATGAACTCCAAAAAATGGACTATTTAGTCTATATATATCACTTCAAAGGTGGCATGTAAAATGTGACCTTTGGCACGCTTTAGCGACTAAACCGTCCATACAGCCACTTTCACCAAGGACTAGTTTTGCTGTTCTTTATATGCTTTACTGATGTTGGACGCCTCAACCCTAGATTTAGGGGGAGGTGTCCCAAGCAGGCGCTTGCTGTGTGTTAACATTGATTGCACAAAATGAAAATTATCAAAAAAAAAAAAGTGTCTCATATTAAATATAAAATATACTTACTTAATGTTAAAAATGTTAAAAATAATTGATTAGACAGAATGTTACTTAAAGTGAAGTAGGTTAGGTACGTAGAAAGTAAATGCGCATTGGAGGCTGTATTTAATATCCTTGCATGCCATATTTGTTTTAAAAAAGTTTCATTATGTTAAATTAACATGATTTTTTTTTCTTATTCTTTATTGGATATTTTTCCACTTCTCTAAAATATTTAAAAATGTTAATGATAGAAACCTGTGCACCAAATGGATAAGACAAGTTGGTTTTTAATACTTCTGATTACTACAACATATTTCACACCTAAAAATATATAAACTAAAACAAAATTGTTAAATGATTATTCTATGTTTAAAAATTAATAGCTGGCTGTTATGTTTCAAAAAAATTTGTGCTTGTATTTCCATTTTCAAAACTTTGAAATATTTTCAATATGTCAAACATGACAATTTGTTGTTTATGTATTTCCGTAGTCCCGTGAGACATTAATTTATATTTATTTTATTTTACTTCCACATCCAGTGGAAGTAAAGTAAGTAATGACAAAAAAATTTTTTAAATTTTTTATTGTTCAAATAGTCTTTTTGTGCGGGGGGAGGGGGGGGGTAGAAGGGGAAATCCATCATGGACACCCAGCTCCCTGGATCTATCACGCTGGATAGTGCTGGATTCTAACAGAGCTAAAACCCCTCCAGAATAATGGCCCCCCCTCCCTGTCTTCAGTGTTTCCTCATATCCTGGAACCGCTCTCCCTTACTATCAGAATATCAGGTCAGTCTTAGTGTTAGGTGTTAGAAATGATCTGCCACAGCAGAGATGTCCTCCCCTTACTTTCCAACTTCGTTGAAACGATCAGAGGTTCAAGTTTCTTTCGTCTACTTCCTTGGTTTTCATTGCTGATGTTATCATGTCCTCCAAGAGTTGCCAGTTTTCCTCTGATTCTAGCATCCTCAACACCATGTCGTTGGGTGTAACTGGGCCGCCTAGCCTATCCATGGCTCGTTGCCTTTCTTCTCTCCACCTGTTACACCGGAACACGGTGTGCTCCACGTTGTCTATCTCCCCACAGTACATGCATTCTCGATCTTCGATCTTCCCAATGTCGTAAAAGTACTCTTCAAATAGGCTTAGAACTTCATGAAACGTCGAAATTTTAAGTTTAAGCAAAAAAATTTGTCTGTCTATAACTTTTTTTGTGCACGATTACTCTGGAACCGTTTAACAGAAATAACAAAATACCCAATAAAGAGTAAGAAATTATGTATATGTCACGAATAAATAATTATAGACAATATTTTTTCATTTCTTTGATAAGTGGCTCCGATATAAGTAGTTGATTATAGGGGGGGTACCCAGTATTTAAAGTTGCTTTTGTAATTTTTAGAGTCGGCAGAGAAGAACCTTCAAATAAGTTATAAGGATTCAGAAGAGGCAATCAAAAAATGGCTGAGAAGGGCCAAGGAGAGAGTAATGAATAAAACTCGTGTGAGAACGATGTGAGAACTTCTAAAGTGGCCTAACCAATAACGAATATGAATAATGGAAATATTAGTTAATGTAACAAATATTTTGGGTATTCAGCAGACAACTTTCAAAGAAACCATTCGTTCCTGTCATATACCATTGATCTAAGTCTGACCATGCTAGCGCAGAATATCAACAAGAACTTTCCCTGCGAAATGACTTGTCAGCTTCTTTCATACACTTACTATATCCAACATGCAGTATGAAAAACAAGAAAATTACCTTTTTTTTTCTATATACTGATGATCTAAATCTGACATGATCAATGTCGGTATATTATAAAAAGGCTCCCTTGCAAGGCACTCTTTCTAGTATCTCTAGCCCTACCTAGAGGATACTCCATTATGATCAAACATTTGTTATATTTCAAAGCCAAGAACTACTAAAAAGCACAAAGAAAATAGGTATAAAATTTCACTCACCACATGCATGTCTTCATAAATAAAATATTTCGTACTCTCAACTAATTAAATCCATGTAAAAATTGTATACATATTTTCATTCTCGTTAGAATCCATCAAGAGAAATGTATATTCAGTTCGAAACAAAATTACTATTAAAAAATAATAAAAAAATGTTTGCATGTAAAAAACTGAGAACATTTATTTACTTGAGAGATATAACAAAAAGAAGAATCACTCTTTTAGAGCCTCATAGCTCGTCTAGTATTTAAAAATAAATATATTTCTGCTTACATTATTGTTAAAAAATATTGTTTTGGGTATTCAGCACATAATTTTCAAAGAAACCATTCGTTCCTTTCATATACCTAAGTCTGACCATGCTAAAATATCAATAAGAAGTTCCCTCTATGAAACGACTTGTCTTTCATAGTCGTTTCGTAGGGGGAACTTCTTGTTGATATACCTACTATCATGGTCAGACTTAGATCAATGCGGTATATGAAAGGAACGAATGGTTTCTTTGAAAGTTATCTGCTGAATACCCAAAACAATGTTTTTTAACAATAATGTAAGCAGAAATAGCAAATATTTATTTTTAAATACTAGACGAACTATGGAGCTCTGAAAGAGTGATTATTTATTACTTTTGTTATATCTGTCAAGTAAATAAAGGTTTTTCTGTCAGTTTTTTACATGAAAATATTTTCTTATAATTTTTTAATAGTAATTTTGTTTGGAATTGAATATATCTCTCCTGATGAATTCTAAAGAGAATGAAAAAAGTTTACTATTTTTAGAGGGATTTAATCAGTCGAAAGTAGAAGGAAGTATTTTATTTATTAAGATATGCATGTGGTGAGTGAAATTTCATAGCTATTTTTTTGTGCTTTTTAGTAAGTTCTTGGCTTTGAAATGTAACAAATGTTTGATTACAATGGATAATCCTGTAGGTAGGACCAGAGATACTAGAAGGAATGCCTCGTAATGGGAGGCTTCTTATATAATATACTGGTATAAGTATGGTTATTTTCTTGTTTTTCATACAGAGTGTTAGATGTAGTAAGTGTATGAAAGAAGATGACAAGTCATTTTGTAAGGGGAACTTCTTGTTAATATACTAGTATGATCAATGGTATATATGACAGTAACGAATGGTTTATTTTAAAGTTATCTGCAGAATACCCAAAATAATATTTTTTTAAAATGTAAATAAGCAGAAATACAAGATATTTATTTTTAAATATTATTAGTTAATGTAAATTGTCTTTTAATGAATTTCCTTGTTTCGCAAGGGAAATCTATAGAGCCAACCAGGGTAAAACATTTTTCGTTTTGTTTTTTAATTTTGTCAACTAAAACAAAAAAAAAGAAACATTTGAATAAAATTTGAAATCTATGAAGTTCTAGGGCTTTAAAATTGAAATAGATTTATGAATTTGGTTATTGTAGTTTATTAAAAGCAAAAAAAGTAACATTTGGGGACAATGTAAACACGTAGATAAAAGTTTATGAATATTATTAACACGTAAAAAATACAGGCAAGCAAGCGAATATTACGGAATTCCAACTGCCGTCATTTTTCATTGAATTAAAAGGGAGAAAAATAAAATAAAATGGGTACAGACGTAAGGTCTGCCTTACCAGAGAAAACTGAAAATTATATTGTTGCTTGTTTGAAAACAGACATATTCAATTACCCTTTATGAAGTATTTTGTTACCAAATACCCCAGTCAGATTCTTCACTGGTTCGTATCTTAAAACGACCATAACTCATCTAGGGGGTAAAAGAAAACATTTGAGACAACCAATTGTAAAAACATGAGAATTTGATGGGTATTTGTTAACAAAATACTTGTGTTTTTAAACAACCCAGTGAACACGGATACATACCTGGTATGTTTTCTTACGCAATCTATTCAACATGTTATATCCAAGGATATTGGATGTATGGTAAATGTAAGGTACATGGACCTTAAAATTTCAGCCACAAAAAAGTTATAGCCATGTAATGGCAACATAACTTGTAACATACTCCATATGTGGCAAATATATAACATACATGTAAAAGACATATATTGTATTTCAAAATATTTACCTTAAAATATGTTCTGATGTTACATGTGTGCTATATAACATGCAATTTCCGTGGTATATGCACAAGGGGGTAGCAAATAATACACAGGGTGTCCCCAAATGGGGTTACCTATACCACAAGTGGACCTAAATTTTAGTTTTTCGACAGTCACTATAAAAAATTTTGTTTCTTAAAGAAATACGATGTGTTAAGAAAATGTACTTTTTTATGCAGGGCGCTCAAAAATTTCAAAAATATGAATTTGACCCAAGAGCAAACTACCTTTAGTTTTCTCATTTTTAAGGAAAATGCAATTTGAAAAAATTGTTTATTAAATCTTGTTTAATACGTCTTTTTCCCCAATGCCTCACCTCAGTTTTCGTATTTTTCCGTAACGGATACTAAAAAAATTAGGATTATGAAAGAAAAGTATTTCAAATGGCTTTTTTATTAAAAATGAAAAATAAAGGTAGTTTACTCTTAGGCAAAATTCATATTTTTGGAATTTTTAAGCACCCTGCTCCTTCATAAAAAAATAATTTTTTTCTACGATTGTGCTGAAAGTCAAATTTTCTAACTTCAAAATGAGTGCAGAAAATATCACTTTGCCGCACGCCGTGCGGCAAAGAATTTGCCACACGCCTTGATTAGATCACGCACCGGAAAAAAATAGTGTGTTTACCTTAAAGAATTTCATATTACTTACTGGTAATAACAATTAAATTCTATAAATGTACATTAATTACACATGAATTGCAATTACAAAGTCAAATTTTCTTACTTCAGAATGACAGCGGAAAATGTCACTTTAAATAAAATCTGACAAGCAGCAAATTTAAAATTTTGGAAAGACTTTGAAACCGTCTACAACCGTAGAAAAAATAGTATGTAACACACGTGTGGCAAGCTTCATTGCAAAACTCGTATGATAGGAACACTCGCTGCGCTCGTGTTCCTACTTTCATACATCGTTTTGCAATGAAGCCCTTGCCACACTTGTATTGCAATCTACTATTTTTAACATAAATCGTATTTTTTTAAAAATGCGGAAATTTTTATAGTGACTTTTTGTCCAAAAATTAAAATTTTGGTCATTTGTTGTATAGCTAATCCCATCCGGGGACACCGTGTACTACTGTTACAATATGGCTTAAGCAAGGAAAAACTAGATGTAAAAAAAAGGCCAATCTAAAATAAATAATTTTTATATTCATAAAATACATATATTATAATAATATATTAATCAAAGTCATACAAGAAGGATACGTTCATTTATATAATGAGTTAATCAAAAATAAACCAACTGCCAAATTAATAAAGGAACTAAATGCCAAATTGTACATTCTCTAAACTATATAGTTTGTTTATTACAAGCAAACTTTTGGTTAAGAGAAAAGATAGAAGATAAAATAGCTGAAGAAAAATAACATAAATAGAAAAAGTTAGCTGATTGCAAACTATGTAATAAGGTAAAAAAAATAAAGAAAAGCCTGACAGTATACAAGAATCATTTTCATTCCGCTATAAATTACGAAGAAATAAACATTAGCATGATTACTATAGAGACAAGAAAAGTGTATAAGTTTTTGGTAAAACCGAAAAGCTTTATCTTACATTAAAAGAAGTTTCAGGGAAAAAGGTAGACATTAAAAGCTTAATGAAGTTTGTTCCAAATGATGCTCGGACTTTTACAACATTTAAAAACTGTGGATTTTGAGGGTGACGTTGAAGGCTACAGTAACACTATTGATTTTGATATAGATGTAAACGAACAGTAGAAACGAAAATCGCAGGCATATTAATGAGAAGTACGACACTTTGCATTTTCTAAGTGTCTATACACCTACATACACAAAATATACTATTTTTGACAGTCGAGTTATTATTATATATTAAACACAGGTAATTTTTAGTTTTATTACTTATTTACTCTAATGACTGAATAAATTCTTTTTTGAACTATATATTTAACATCCGAATAAAGTTTGGTTTAATGCATGGTTATCCAAATTTAATTGTACCAAATATCAACTAAAATTCTGAACGAAAATAGTTAATGAAAATACAAGAATTCTTCAATTATTTAAAAAGGAGCTAAAAATTTATTAGAAACAAGAAAAATTCAACAAACGTGACAATAATACTCAAATGACGAAAACAAATTTCCTATATAAAAAAAATTTTACTTACAGACAAACCTGTCAGCATGAATTTGCAAGCAGACTAATAGGTACTTAAAACTTAATTATCTTAAAACTAGTTTTTGGCGCCTGGTTTCCTTTTTTCATACATATCTCAATAAATTATGGTACAATAACTGCTCCAGCTTCTTGTTTTCTCTCTGTAGCCTTTGCTTTGACAGTCTGAACCACTCATTAGCGATGTTCTCAAATTCTTTTTCACAATGTGGGAACATTTCGTTAACAGCAGCTAGAACAATAGTTTATGACAAAATTTTATAACTTTTTTGTGTATTATTTACCTACTTAAAAGCAATTTCTAACTTTTTTAGAAATTCTTTGTGTTTACCTATAGGTACCAACAATATGTTACATCGTTGCCCAAGGACTTTGTTTCCATTTATTGCTTATATAAAAGCCGCTTTACATTAATATTGCATTAATGTAAAGTGGCTTTAAATGTGTAGTTTTAATGATTGTGATTATACAATTTAAGCTACAATAAAGCACCTATAATTTTTCTGTGGCTTGGGCTTAATTAAATTTCATTAAATTTCAATTTCAAGATTGGGAAATATGTCTATTACGATTAGGTTATTTTGTTAGGTATAGTTAGGGATATTTGAGTTGATTTCGTATCCTTTTCTAGCACGAACTATGTAATACAAAGTGCGAAAGAGATGTCCTATAATAATTTTATAACCAGATTTACCGGGAAATTTAAAACGTCACAATATTAAAATGTTATCCAACTGTATGAAGATACGGGATTATTAAACTAGTTTTTGATCGGCGAGTTTTATTTTTTGTTATTAAAAAAATAAAACGGCCGGTAACACTAATCACTATTTTAATAAATTTATAGAGTATTTAAACGAATAAATCATCAAGTATTATATAGGCACAATTACATTTTCATTACCACTTAATGGCAACTGAAGACATTTTTGTTTAATATCACAAGCGTTAATTGGTAAAAGAGCTTATTTTCATTGGGCATGCTATTATTATGTTGATTAAACTACACTGGTCACTGATGTTATAACCTAACTATAGCAGCTACTACACCAAAACGATATACATAATATATATACTTAACCAAACTTTTTTGACATTCCATATGTAAGCTAGCTTGTTTGCTTGTTTCACGTTTGTAGTTTACCAAATTACATGATTAAATATATATTTGTAATGTAATTGTAGAAAAACTTAAAATGTCCATGATGATCACAAAATATATAAATGTTATATCTGGTGTAAACATATAAGATGGGTTGATGTGTAATATGTAGCAATTATCTAAATATCACATATTTTAATGTTATTATTTAACACACAAGCAATATAACTTTAAACGTACAAACTGATTACAGAAATACATAAATGTTATATAGCTGATAAATACACATAATACTTGTTATTGTAATGTAGCAGTTACGTAAAAATCACATATTTTAATGTTATTATTTAACAAACAGGCAATATAACTTAAAATCTACATGATGATAACAGACATACATAAATATTATATGGCATGTAAATATACAAAATACTTGTTATTGTAATGCAGCAGTTATGTAAAAATCACATATTATAATGTTTGTATTTAACAAGCAGGCATGTTTGTTAATAACTTAAATGTATATAGCATTTGAAGATGGTTTATATGATAGAGATATATTTGGTAATATGGTGTGTGTTACCTTGACAATCTCTCTTTGGTACGTAACAGCCATATGTGTGTTCACTGGGAAGCAACAATATAATTTTCAATTTTCTCTGGTAACACTTACACCTGTACCCATTTTATTGGTGTTTATTTTTTTCCGTTTAATTCTATGAAAAATGACGACAGTTGAAGCTCCGTAATATTCGCTTGCTTACCTGTATGTTTTTCTTTTATTTGAAACGTCTTCGACCGTGTTTTTTTATATCATCCAGACTATAATGTTCTTGGGATATTCGTAGGCAAAAACTGCTTGAAAAAGATGTTTCCATTTTTTAATATAATAATAAATAATAATAATTTACCCAACACTTCAAGTATTAGTAGTGGTTAAGGACCATAGTTATAATTACCTCCGTGTTTTCCAATCACCAAAAAATGTGCTAACATTTAACCCAGAAACGTGATTTGGGTAATTGTAAACATGAATTTTACAGGCGATACACGTATTTTAAGGTTATGGGTTGATTTAGACATATAGAGCTATGCATAAAAAAAATCACGTTAATTATCATCATCACAATCTACCTTTATGTTTTTCTTGTAAATTCAAAATCAATCATCACTTTCCAAATCAAATATTAAGTTTTTTGTACTGTATCTTTTGTAAACATTCTCACTGATATTGAGTAATGTCGCCTGTTGCGTTTGATAATCAGAATGGCCGTCACAAACAGAAAAGTGGAGATGAATTGGCGCGTATTTGTACAAATAACGAACCACGTTCTCAATTATCCCTGTTTACATATATCTACTCTGGTTGACCCTAGTTAACTTTAAAAGTTTTAAACAACGTTACAAGCAAAATGTGTTAAGTTTATAATTATTTTACATTTATATTATAATGGACTTTTGGCGAATAAATAAAAAATACTTTATTGCACACAGTTCGTCTCAATAACCTCGTCACTCCTAATTTTAGACCGCTACATAAAGCACTACTGAATATCGAGATTTTTAGTATTACGAGTGGCTTGGGTGCTGCCATTTATAATTTTTGATTATTATCTACTATCTAGGTGTGTTAGTTAGATAGGAAAGATTTATTTAAATTAGAACTGTGGTTTTGAAATTTTCAACTAATTTTAAAACAGTATTAAAAAAATAGATAACAATACATGAATATCTTAATTATAAAAGATAATTTAACTATAAATAAATTAATTTAGAATATAGAAATTTCTTCCAAGTTGGCAGAAGGCGGTATGGTATGCGGCATTCCCTCTCTGAATCGCCAAACTAATTCTCTGGATTAGGTAGCAAGTGCTCTTCTTTTCATTCGAAACGCCACGAATTTTCCTACCTATGCAGCTTCTCCAGGTTTTTGCGATATGTGCCAGTGTATCACGACACGTAAAGTCCCATAGAAGGGCCTTTTCCGTGGCACAAGAGACATTCCATCTGCCCTTTTTCCGTCGTTTCTGCAGCACCCTACTGGTTCAAGTATTTAGGGAATTTCTGCCGAAACCAGAGCTCTCTTAATGATGTCATTGATAATTCCATGACAGGACCACCTTTTTGTACTTTTCAGCATGATAGGCCATTATAGCCAGAAATATTTACGGGTTCGCCCCAAGTAGGGTTGTGGGGTTCACAAAGCGGTTGACCAGTTCATAATACAACGGCGATACGAAAAGATGAGTCATCAAGAAAGTTCCTATTGAAGAAGATCTTAAAGTATTCAGCCAGGCACTAGATTCTTTTTGTTGAACTGCAAGTAAAAGTGCTTTTTCTTTGAGGTCTTAATTTTCAGTCACACTATTTTATTTAAATAAATGAAATAGTCTGTTTATTTAAATAAATAAAATAGTCTGTCTATAAAAAAATATCCATGCAGATCCCGTCAGCTCTGCATTTTTATTTATATAAATAAAAAACAATAGTTGTGACTAATAAAATAGTAACTAAGTATTATTATTTATTTATATAAATAAAAATGCAGAGCTGACGGGCACAAATGCTAAGCTAACCTATGGACATACAGCGGATATCCTTCTGTATGGACAACAGCGAATATCCTGCTGTATGTCCATTTATTGTCCAGCATAGTCTAACAAATACGTCCTATGTGTGTCCTGTGGATACCCCCAAGGATTTACGATGGATGACTTATGGACATCCAAAGTTGTGACAAAAGAATATCCATAGGATATCCCATGTGGTCCATATGTGATCCTTAAGGATATCCATTTATTGTCCAGCATAGTATAATAAATACGCCCTATGTATGTCCACTGGATATCCCCAAGGATTTACGATGGATATCTTATGGACGTCCAAAGTTGTGACAAAAGAATATCCATAGGATATCCCATGTGGTCCATATGTGATCCTTAAAGATATCCATTTATTGTCCAAAAGAGTATAATAAATAAGTCATTTGTATGTCCACTGGATATCCCCAAGGATTTACGATGGATATCTTATGGACGTCCAAAGTTGTGACAAAAGAATATCCATAGGATATCCCATGTGGTCCATATGTGATCCTTAAGGATATCCATTTATTGTCCAAAAGAGTATAATAAATAAGTCCTTTGTATGTCCAGTGGATATCCCCAAGGATTTACGATGGATATCTTATGGAAGTCCAAAGTTGTGACAAAAGAATATCCATAGGATATCCCATGTAGTTCATATGTAATCCTTAAGAATATCCGCTCTATGTCCTTCATGTCCAATGTGGATATCCATAGGACGTACATAGGATATACTTGTGCTGTCTGGGATGCTTCAGTACTGAGACACGATTGATCTACGTTTCACTGGACGTCCCTGGCCGCCGCTTCCTTTGGAAGCATTTCAAACTCTTGTCTATATAAGCTTTTTTAAAATATCTTTATAGTATCTATATAGTAACACAAAATATGCTATCAGTCGTGGCATAACATTAGTTTTTCTATTTATGACAAAAAAAAATTCAAGATCAAGAATAGCATTGTCAATAAAAAGTAGTCCAGACTGGGACTAGGACATTTCGCAGGCCTGTAGCTAGGGGTGGGCCAGGACGGGCATAGCCCGTCCTGGAATAATTTTCGCCCGACCTACGGCGACCACAGAAAATAATGAGGTAGCTATTTTTAAATGGAAAAAACGAATATCTGGCCCACGGGCCCCCTCTGAAAAATTGTTTGCCTACTCTTAAAGCATTTTCTAGCTACAGGCCTGACATTTCGTAAATGTATCGACAAACTTCGAGTAGGCACAAAATTTTAAAAAACATATTTGTAATTTTTTTTTCGAAACTTAATGGGTTCCAAGATACAATGCTCTCCGATTTGCTATATGTAAATATCATGGAAATATAATTACTCACGTAGAACAATATTGTAAATTTTGTTCAGTGGTGTAAAAATGGATAAAACTTCCAATAGTTCTATTACTTCTATGCAAAACTGAACAATACTAAAAAAAACAATTAAATTGAGACTATTTTTCATTGATCTGCTTAATGTGTCTTGGAAATTACTTAGTTTCTAACAAAAGTTTATTTAGAGTTTTTTATTTAATTGGTAAGTTCTATTCTTTGTCGTTTGCACTTATGCAAAAACCTGTATAACAAATTTCCAGTCGAATAGATGCACACACTGGCTTTCCAGAAACCTACAGCTACAGCCTCTAGATGTCTCTAATAAACGTTGTTATTCCTCTGCACTCAAAAGATGCCTTGTGTTTCTTTTCCCTCTTATGCCTATTTTGCTAAGCAAAACCACTCTGATGCTACCTGTTCTATTTCGTGTTGCATCACATATGAAAAACTTGCAACGAAAACTTCTGAAGCAATGATAGCAATATAAATAAAATATTCATATAGCTATTGGTTAAAGTTCCTCACCTTTCTTTGCAGCGATAACCTCCAGGTCAACGCTTTAAATTTCCCGAGCATTTCGTGGTACATTCATTAGTAAATAAATTAATCTCCTGTGAATATTATCTCTCTCCACTCTTTCTGGAATCAATATAATAATAATGCATATTTTTCAAAATACAATACCATCAAATATACTTTAGTTCAGAAAACTTTAGCTATAATATTATATAAGAACATTGAAAATGAATATGAATACTTTAGAGAAAAACTGCTTTTAATGGTAATTATTCTTTTTAAAAATATCGTATTGTTTCAAAATTTCTTTTTGATCTTATATTATTGGTTAAAACAGTTTTTCAACTTATTTTGACAGTCATTAGTATCGAGTATATCAATTTTCTTCAATAATAATCAGTGAAAAATAATACATTTTCAATAGGGTTTTCCCACTAATTTTATTTTAACATTTTATGTCGTGAAAATGATATAATAAAACATTCTATTAATTTACAACAATTTACTTTTCTAATAAGAATTACTTCTAAGAAAATATCGTTAAAACAACTTGCTGATAATTTCAGGGCTTTTTAAAACGGGCATTTGAACGCGCCAGAATGACGTATCTGCCCGGAAAACCAATGAGATTATGGATATAATTAGTTAATAATAGGTTCTAACTGTGTGTTAAAGGAAGCTTTCCTCTAAAACTGCTCAGAATATCCTCTTTTATTGTTTGTACTGTGATTGGTCTAAAGCAGTGGACTTGTAAATATTGGCCAATCAGAATCCAGATAAATATCACACAAGTTATTCGTAAAAGCGTTGGACGTTGATATTTTGTAGTTTAGGCTTAACCTTCACCCGCTTCTGCATTGACAGTTCACATCAGATGATTAACCTAAAACTTTATTTATATTTTGATGTTTGGATTGTTTGGAGTGAAAATATTTTATCAGTTTCTGGTTTATGTTTTATTAATTCTACGATCAAAATGAGTAAAGTGGAAGAGGGATATGTTAAAGATGCTGCTGATAATTTACCTAAAGTAGACTTTGAAATGGTGAATAATTTAAATCTTTTCCCAGATGAAATATTTGTTTAGATTTTACAGCAGAAAACCACTTTTTTCGTCTTTCAATACTGAGTGGTACTGTCAAAAATAATATTGAGGGAGCATTTTCACTAGTATTATTACACAAAGGTACAAAACAAGCTATTTTAGGCATTTTGATAATCCATTTACAACTCATAGTAATTAAAAAGTTCTGTCAATAAATAGAGGTTGTTTTATATTTTTCACGGCTATCTTATGCCGACTTTTTATTGGATTTCAGGGCGTTGACGTCACAACGCGCTAATTTATGGCTGTTTAAAATGAACTCAATATTTTTCAAACTTTAAGTTTTTTTTTTCGTTACTATTAGTAAAATTAAAAAGATAATAAATATGCCATAAATAATTTTTTTACGTGAATTAAGTATTTCAGCAATAATTTTTTTTTCTGGGAAAACCCTATTGAATTTCTACATACTGATGAGTTATGCCAGGATATAAATGACTAAATGACTTTACTTTTTTAATCTTTCAACAATCATTTGATTTGAGGTTAGAATGGAAAAAGTTTTATTTGTATTTGATAGACATAAAAATTATAATATATTTTGTATACCTGCTTATCTTCAATGCACACTGATCACCAATATTAACTAAATTTAAATCAAAGAGCACAAAACAACTACACAACAATGCTGGAATGTTGAGCTTCTTTTTGCTTAGTGAAAACACGAACAAAAACAAAATGGCCTCTGCCGAAATTCCGAGCTGCCGTGTCTGCTTACCAAACATAACAGTTATACAATTTTTATTATTTAAGTTATATATTCTTTATAAGAGTTTTTATGTAACAGAAATATTATTAAACTATACATTGTTATATAACTTTGTTATATTGGCTGAACTTTAAATGTTACAATATTATTATATTACTAAAGCATAACAACATATTGTAACATGATTATGTTATTATTTTATAACAAATGTCATAATAATAACATAACATTAATAAATACTGTACTACCAGGTTATATAATATCAATAATTTTTGTTTACTGGGTGTTTTGTTTCAATAAAAACAGTCCTGGGTGTAGATAACAAACCCAGTAAAATTTTCCGTAATGCGAGACAATTTTGACAGCCTTGATATTTCATTACTTTAATTTCACAATAATATTTGCACCATTTTTTATTTTAAACGGTTTGTAATTGCCGATGTGGGAAATACAAGTGCATATTTTTTACTCATAACCTAAAACTAAACATATTTTTGAAAATAAATTTACTTATTTACATATTATTATGGTAAGGCCTCACTCTGGACACTGAAACTGAACGAATAAGAAAAAAATTTATTTGAGATTTTTTTTATATTAAAATTTTAAAACGACAATCTTGTGGAAAATCGTTAGTTAAATGGACATGCCTTAAAAATTTCAGATCACAATATTAATTATACAAGTCTACAAAAAAGAAGGTCTTATCCTAAGGTGCTAATCTTACTTTTCTGAAGTATTTTGATGCGCTGAAGCCAATTTTGGACAAAAAAAAATTGTGGGGGTGGTAGAGGAAAACTGATTCGATAGAAAAATTTTTGTCCAAAGTTGGCTTCAGCACGTCAAAATACTTCAGAAAAGTTAGGTCAGAACCTTCGGACAACACCTTTTTTGCCCCCTTTTAGAGAATAAAAGGGGACCATGGAAACTGATACGGTAGAAATATTCTTTTGTCCAAAATTGACTTCAGTGCGTCAAAATACTTGTGCTTGTCAGATCAGTACCTTAGGACAAGCAAGACATCATTTTTTGCCTTTTTATGGGATAAAAGGTAGAGAAAAAGTGACACGTTATAAACTTTTTTTCCCAAAATAGGATTCGGCGACTTAAAATACTTCAGATAAGTTAGATGAGAACCTTAGCACAAGACCTTTTTTTTTGTAGACCTGTGTTATTAATTATTTTATAATAGTTTTAAGATGTTGGAGTTGCGCGCACCTGAAATTACTGTTATCATATACGTAAAAACAAAAATACCTAAAATTTTGTTTGACAACCTTCAGAATTTCATTCTTTACATCTTTCTGAATGTAAATCATCAACCAGAATGAATTCTACGAATTTTTCAAACGGTTTGTTTCTTGGCGCCTGCACTATATTGCCATAAATAGTAATAAACATTGTCAACAATTAGCAGCCAAAATATTGCATCAATAATTAGTGAATAGATTTTGAAGTATCCTTAAAGTGTGGCGGGAGATTCGCATAAAAGATGAAGGTAATGTAGAAATGGAAACTTAAGAGACGGGCAGAACATAAAGGTCACTGCCATAAATGTGTACATAGTTTTTCGTGATTAGTGCTTGTTTATCAGTTAATAAAATTTATTGTTAATGAAGCCCTTAAGACAGGTAATAGTATTTTTAAAATTTATATACATGTATACAGGGTGTCCCGGTGAAGGCGGGCAATCTCTCGGAAACATAGATCACATGTAAATAACTCCATAAGTCCATATAATATTATATTCTGCAATGGTTCCCTGTGGATACTTTCTCCCTTAAAGTTAAGGGATGAAAATATATTTTTTTTTTAACTAAAATTTTTAATTGTTGGTAGATTTTAACAGTTTTTGTGTATAGCGAGTGAAAGCCGTTAACAATGTGACACATCATTTGATAATACATCAGGGCATCCAGGATTGAACTTCCCCTAAGTTTTCAAATCTCGACTTTTTTTTTAGCAACATTTGCAGATTTCAAAGATATTTGTTGCTAATCTGGACATATGGACATATATGACTAGTCATTTTTTAAAAAATCACTATTTTCTCATCCATATTTCCTAAGTCTCTTATAACGAAAAAAATTGTGGTACTATATTTGCTCTCCACTGTGGAAGTAACTGTTCATAGAACTTTAGTGTTATAATATTTGAAATCGTCTACCCAAAAAACCCATAAAACGTTATTTCACGTGGTAGTGGGATTGAGCCAAAAATATTTTGACACATATTTTTGCCATTTTTTCTTCTACATATATACTAAATCTCAATTTTATGAACGCTCACTTGCTTGCTTTACCCATTTACCTCTCAACTCTACAACAAAATAAGATCAAAATATAATATAGTTCTCGACGTTTCATGATATTTTGAGCCTATTTCAAGAAAAAAAAATTTTTTTAACGTTACTATAACTTTCACTCCACTAGGAGTAGATATGGAAGTAAAATATCAAATATATAGATATAGGATATAGTTAATAACATTAAACAAAAAAACACTACAATAAGAGGAAACAAACATACAAAACCAACACAATTAATAAATCTATCAATCCGTTAAAAAATATAAAAAACAGATATGATTATCCAGAAAGAGCATTTTCTAGTAAAAAGTTTTTAATTACATATTTAAATAATAAGACCATTGATATTAGAAAAAATAGAGAAAATAAATTATAATCTGTTGCCTTTTAGGGATTATACGATACATGTGGCGACCTTTAAGAAAAGAAAAGAGCTCCCAAGGCACAAGTGTGAGCTTCATGCTTAAAAACCACCCCTAATGCATCCCGCCGCAGTTTTTCGCATTTTTCCTTGAAATAGTTGGTCCTAAAGAAAATTATATACTCGTTGATAATATTCTACATAAAAGGGTATAGCCGGATAAGTTAGGGAAATGTGCCCCCGCACTTACTTAGTTAAAATGGCTTCCAGATGATGCAGTTTATAGAGAGAGTATATTACACGGTAAAAATTTTAACCCTCTACTACCCTTACGAAGGTGGAAAGAAAATAATATGTCCTTAACTATTATATTTTTTTCTCGGCTTCTATGCATCCGATCGATTTGAAATTTGGCACGAGTGTTGCTTGCATGCAGATAACTTACTCCAAATGAGGTAATTTTACGACCATTTTAACCATGAAAAAAAAATATAAACTTTTTTTTCGAGGACAAAAGGGTGGCCACTCTTTGTGGTACGATCACCATTCTATGATGTATTATGTTTTGACACTTCGTAATAATCATACTAAATTGTCAGATTTCTTGCTGTGGTGGAACAATATGGAAAAAATAAAATTGGGTAAAATAAAATATTTACACATGCCTCTTAGTTGTAACAGTTAATACTTATAGCCTTACAAGGTATTGTTGCATATCTACAACCGACCGAGGGGGTGCGATGTTGCCAAGTTTTTTTTCCCAGACGCACGGAAATTCGGCACAACCTGGCAATACCGCTTCTGGATGTCCCAGGGGTGAAGTATTAACTCTCTAGGACCTCAAATAACCGACCTTCTTCCCCCGTCAATCATCGGACTTCACCATCACCGTTCATCGCCGAGCGATAATAAGCCGAAAGAATCCCATGGAATATACTAGAGAATCTAGAACAGAATGTCTAAGAGTTTCTGGAAGCTTCGAAATAGGTATTTAAGAGACGAACAGCCGTCGCAGAAGTCAGTTTCTTACAGAGCGTTAACAACATAAGAAGCAAGAGTCCCAGGCGAACCGAGGCGATTAGAATTCGAGTGCGATTGTCGAGTACCTATTACTGTGTGTAGATAGTAGTTGTTTTAAGTAATTTCAGTTGTATTTAAGTGTTAAATAAAGTTTATTTAAGAAGAAAAAGTATCACGTATCGAAAAGAACCCACCAGAGGTGTAACAGTATATTTACAGTGAGAGAGTTTATAGGCTATATTTACAAGTTTGGAGTGAATTTTAGATATCGTAATGCGACAGTAATTAAAAAGAACATCATTCGTTGCTAAACTTTTCCCTAAAATTGAAAAGTGGCTTTTGTCTTCGGCACTTTGAATAATTTTGTGTGTTCCCTTTAGTTTGCATAACCACTTTTCACATCCAATACATTTTTCTGCCATGCTGATAGTTACAAAAAGTTATTTTTGCAAAAACTGACTAGTTAAAAGTCACAATTTTTAAAATTCACTCCAAACTTTTAAATAGCCTATAAACTCTTTCACTGTAAATATACTGTTACGCCTCTGGCGGGTTCTTCTCGATACGTGATACTTTTTCTTCTTAAATAAACTTTATTTAACACTTAAATACAACTACAACTACTTAAAACAACTACTATTTACACACAGTAATAGGTACTCGACAATCGCACTCGAATTCTAATCGCCTCGGTTCGCCTGGGACTCTTGCTCCTTATCTTGCTAACGCTCTGTAAGAAACTGACTTCTGTGGCGGCTGTTCATCTCTTAAATACCTATTTTGAAGCTTCCAGAAACTCTTAGACATTATATTCTAGATTCTCTAGTTTATTCCATGGGATTCTTCCGGCTTATTATCGCTCGGCGATGAACGGTGATAGTGAAGTCCGATGATTGATGGTTATTTGAGGTCCTAGAGAGTTAATACTTCGTCCCTGGCACAGGAGCCACAAGACAAACCAGATGTTTCACTTAATAGTATTCTCTATGTAACCAGTTTCATTTTTGCCATGTGACGTATACCTGCCAGGATTCTACGCAGAAGACATAAACAGAGGAACCTTGCGGTTGACATGGAAGTTAAAATCAGCGAGGGAGTGTTTAGTACTGAAATCTCAGAGACGGAAGTCGTCATCAGCTACACCTTATTTTGGAATGTGGTGTATTGTATTGAAGGTTAGAGTTGTTATTGCTATACATTTAAGTGATTTTTTGAGTATTTATTAGGTGACTTTTAATTGATGTTACGTATCAAAATCTCCCTCCTGTGACACTATACTCACTGGTTAAGACTGATTGGTATAATGCGCAGATCACCGCATAAATTGGTACCTGCCTGGAGTTAATTTATTATCTAAACCAGGATACGTCATAAGTGCAACATCTGGTTTGTTTTAATCTGTACCTCTGCGACTTCCAGAAGCAGTATTGCCAGATTGTTCCGAATTTCCGTGCGTCTGGGAAAAAAGTAGACTTGGCAACATCGCACCCTCGCTGTTGGTTGTAGATCTGCAACAATACCTTGTAAGGCTATAAGTATTAACTGTTACTACTAAGAGGCATGTGTAAATATTTTGTTTTACCCAATTTTATTTTTTTTCCATATTGTTCCACCACAGCAAAAAAATCTAACAATTTAGTACGATAATCACGAAGTGTCAAGACAAAATATATCATAGAATGGTGATTGTCCTCGAAAAAAAGTTTATATTTTTTTCCCATGGTTAAAATGGTCGTAAAATGACCTTATTTTTTGGAGTAAGTTATCTCTATGGAGGCAATACTCGTGCCAAATTTCAAATCGATCGGTTGCATAGAAGCCGAGAAAAAAATATAATAGTTAAGGACATATTATTTTTTTTTTTCACCTTCGCTTTGGCAGGCGTCTTGTGGCCCATGAATTATTTTAGTCGGTCTCTATTTGCTAAATGACCCATCTGACAGCATCTCGCCTTCTGTCACGGTTACCTGTTAGACGCCAGAACATTTTCCCATCAGCTCCTTTATGATAGCTTAACGTTTAGGAGGGCCCACAGGAGACTGTACAGAACTGAAATTATGCAGGAAGGTTTTCTCTTCATCTGCTTTGAGAAACTCAACATTACAGCATCTTTCGGGGTGTGGGTTCATTTCCACACCCCCTTTGAGGTAGAACTCTTGGCATGCCTTTTTTTAAGTGGTCTCCCTAATATACATAATCCACTGAAGCTGTTTGATATCACTATTCGATATCAGTGCCCGCAGTCTCTATGTCCGATAATTTTTGCAAATAGTTTCAAATATATTAGTCCGATAGCCAGTGCAACCACTCAGTAATCTAACAAAAGAGAGGGATTTGTGATTTGTTTATCTTAGCTTAGTGTGAAAGAGAGCATACGTTAGTAAAATACAGCTGGCTAGTGATACGCAGTAGTTCCGAAAAAAATTAAGATGTACTGAAATATTCGAGTTATGCTAATGTGTTAGGCTATTTTTGTAAGTACTGGAAATAGTAGAATTTTACTGAAAACGGTATCCCTGCAGGCTATTAATATACGTCTTTATTTAATAAAATACATAAACACACACATACACATTTCACTTTACGTAGATAGAAAATTGTAATGGTCTACTTAAATGTACACCTGGCCACACTATATTGAGAATACGCAAAAGGCGCGTCGATTGGGGACCAACTCCTTAGTTTGTTTACTTATTGCTTGAAAACCATTGCGCCTATCGGAAATATGTATAGGACCTTATTTATGGTAAATTATTTATAGAATATTGTCAATGAGTATAAAATTTTCTGTAGGACCAACTATTTCGCGGGCAAATGCGCAAAATCGCAGAGGGGCGCGTTAGGGGTGGTTTTTAAGCTCACACTTGTGCCTTGGAAACTCTTTTATTTCTTAAATGTAGCCCTATATAAAAGATTATAATTTATATACCCTATCCAACCCATTTTATTTCTAATATCAATGGGTTAAATCTGAGGTGACTGATTTCACGTTAATTTACATGTAACATATTTTACATATTGAGATGGTTATATTTTGGATAGTATTGAAATGTACAGGTTTTACGCGGAGGAATTCTTACCATGTCTTATTTCGTACGCACGTGTGTTAAATATTTGGCTAAATATGTTTATATTTTTTTTGCATATATTAAATATTAAATAAATATGTACTAATAGACTTGCTTAAACAATGTAGCGACAGAATCACATCTGCCTTCTTCAGATTCTCGTTGATAGTTGCTCACTTCTGCTTCTTGTTGTCAGTTGAACTAGCTACTTGCTGATGCTTCTTGTCTTCTACAAAATTTACTTAAATTTAAATGGAAGAATAACCGGCAAATATTTTTTATATCTCTTTATTTTTATGCATATAATTTTTAAATTCAATTCGTAACATAATGAAATAAAAATATTATTTTAAATATTTGTGTATTATATATTTTCAAAACAAAAACTATTTGGGTGGACCCTCAGTATAAATTTGTAAAGTCGATGTTGACATATCAAATGCTTAATAAATAGGAGCCAAGTAAACAATATGATAAATGAAGGCAATCGATAGGTAACCTTCAAGAACATCACAGAATTTCTCCTTAAACATATTTCCCAAGTACTCACAATACACTCTAATGATGTCATATTTGCAGATAGTTGCAAATATCTATTGTACATCTACTCGATAATAAGTAGGTATATTATAATACAGAGTGTGATAATTAGGAAACTACACACATCTCTTAAACTATTTACAAAAGATGGAGCTTATTGCTTATTGTTGAATATTATTAAACTTGTTCTGGATTAAAACTCATTATGACCTCGGCCATTTCATAAAAAAATGGGTAAAAAAAACAGATTTTATATATATATATATATATATATATATATATATATATATATATATATATATATATATATATATTTACTAAACGTAATTTCTCTCTGAAGCAACCCTCTATACATCCTCATTTTAAAAATAAGGAAATTGACCAGACTACAATAAATTGCAAGTCTGGCGCGTTAAGTGTAATAATCACATATTACTACAAAACGCTGTAATTCGATTTTAGCAAACACCGACCGAAAGACTTATTCCTAAATTAAAGGAACTCTCGTGTCAGCCACTGCACACCACTTGCAGACTGCAGTTTCGAGCTGTTGGCTCTCATCAGTGCAAGGTAGGCATGCAGTGACTGGCAACGAGATTTCGGGTGACATGGTACATGTTCACAATCTTAAGATTGCAACATGCAAAATAAATCGAAGGCGCCATCTCGCGGTCGCTGTTCACTACAATCGAATTGTTTAGCCTGAGATGGGCAGCAAATGTTCAAAAATATGCTTCTAGAAGGCAGAGTATTTACTAAACGTAATTTCTCTCTGAAGCAACCCTCTATACATCCTTATTTTAAAAATAAGGAAATTTACCAGACTACAACAAATTGCAAGTCTGGCGCGTTAAGTGTAATAATCACATATTACTACAAAACGCTGTAATTCGATTTTAGCAAACACCGACCGAAAGACTTATTCCTAAATTAAAGGAACTCTCGTGTCAGCCTACCTTGCACTGATGAGAGCCAACAGCTCGAAACTGCAGTCTGCAAGTGGTGTGCAGTGGCTGACACGAGAGTTCCTTTAATTTAGGAATAAGTCTTTCGGTCGGTGTTTGCTAAAATCGAATTACAGCGTTTTGTAGTAATATGTGATTATTACACTTAACGCGCCAGACTTGCAATTTGTTGTAGTCTGGTCAATTTCCTTATTTTTAAAATAAGGATGTATAGAGGGTTGCTTCAGAGAGAAATTACGTTTAGTAAATACTCTGCCTTCTAGAAGCATATTTTTGAACATATATATATATATATATATATATATATATATATATATATATATATATATATATATATATGTATATATATATATATATATATATATATATATATATTATATACAGCGGCGTCGGATTGTGGGCGCAAGGGCCCACCGGGAAAAATATGTAGGGGGAGGGCAGACCAAAGATGTGGAAAGTCTTCCCAGCGCACAGTGAGAAAAATGTGTCCTTGTTTGGACAAAAATCTGCCGACAGCAGATATATCAATCAATTTACATAAAAAAAATGGAAAATACCCTCGAGACATTGTACTTTAGAGTAGTGTTGCGACAAAGTGGCTTTGCAGTGGCTCGCAGATATTTTTCTTTGTTCCGCGTTTACCACCTTGGTCGAGAGTCACAAATAAACGAAGTAGTGTTCATGTAAATTGGATACCAAATTCATTTTTATGGGATAATAAGTTAATCGCTTAAGTTTCTTGAATCGTTTTTAACGTATGGACCATAACCCTTTTAAGAGATTAAAATAGGAGTTGAAGGTTTAACATGGTGAACATTCGAGATTCAAGTGAAATAAAGTTTAAGTGATCAAAAGTTATTCTTCAGGGTTTTTTGATGCTGATCTCATCTTTATTCTTACTCGCATCCTATCGATCCTTCGAAGGAATGAAAAAATTACGATATTCCAAATACTCGTCACTAGTTGTGTTTAAACTTGTAAATTTCTCGTCCGAGTGTCAAAATTGATGAGCAGGTGGGAGAAATCTAAAAAAAAAATTTTTTTAAGCAAAATTGATAAGCAGAGAGAAGGAAATGGAAAAAAAAATTTCTCGAAAACGAAAATTGATTGCGCGCGCCTCTTCACGCATTGTAGGCTGTAGCATAATTAGCCTTATGGATAATCCGGTCCTGCGAGTGTTGCTCTTTTTCTTTGCGAAAAATCAACTAAACACTAAACTAAGCGAGACACGCATATTAAACGGAATTTAGGAACAGGTAGACATTACCAAGTAAATACAAATGTGAACTGAAGTCCCGTCAAGCGACGGCGATAATAGAACTTATTGCCGTGTTGCGCGTGTCTTCAAAAATACGTTTTATATGGGAAAATGAGCGAAAGTTTTATATATTTTCTGCTTTCAACTTTATTATTGTTATTATTTATATTAAGAATAATAACAATATTACGGTCTCTCGACGCCAGAAACCTCAGGAGACCCAGAACTGGTAAGTCGAGGGCCCACCGGGAAATTTCCCGGTTTCCCGGTGGTACAATCCGACGCTATATAATATATATGAAATTCTCGGATACGTTTCCGCGGTTGACTGTATGAAAAATACTAGGTTCACGGGTTGAACCGCGTCTGAGATTATTGGAGTCTCGACGTTTCGGCTCCCACTTTGGAGCCATTTTCAAGATAAAAGGAAGAAGAATCGATAATATAAAGATATATAGGAAGTCTAGGAAGTGTACGGAATGGTTCGAGTCCGGGGCCTCAATCTGCCTACTCCCCAGGTCGAACCTTGGTTCGTCTCTAAGATCTCAATCTCAGTTCTTAGAGAGAACTGACGAGTTGTGGGTTGAGGTGAGGTATTTATAGTAGGATTGGTGAATGTGGTGAGCGGAACGGTTGAACGTGGTAGGAAGGTCGCTGTGTGGTGTTAGTGGGCGTTGTATAGTTAGTGGAGATATTAGTGAAGTCGAAGACTGTCGTCCCTTTTTTTAAACAATTAGGACGCCTCTTGATTTCAATTGCTTCGCGGATCGTTCGTGTTTTTAGGGAATATATAGGTGCTATTGTTTTTGTGTTGTCAAGGTCTATGTTATGTCCAGTCTGGAGACGGTGTTGTGCTAGGGATGAGGTAGGGTCAGTTTTTCTGACTGCCAGGCGATGTTCGTATACCCTGTTGTTAATGCGTCTGTTTGTCCAATGTAAGTTTGGGGACAGTCGGAGCAAGGTATTTCGGCCTAGGCCGGGAAAGTAACATTCCCGTACGGTTTTATTGATCGTTGCTTGGCAACGGATCTTTTCCGGTCTGTGTTCTGATAGTTTCTTAGCAACGGACTAAAATACTGGAATTGTGCATGTTTCGATCTGAAATCGCGCCGAAAATGTAGACATTGCTGACCGATTTCAGAAAAAAAATATTTTGAGGTTTCTGGTTCTTGTACACACACTAAACCACTTTTTTTTTCATCCCCTCTAATAATGAGGTGGGGGTGGCTAATGCCAAAATTTTTTGAGGCCTTAGCTTCTCTTGTATATACTAAATACTAATTTTAGTGACTCCTACCTGCTTGATTTACCTATTTACCCCAAATTTGCCCTCCAACCCTTTGACGGAACGAGATGAAAATATAATCTAGTTCTAGATCTGGTTAAGGTACATATGTGTACCAAATTTCAAGTCAATATCTCAAACGGTTCCAGAGTAAACGTGCGCACAAAAAAAAAAGTCCATAAAATTGGTATTTAGTATATACAAGAGAAACTATTCTCTCAAAACATTTTTCGCATTAGCCACACACATTGCTACCCCCACCTCTTATAAAAGGGGGTGAAAAAATTGTGATATAGTGTGTGTACAAGAACCAATGGCTTCAAAATATTTCTTTTACTTCATCCATCTCCACTACCACCCCCTATCACTACTCCCACCTCACTACCGACGTGGGATATCGTATTATGTGTTTTTGGAGACGATTTCAAATATCATATTATTAAAATTCCATAAACAATTAGTTCGACATACATACATTTCGTTGTGAGAGACTTGGATAGCAAATCTGGATGTGGAAGTAGTGATTCCTTGGGCAGCGGTTTTTACATGTACCTACTTTACAATGGTATTAAGAAAAAACATATTATCTTCATTTAAACAATTTTTTTGAAATTTGTTTATAATTTTCAAAATTATAGTTATAAACAAATTCAAATAACTGGATTCTTTATCAAACCAAAAATAGCAAATGAATTATGAAAATTGATAAAATATCTAACCTTTTTCATTAAAAGAAAAACCGCTGCCCAAGAAATCACTACTTCCACATCCAGATTTTCCATCCAAGTCTCTCACAAAGAAAAAATTCTGTATATGGAAATAATTGTTTATGAAACTTTAGTAATATAATATTTGAAATCCAAAAACTCATAAAACGATATCCCACATCGGTAGAGCTGGTGGTGATGATAGATATGGGGGCGGTAGAGTGGTAGTGGGGGTGGATAAAGTAAAAAAAGTATTGTGAGGTTTTTGGATCTTGTCTACACACTAAATTACAATTTTATTTACCTCCTTTAAAAATGGGGTTGGAGTGTTAATGGGGGGTGGCTAATACCAGAAACTTTTTAAGACCTTATGCTTGTCTTGTATACACTAAATATCAATTTTATGGACTCTTACCTGCTTGATTTATCAATTTACTCCCTAATCCTTCAACGGAATAATATGAAAGTATAAACTAGTTCCAGATCACTTTAAAATACACACGAGTACCAAATATCAAGTCAATATCTTAAACGGTTCCAGAGTAATCGTGCGCACAAAATAAGTTACAGACAGGACAGACTGAAATTTGTTTCGCTCAAACTTAAAATCTCGACGTTTTATGACATTTTAAGCCGATTTGAACAATAAACATTTTCAAAATTTTGTTGTCGTTACTATACTTCCACTGGATGTAGCAGTAATAATGATCTAATTGCATTTGGGTCCGAGATACGTCAGTTTTTGCATCTCAGTTAATTATAAATAAGCAAATCAATATTTCTTAAAATTTAAACTAGTTATTATTCAATACTTATATTTTTGCCTCAGCTAGTTGAAAATAATCCAGAAGCACAGCTAGTGTATAGATGTCCGAAAGTTAGATCTTGCGCGATTATGTTAGAGATCCGATAATAACCAAATAGGTATAAATATTATATTATGTGTTTAAAAATCAGACCTTAGTCGTCAGATGTAAGAAATAAATAATAAAGTTTTCTTGGACTTGGACGACCAGCGCTTTTTATTCCAACATGTGGACGTCTCGTGTTTAAATCCGGATCGTGAAAATTTTTTTTATTGCATCAGTAATATTAAAAGTTTTAAAAATGTTTACAAGGATAGATGTTCAGGTTAGGTTGGTTTTCCCTTTTCGCGACAGGAAGTTACAAATAAATTGAAAATGCGCGATATGTTTTCAAAACCTTATACGATGTAATTTTAAAAATTGTAGTTTTGGATTATTTTCAAATAGCAGAGACAATATAAGCATTGGAGAACAACCAGTCTAAATGTATAAGTGACCTACATGTAAAAACTGATGTATCTCGGCCCCAACTGCAAATAGATTAAATTTTTTAGAAAGATGTCAAATATTTCATTTCTTTTTTTTTGCTTGTTGTTTTTGGTTTGACAAAAAAAAATCAGTCATTTGATTTTGTTTATAACCATTATTTTTAAATTTATAAACATGGTTTTGAAACAGCCCTCGAGGTCGTTACCACCTTCTCTTCTGTGAAAAATGAAGGGATATGCACAAGTAAATCCTGGATAGCATGCTTTCTGGTAAATGAGGGGGGATTTCTGCCCGTTTGAGGGTTGAGGAGGGGTTGGAGCTAAAAATAAATATTTTTCCCGTGATCAGCAACCCTGAAAACGGAGGGTAAGCGTTTGAACCGAGTAATTTGAAAAAAAAGATTTTTTACCCCTTTAATCAACACCCTAGGATTCCACTTTCTCTATAACCCCCTTCCATGTTATTTCAAGTATAACCCGTCGATAAATCACTCCCCACGTTTACATATGAAAACATAAAATGATCCCCATAAAAGGGCCGTTTCAGGGGGCTGCGGCGGTCAAAAACTTCTCCCACCACTTCCATCGTGATCAGCACACTCGACAACAGAGGGGAAAGGTAATCTCGCCTTTGCACGAAATATTTACACTATTTTTGCCTTCATTACATAGACTATAATACCACTATAAAAACCGACATTTAAAAAAAACTGTCCTCCTAAGAGTCGATTCACTTAAACAATAAGAGATGAAAATTTGGAAATTTTTATTGGTCTTGGCCATTGGACAAATATTTTGCGTTAAAATTTGGTATGAAACTTATTTCAATAAAGGGCATATTATCACCAACTTTCTTTAAAATAGATGCATTATTACGTTCTATTTCTTGAATTAAGCAATCCAAACCACGTGACTTTTAACATGGCGTTGAGGGCAAACATCCGGCAATCCTTTATTTTCATTCGTTAAATGAGTTTTTTTTCGGTTGCCTTGGCTACGTTTCCGCGAGTTAATTAAAATAAACCCCATGTTTGCCCTCAGCGCCATATTGAAAAATAATTTTGACAGGTCGTTGGATTGCCTAATTCTAAAGAAATGCAATTTTTTGTGGTTATTGCTCCGTCTACTTATCCCCTGGTGAGGTTAAGTAGCTCTATCCGGCTCTCATGAATTTATTGGAGGCTGGGTCGTGGTTTGAAACTATTATTAATAACAGCAAAAGTTTACTCAGGACGCCAATAGCCAAACTACAAGGTAACTATGTGGTACTTGTCATTACTCAATGTACTGACCGTGGCTATTCAGTGTTCTCAACAATACATACGTTACCTTAAATTCACTGTCACAATCAAACAAAATATTCTACAATATAAAATGTATATTAGTGTAAATGACAAACAAGAAAGTGTATAATAAACCCTCCGATTAAAGAACTTATATCTAGATACATAATGGCATTGATTTATTTGTCGCTGAGAGACTCACAATCTAAGGCACTTCTTCCCATAAGTTGCTGATTGGCCCATCGGCGTATTCGCGGCCGCTCGTGCACAATCGGCTTCAGTTCGATTATCGTAATCTCAATTGACAGTTCGGCCATTAATGTCAATAAATGTTTTTCGTGTTCTCCGACCAAAAACTGGTCAAAAAGTAATTTTATTTTAAGTTGTGATTTGCTTAATACCTAAATAATATTCTCTATTCATATTTACACAGTTTAGTGACAATATATTTTGTGCAAATAAATAGTGTAGTGCTGTGCCGTTTGCAGAAAGTGGGTAAACCCACCTTTAATTGGTTACAATTTACAGATTCCACCCACGTCCTTCCAATTCACTCACTCACAGCCTGTAGAATTCTTCTATTATATGCATACATAAAATATTAAATTATACACCGGGCGACATCTGTTGTTTCACTAGTTAGGTACTTCGTGATATGTGTGAAGCCGTGTAGAAACCGGCAATGTAACAAGTTTCAACGTCATTAATATTGACCCAATATTTTCGACTAATACCAACGTTATTAGGGTTATGGGGAGTTAAAGGATCATACGTTAAGCAAATTCATGTTTATTGGGTAATTATCCGTTTTGATGGAACGGTTGGTAATAATGCGTGCAAACTGAGAGAGGGCAGCACTGTGTTAAACCGGCACTAGTTTCTATCGTTGGTCAACTTTCGTCAACGCCTGTTGCTTTCTCTTGCCGCAAAAGACCTGTTAAACTTCATCCTGGGATAAATAGGTAAATTAACATCTTAATATATATCTAATACTTATTCACGTAGCTGCTTTCTATGTTCTACGTGTTCATGCAATATTTAATTATTACCAGTTAGGTCTAGCTACGATTACGTTATAGTTATTAAGGTACCAAGGGTGTTATAAGGATAATAACGCACCGAGGTCGGCAGTGTACAATGCCGAGGGCCTCTGGCCCGAGGGAATGTACGCCGACCGAGGGCGTCATTATCCTATAACACCCGTGGTGCCTTCAACTTTTAATGTCCTGCAAGTCTGTTATTTAATTCGAATTTTTTTTTGACATGTACGATCTATTAATTTGACATCTATTATGTTCAGAACGATTTGATTTAAAAGAGACTAAAAATCAAAATTGTTTGTAAACGCCGCCGTTTCATAGCAACGCATTTTGTTTGTCAATAACGCTATCATAATTTGCTTGTTTTGGGTTGTATTATAATTTTATAATGCCCTATGGCGTTATTTTTCATTTAATGTATCTCAAAATAGGGTGGTTATTGTAAAATAATAGACTTGTAGGACATTAAAGAGTTTATTATACACTTTCTTGTTTGTTATTTACACTAATATACATTTTATATTACAGAATATTTTGTTTGATTGTGACAGTGAGTTTAAGGTAACGTATGTATTGTTGAGAACACTGAATAGCCACGGTCAGTACATTGAGTAATGACAAGTACCACATAGTTACCTTGTAGTTTGGCTATTGGCGCCCTGAGTAAACTTTTGCTGTTATTAATAATAGTTTCGAATCACGACCAAGCCTCCAATAAATTCATGAGAACCGGATAGAGCTACTAAAAATAATTGTTATAAACAAATTCAAATGACTGAATTTTTTTTGTCAAACCAAAAACAACAAGCAAAAAAAGGAAATGAAATATTTAACATCTTTCTAAAAAATGTATTCTATTTGCAGTTGGGGCCGAGATACGTCAGTTTTTACATGTAGGTCACTTATACATTTAGACTGGTTGTTCTCCAATGCTTATATTGTCTCTGCTATTTGAAAATAATCCAAAACTACAATTTTTAAAATTACATCGTATAAGGTTTTGAAAACATATCGCGCATTTTCAATTTTTTTGTAACTTCCTTAATTCCTGTCGCGAAAAGGGAAAACCAACCTAACCTGAACATCTATCCTTGTGTACATTTTTAAAACTTTTAATATTACTGATGCAATAAAAAAAATTTTCACGATCTGGATTTAAACACAAGACGTCCACATGTTGGAATAAAAAGCGCTGGTCGTCCAAGTCCAAGAAAACTTTATTATTTATTTCTTACATCTGACGACTAAGGTCTGATTTTTAAACACATAATATAATGTTTATACCTATTTGGTTATTATCGGATAATCGCGCAAGATCTAACTTTCGGACATCTATACACTATTTGTGCTTCTGGATTATTTTCAACTAGCTGGGGCAAAAATATAGTATTGAATAATAACTAGTTTAAATTTTAAGAAATATCGATTTGCTTATTTATAATTAACTGAGATGCAAAAACTGACGTATCTCGGTCCCAAATGCAATTAGATCATTATTACTGCTACATCCAGTGGAAGTATAGTAACGACAACAAAATTTTGAAAATGTTTATTGTTCAAATCGGCTTAAAATGTCATAAAACGTCGAGATTTTAAGTTTGAGCGAAACAAATTTCAGTCTGTCCTGTCTGTAACTTATTTTGTGCGCACGATTACTCTGGAACCGTTTAAGATATTGATTTGATATTTGGTACTCACACGAGTACCATCGTGTGTATTTTAAAGTGATCTGGAACTAGTTTATACTTTCATCTTATTCCTTTGAAGGATTAGGGAGTAAGTTGATAAATCAAGCAGGTAAGAGTCCATAAAATTGATATTTAGTGTATACAAGACAAGCATAAGGTCTTAAAAAGTTTCTGGCATTAGCCACCCCCCATTAACACTCCCACATTTTTAAAGGAGGTGAATAAAATTGTAATTTAGTGTGTAGACAAGATCCAAAAACCTCACAATACTTTTTTTTACTTTATCCACACCACTACCACTCTACCGCCCCCCTATCTATCATCACCACCAGCTCTACCGATGTGGGATATCGTTTTATGAGTTTTTGGGGTAGTCGATTTCAAATATTATATTACTAAAGTTTCATAAACAATTATTTCCATATACAGAATTTTTTCTTTGCGAAAGACTTGGATGGAAAATCTGGATGTGGAAGTAGTGATTCCTTGGGCAGCGGTTTTTCTTTTAATGAAAAAGGTTAGATATTTTATCAATTTTCATAATTCATTTGCTATTTTTGGTTTGATAAAAAATCCAGTTATTTGAATTTGTTTATAACTATAATTTTGAAAATTATAAACAAATTTCAAAAAAATTGTTTAAATGAAGATAATATGTTTTTTCTTAATACCATTGTAAAGTAGGTACATGTAAAAACCGCTGCCCAAGGAATCACTACTTCCACATCCAGATTTGCTATCCAAGTCTCTCACAACGAACAAATTTTGTATGTCGAAATAATTGTTTATGGAATTTTAATAATGTTATATTTGAAATCGTCTCCAAAAACACATAATACGATATCCCACGTCGGTAGTGAGGTGGGAGTAGTGATAGGGGGTGGTAGTGGAGATGGATGAAGTAAAAAAAATATTTTGAAGCCATTGGTTCTTGTACACACACTATATCACAATTTTTTCACCCCCTTTTATAAGAGGTGGGGGTAGCAATGTGTGTGGCTAATGCGAAAAATGTTTTGAGAGAATAGTTTCTCTTGTATATACTAAATACCAATTTTATGGACTTTTTTTTTGTGCGCACGTTTACTCTGGAACCGTTTGAGATATTGACTTGAAATTTGATATGCATATGTACCTTAACCAGATCTAGAACTAGATTATATTTTCATCTCGTTCGAAGGGTTGGAGGGCAAATTTGGGGTAAATAGGTAAATCAAGCAGGTAGGAGTCACTAAAATTGGTATTTAGTATATACAAGAGAAGCTAAGGCCTCAAAAAATTTTGGCATTAGCTACCCCCACCTCATTATTAAAGGAGATGAAAAAAAAAAAGTGGTTTAGTGTGTGTACAAGAACCAGAAACCTCAAAATATTTTTTTTCTGAAATCGGTCAGCAATGTCTACATTTTCGGCGCGATTTCAGATCGAAACATGCACAATTCCAGTATTTTAGTCCGTTGCTAAGAAACTATCAGAACACAGACCGGAAAAGATCCGTTGCCAAGCAACGATCAATAAAACCGCACGGGAATGTTAGTTTCCCGGCCTAGGCCGGGAAAGTAACATTCCCGTACGACTCTTTATGTATATTTTAGACAGTAAATAAATACACGCAGACAAACCAACTCACATTAAAATTGCATAAATTAGTAAGCAGTTAGATTGTAATGAAGAAACGTTATGCATTAATACGAATTTCTTAATTTATAATAATGTTGATTGTGATTTCAGAAAAAATAGTATGTGTACTTTGGTGTGAAAGCACATTTCCGGACTTCGATGCTTGTTGGCCTCGGCTAGCGCCTCGGCCAATTTGCATCGTCGCCGTCCGGGAATGTACTGCTTTCACACCTAAATACACAATATACTATTTACTTCATCTACCCCCACTACCACCCCCTATCAGCACCCCTACCCCACTACCGATGTGGGGTATCGTTTTATGGGTTTTTGGGGTATATAATTTCAAATATTATATTATTAAAATTCCATAAACAATTATTTCCACATACAAAATTTTTTCGTTGTGACTTGGACAGGAAAGGAAATCTGGATGTGGAAGTAGTGATTCCTTGGGCAGCGGTTTTTACGACATGTTATGTTGTATGTTTGACTAAATTTACACTGTAAATTGTAGAGAAAAAAAATGTAATTTTTGTTACTTGAAAAATTACATTGAAATTCAAATATCTCGAAAACCAGTGATTTTTGGAAAATGGAATGGAAAATATACTTTCAAAAGCTTTATTTGTTCTTAATATATTGAAGTCAAAATGGGAATTCTCTGGCTACACTAATTTTATTGTATTAATTTGTTCCAGGTGTAATAACAAGTGGCATGAGAAGTTTTGGATTAGATCTGTCCATTGCTTCATTTAAAATTTAAACAATTACTGCTATTTTCCTTATCATCTCGGGATAAAATTATAAATGAAACTAGATATATCAAAAAACATTTTGATAATTTGTTAATTTGTATAAAAATAAAACCACTAAAAATTGCCTTTTTTGGATAATTACTTCCACATCCAGTGGAAGTACAGTAACAACAATTTTTTTTTTTAATTTTTATTGTTCAAATAGGTTTAAAATGTCATGCAACGTCGAGATTTTAAGTTTGAGGAGAAAAAAATTCTGTCTGTCTTTCGGTCTGTCGGTCTATCTGTCGTAACTTCTTTTGTGCACGAGATCACTCTGGAACCGTTTAAAATCTGGAACTATATTATATTTTCATCTTATTTCGTTGAACGGTTGGGGAGTAAATTGGGGTAAAGGGGGCAAATAGGAAAATCAAGCAGACAGACAGACCGACAGACAGAAATTTTTTTTCGCTTAAACTTAAAATCTCGACGTTTCATGACATTCTAAGAAATGTCAAAATCTTTAATTTCCAAATAGCGGTTGCAGCCCCACCTTTGTTTTACTTAAAAAAAAAAGTTATTTTGTGTTTTGAAATAAATGTTTCATTGACATTTAAATCAGCCTGATTCTCTATGAAGAATGTCCCAAAGGACTTATCGTCTAAAATGTATTTGAAAAAAGTTATGACTATTTTTATATTTAAGAAAATTAGATTGATGTTCATATATCTCGAGAACCAGTGATTTTGCGAAAATTGTTCGTATTATAAAAATTGCTCAGAATGTAATGTTCCATCATTTGCACCTGATTTCAACGATTCTTAGATCAAATAATTTCTTTGCGTCGCAACGCCATCTATACCTCAATTTGTAAAATGGCCGTTTTTCTCAGAACTAATATCATTTATATATACAGAATTCAAACATCTTTTTTATTTATCGAGAAAATGGCACCGGGAGTTTTAAGTGGGACACCTTGTATATTAAACTATAAATGGAGATAAATAGGTGAAGTAAGTAAATAAGAGTCCATAAAATTAGAATTTAGTGTATGTATGAGAAGTCGAGGTCTAAAATATAGTGGGGGTGGCTGATTAGAAAAAGAAAAATTAAACATTGATTTCTCGTACATAGACTAAATCACAATTTTATAGACTCTTAATTGCTTGCTTTATCTATATATCCACATTTACTCCCAACCCTTCATCGCAATAAGATCAAAATATAATCTATAGTTCCAGATCTCGTTATAATGTACCAAGTTTCAAGTCAATATCAGAAACCGTTCCAGAGTAATCGTGTGCACAGAAAAATTACAGACATACATTTTTTTTTGCTCAAACTTAAAATCTCGACATTTTATATTTATCGTTACGTAAACATTTAGCTAGCGCACTAAATGAGATGATATTCAAAGCAAGTTTTAATTTTATTATTATCTATATTCTCTGTTTTCTATCCACATGTTTAGAGAACGAATCACATCTCCGGATAATTCTCCTATATTTTCGAGAAGGTCTTTCTCTTGAGGTAAATGTGTTGAAGTCGTCCCTCCCATCTTGGTTTATAATTTTCGTTGACCATGCTTAAAATTTTGTCACTTCTAAAAGTATTGCAATTAAAACGTATTGTGAATAATTAGTATATGCCATAATAGTTTCTGATTCTTACCTGGATTGCATTTTAAGGAAAAATACCAAATTATCAATTATTATAAATACACTCCCGCCAAGAAATAACTGGTATTCTTTATTTTCAAACAAGAAGAATATCTACAAGCAAATAACACATTTTCAACTACATACAATTGGCAACGTTGTCGGAGGCGAACACAACTCTTAGGCATATCATAATTATACAAATGGAGTCGAAATTGTATTTTAGACATTGGGATGCGAAAGATTGTGGTTGACTGGAAAAAATTCGTATAAAATGTGTATGAGAAATCCGTTAAAATTTATCTAGCCGTTTTCATTATGGCCTCGTGGAGGCACGTATATATATATATATATATATATATATATATATATAACATACATATATATGTTATATAATATTACACGCTATCTTATTGCGACTTAGCCATAATAAACCTTCACAGGTATATATATATATATATATATATATATATATATATATATATATATATATATATATATATATATATATATATATATATATATTTATAACATACATATATATGTTATATAATATTACACGCTATCTTATTGCGACTTAGCCATAATAAACCTTCACAGGTATATCGTATTTCACGATAACAGCTTCTCTTATTAATTGCTTATCTTCAAGATATCATATTACACCTTTGTTTCTCATAACCTGTGCAGACTGCAGAACTGCAATTCCTTTGTTATATATTTTGCCTACTCAGGTTCTGTATGTTATAAATATGACTAAACACGCTTTGTTGAATCAGTTATTAAACTCACTTAGAATGAAACACTTCTAATTATTGTATTATTCCTTCTCCAAGAGCCAACGTTGGCTCCATTTTAAGTAAATAAATCTTTTTAAAAAGTCACTCACGTGAACCGTGATCTAACATTGGCGCAGTCGGTAGGATCCGTAAACATCATCAGAACAAGAAGCCTAACTGGTAGTGAAGCGTAAGAGAACAAGGAGAACATCTGCAGAAGGTGCCTAACTAGTGCGTGTACATCTACGAGAACAAAAAGACCTTCCTCACTGGTGGTGGCGGATCCCAATCCCTTGACGGACGAAGAACCTACTCATGGAGATGAAATTAATATAAGTCATTTTTAAGAATCATCTCGTTATTTTATTTCATTTTACAATTATTATTTCTCACAATTATTTACGTGTATTATACCGCTAATACACTCGGCAAACAAAGCCAATTCTGTTATCAAACAAATCCTATACAAGCTACAACGCAACAATTTTAATTTTAAGTTATTTATTTTCGTATTCACGAAACGACTGTGTATTATACAGTTAATACACAATTTATTAACGTACGCAACATAACAAACTATTTTAATTTAATTTCCGTATCATACTGCTGATACGCAACCAATTTTAGTTCAAAAATTTCCAAACGAAAAAGCAAAATGCCAGACAGAGCTCAACCAGAGACAGTTCAACCAGTTCAACCAGTAGTGCCGACGACAGCCGAGCAACCAGAGCAAGTCGAGCACGAGCACGAGCCTTACAAACTCTCAGAAATTTTCTCGTTAATTCCGGAGTTCGATGGTAACGCCATCAACCTCCAAACTTTCCTAAACTCATGTCAGTGTGCCCAACGCATGGCAATTCTTGACCAAAAAATCTTATTAACTGTTCATATTAAAAGTAAATTGAAAGGCAAAGCTGCCGAACTAATCAACTCTCGTAACCCTGCCACATGGCCAGAAATTAAAGCACTTCTAGAAACCCATTTCGGTGACTCTAGAGATTTAACAGCTCTTATTCAAGACCTACAACGAATTCACCAATTGCCTGGTGAATCTGCATTAACATTTATTTCGCGTCTACAAACGCACAATGCGAAAATGCACGCTGCAGTGCAAAAACAAAATTTAACTTCAGAGCAAAGAACCGCGCAAACAAACTTGATCGAAACTATGACATTAAATAATTTGTTAACGGGTCTAGAACCAAATCTAGGCAGAATAATACATGCCAGTAACCCTCCAACTATAATGAACGCAATTATTAGAATCCGTAGAGAGCTACAACTCTCTTGAACAACAAAAATTCCCAAAAAATAGTCCGGTCAAAAATCCAGTAATTCAACAAAAGCGACCACAAGGCACCAATTTGCAACAAAAGTTTTGTTCCTTCTGTAAACGGAATGGACATGTAATAAGCGAATGCCGCACAAGGCAACAGTCTCAAAACTTCCAGAGACCAAGTTTCCAAGGAAACCCAAACTCACAAAATTTTTCTCATCAAAACTTCGCACAACCGAGTAATAATCAATTTAGTCAGAGGACATTCCCTCAAAATAATCAGCCAAATCAATCACAGCAAAACAGGCCCTCAGCCATAAGGCCGAACCCTAACTTTACGCAACAACGACCATCCGCTATTCAGCCTAACCCGAATTTTAACAGCTTTAATCAGCAAAAAGCTCATCATTTAAATTACGAACCTTACGATAATTATGCCGATCAATTTAACCAATACAATGACTACTCTTTCGACGATTACCAAAATTACCAAAGTCAAAATGAATCGTACGAAAATTACAATTTTGAAACCAACCAAAATTTTCAGGAGAATTATACTGCTAATTCTCAGAACGAGCAATACGAGGATTATACTGCTAATCCTCAGGATTTTCGTTTAGATCCGGAGTACCCCACGGATACTCCAACACAACAAATAGACCAATTCGACCAAATATCAAACCAAATACAAACAATGAATCTCAACGACAGTTTCGATCCAATGCTGAACTTCCCAGAACAAACGTTCATGTAAATACGCTTTCTCACACCCTATTAACCGTAAATTCAAAAAATCTTTATTACATCAAAGACGCAACCGGCAAATTTAAAATTTTGATTGACACAGGTGCAGGAATTTCAATTTTTAAACCTAAAACAGCTGAAAATTATAGACGTAGATACCCTGAAAATGTAATTATACAGGGTATTACTGATAAAAAAATTTATATCAACGAATCTGTTCTCATCCCCTTTTCAGATGAGTCACACAGGGTTTATATCTATAATTTAGATATAGATTTTGATGGACTACTAGGCGCAGACTTTTTAGAACATTACGAATGCCAAGTAGACTCTAAAAACAAACAACTAGTCACGAATTTTAAAAACGTACCATTATTTAAAGTCACGGAAGAAACTACAGTAAATTTACCTGTACAACCAACTAGTAACATCGGAAACCAAAATCCAAATTTAAGCAACATCAAAAATTTAATTTCTATCGAACCTCGCATGGAAAAAATCTGTAAATTAAAATGTAATTTGCAAAATACCGAAGCTATACTGTTAGCCCAGGAAAACGAGAAAGTACGCTTACCAAATGCTATTGTCAAAATCGATAACAATGGAGAATTTTTAACCTCAATTATAAACGCGAATGCAATACCAAAAACGGTAAATTTTTCTAACATAAAACTAGAGCCAGTACAAAAATTCAAATCAATTTTTAATTTAAATACTCAAAATTCCGACAAACATCCACAGACAGACAGATCCTTCGAAATTAGGAACGAATTGCGCTTGGATCATCTAAACGAAGAAGAGGCCGAAATAGTAACGCAGCTTTGTTTAGACTTTCAAGATATATTCTATTTGGAAGGAGACAATTTAACTTTTACTAACGAAATTAAGCATTCCATTGACACGAACGACTCAAAACCGGTTTTCACAAAATCATATCGCTACCCTCATATCCATAAAGAGGAAGTCAAAACACAAGTCTCTAATATGCTCGATCAAGGCATCATTAGACCTTCGATTTCTCCCTGGTCCTCTCCGGTTTGGGTTGTACCTAAAAAACTCGACGCCTCCGGTAAACAAAAATGGCGAGTTGTAGTGGACTACAGAAAACTCAACGAACTGATTATTGACGATAAATACCCGCTACCCAATATTTCCGACCTCCTCGATCAATTAGGCAAATGTCAATATTTTACAACTTTGGACTTAGCCTCCGGATTTCACCAAATCGAGATTAATGCGAAAGATATTCAAAAAACTGCTTTCACAGTTGAAAATGGTTATTTTGAATTCGTAAGAATGCCTTTTGGACTTAAGAATGCTCCATCAACATTTCAAAGAGTGATGGATAACATTTTATTAGGTATCCAAAATGAACGATGTCTCGTCTATATGGACGATATTATTGTTTACTCCCCTACCATTCACGAGCATATTTCTCGATTAACGGAAGTTTTCAAACGATTACAGAAAGCCAATCTAAAAATTCAACATGACAAATGCGAGTTTCTCCGCAAGGAAGTCGCTTATTTAGGACATCTCATTACAAAAGACGGCGTAAAACTGAATCTTTCGAAAGTTGACACTATTCTAAATTTCCCTCAACCAAAAAACCAAAAAGAAATTAAATCATTTCTAGACTTAGCCGGATATTACAGGCGCTTTATCCCCAATTTCTCCAAGATTACCAAGCCTTTAACAAAACTACTACAAAAAGACATACCATTTCTCTTCGACAATGATTGTATAAATTCTTTTCAAAATTTGAAACAAACATTAACGACAACTCCGATATTAATCTACCCTAACTTTGATGAACCTTTCGTCCTAACCACTGATGCGAACGCATTTGCCGTCGGCTCGGTGCTGAGCCAGGGGCCTATTGGCAAAGATTTACCCATTGCCTATGCTTCTAGAACATTGTGCAGTGCAGAAACTAAGTATTCAACGATTGAACGCGAGCTTTTATCGATAGTATGGAGTGTAAAGCACTTTAGACCCTATCTGTACGGTAGAAAGTTCAGCGTGTAACCGACCACAGACCACTCAACTGGTTATTCTCTATAAAAGACCCAGGAAGTAGACTTGCTCGTTGGCGACTAAAATTAGAAGAATTACGATTACGAAATAATTTATAAACCCGGCAAAATCAATAAGAATGCGGACGCACTTTCCAGAATCAAAATTAATCATTTTTCCGAATGTTCCAAATTATATTCAAAGGTTCTAGCCGCGAATGACGAAGAGTCAGACGGCGACGAAAACCCAGACAATAACGAGATCACTGACGAACAAATTTCCCAAGAATTCGAAACTTTCGCCAACTTATATAGGACAACATCTTTAATTGACTATTCGAAAATCAAAGCCTCGAACAGACAACTTTTGTATCGAGAACACAAAGACATTATAACTTTCTTCCTACAAAATAACCTACAAGACCTCCATCATAAAATTATCGAAGACATATTTGAAGAAAACCCCGAATTTCATAACGATAAAATCAATATTGTATCGAGCAAAACAGTCAGACATAGGAGATATTTTATCATCCCTCCACCTTTTGATATCGAATCTGTAATTGAACATCTATTTTCGGTATTATTTAAAAATCAAGACGTCCTAGATTTCTCTAAGACATACTTTGTCGAAAATAACTTAGACCTCCCCATTCTTGAAATCCTATCATTCATTTTTGCGGAAAAAGACTTAAAAGTAGTAATTTGTCAAGATATCGTCAGAACTGCCGACGAAGATGAAATTCCAATTATATTGGAGCAAAATCATTTTGGTAAAAATAATCTACACCGCGGAATAAATGAAACGATTCGAAGAATTAGAGAAAAATACACTTGGCAAGGTCTAACTAAAGACGTTGAAAATTTTATAAAAAATTGCGAAACTTGCCAAAAGACTAAAGTATGCCGGAAAAACCTTAATAACCCTCTGGTAGTCACAGAAACCCCAAGATCACCATTCGAAAAAATCAATATCGATTTATTTGAATTCCCAACTCGAAATTACGCTTTAACTATTCGAGACGAGTTAACTAAATTTACACAAGCCTATGCAGTCCCGGACAAATCCGCAAAATCCGTCGTAAATACCTTGTTGTTATACTTTCAACATTACGGTACCCCGCTAAGAATCCATTGCGATTACGGTGGCGAATTTGACAACCGTTTGCTCAAAGATCTCTGCACCCTCTACGACATAAAATTAACTTATTCAAGCGTAGGACATCCCCAATCGAACGGATCCATAGAAAGATTTCATGCTACTTTAGCCGAAATGATAAGAATCCACAAAACTGAAAACTCAAACGAACATCCTTTCACGATTTTACCATATGCAGTAATATGCTATAACAATTCGGTAAATAAAACACACGGTTTCACCCCATATGAACTTATCTTTGGTCATACATCTAACAGACCACCCGAAACTTTGTACAACCAAAAAGAATTAATAACTAAATACGTTAGAGATTTAAACAATAGAATATCCCACTACTATAAAATAGCCCGTAGTCGAACACAATCTCAAAAAGAGAAAGCAAAAGTTCGCTTCGACAGAAATATTCCCCAAAAACGACCTGAATACAAAATAGGTGACTTAGTTTATATAAAAGAATCACAAATTAAGAACAAACTACAAAACAAATTTAACGGTCCCTTTAAAATAAAAGAAATTTTTCAAAATTCTGCTACCCTATTAAATCTCGAAACAAAACAAGAAACTAAAGTAAATTTTGATAGAATGAAACCATATACTGAAAATTAAATTTATTTTCAAGTTTCTCCTGCTGTTCGGATCAGCACTCTGTCAATACAAAATTACCCCGATCAATAACACTGTTGGTGTATACTATCACCAAGACACGGACATCGTGGTGACAAATGACAAATGTACTCTGCTAGTGCATAAAAATATTTCATTTGTTAAACTAGCTTTTGACAAAAATCAAAATAATTTAGACAGAATCTTGAACACCCTCGATGGTGCTGACCAAAAATCAATCCTGTTTAGAAGCGAAGTTAAAACAGAGTTTAACCTTTTAATGCAAATAGCTAGTTCGATAAAAACGAAATTTGACGAAGTCTTTTCAGACACAAAGAGATATAAACGCGGAATACTTAACGGTTTCGGAACAATATTCAAATCAATTACCGGAAACTTAGACGCCGAAGATGGCGAGTACTACACTAACTGTATAAACAAATTAAATAATGATGAACATCAATTAGAAAACTTAATCAAAAATCAAATCTCAGTTACAACTTCTGTTATCAAAAATTTCAACTCAACTATACAAAAATTACAAATTGATGAGGAAACATTTAACAAAGATATCAAAGAAATCGAGCACACGATTCAAACCATGACTCAAACGATCCAAGCTGCCGAAATAAAACTAAAATTTCTATACATTTCCGAACAACTAATGGCCAGCTATTTGTATATCGAAGACAATCTAAACGATATTTTAAATTCAATAACATTCGCCAGATTAGGAATTATTCATTCATCAATCATAACACCTGATCACTTAGTAACGGCGTTACAAGAGATTTCACAGAGTTTGCGAAGGAACAATTTACCTGTTCCGATTAAACTATCAGCAGTTGCTCAATATCTGGATATTATTGAACTAAAAGCTTTTCAACTAAATTCTAACTTAATATTTGTTTTAACAATACCTCTCATTGAACCTCAAAATTACAACACCTTTCGTCTGTACCCTATACCTATACTTGATAACAAAACTGGTCTACATCACTTTTTATCTATTTCACAAAAGTTTATCACGAGAGACGATGATTCTTTAATGTACATACCTATACAAAATTTGAAAGAATGCAAACCACTTTATTTCGGAACCAAACTATGTTCGAACCTGTTTGCTTATCCTATCGACCAAAATGCCATTTGTGAAGCTAGAATATTAAAACCATTGCCGAAACTCCCAGAAAATTGTCAAACTTCCTTCATCATTAGTCAAGGATACAACGTCCAAGAACTTGAAGACAACACATGGCTAGTAATTAATTCCGAACCACTCCACATTACCATCAACTGCCCGAAGAGAGAATCCATAACAGAGCTAATTAACAAAAATTCCATCATAAAACTACAACCAGGATGTTACGCCTATGCAGGCATTACTCGAATACAAGCCAGTGCTAAAGACTTTTCCGAAATTAAGGACAATTCACATCCAATCCAAATTCCTTTTGAATGCTGCAATCACATGCCCGACAAAATCGAAATCCCAAAATTAAAACCGCTTAAATTAAACAGTCTCGACGTAGAAGATTTAGATATTGCTAAAAACAAACTAGAGCAATATTCCAAAGACCTAGACGACCTCATAAACGAACCTTTTGTGACCAAACATGTATCTTGGTTCACATACTTCATAATCACTCTCATCATCCTATTAGTTCTACTTTACATAACTTGTAAATGCAGAAGAAGAAGATGTGGAGCATTGCGAATCCAACCCTCGACGGATAACCCTCCTTCACCTCCTTCAGAGCGAAGCAGAATATTTACCAAATTTCCTAGACTGATCCCTCCAAGAAAGCGACCCGGTATTAGACCTCAAGAAGAAAAGGACATCGAGTTAACATAGACTTTCATGTGGAGTTTTACCCTTGTCTATTAATTTAGACTATTGTCTTTTATCCTTATTACGTTATGTAATGTTTTATTATCGCTTACCAATTTTAACTTTTACATTATTTTATTATTTTGCTTTGTATTCATTCAACATTGTTTCAATTTATTTTTGCATTATATTCATTTAACGTTTTAACAATTTTCAAAAGTTGCTGCATAACATCAACTTTTTATTAAGTGGGAAGTTGTTATATAATATTACACGTTATCTTATTGCGACTTAGCCATAATAAACCTTCACAGGTATATCGTATTTCACGATAACAGCTTCTCTTATTAATTGCTTATCTTCAAGATATCATATTACACTTTTGTTTCTCATAACCTGTGCAGACTGCAGAACTGCAATTCCTTTGTTATATATTTTGCCTACTCAGGTTCTGTATGTTATAAATATGACTAAACACGCTTTGTTGAATCAGTTATTAAACTCACTTAGAATGAAACACTTCTAATTATTGTATTATTCCTTCTCCAAGAGCCAACGTTGGCTCCATTTTAAGTAAATAAATCTTTTTAAAAAGTCACTCATGTGAACCGTGATCTAACATATATACATACGTATATATATAGATATATATTGGACAAACTGGTAGATTACTCAAAGACCGCATAACTTCCCATAAAAGTGATATAAGAAACAACAAAAAAACTTGTACACTGGCTAAACACGCCATCGAACAAAATCATAGTACTGCATATGATAGGGTGAATATATTAGACACGGAAAATAATACGGAAAAAAGACAATTCTTAGAGATGACTAACATCTACAAAATCAACAATACGTTGAATGCCAAAAAAGATATCGAAGGTCTTAACATTATCTACACCTATTTGTTACACTTAGACAAATATAATAAATTTTCCCCAGTGGCAACAACTTCTGATGGGACAACAGGTACAAGGTCAGGTTAGTTATTTTTAATTTTGAAAGGTATCAATAATGACACTGTTGGCAATCATTGTCAAAAGTATTTGGTAGTAAGATGGTGGCCCATCAGGACACCAGCTCCAACATAATTTTAAAATACAATTTTTATCCTGCGTCATCGTCCAAATTTTAAAAAAATTTTAATAATTATTTTAACTTGTATTAATGTGTATTGTCTTATGATGATATAGTGGTCGGTATTCCAATGTTCTGCATCTACCTGTTAAGCACATGTGCTATTTTTTATTATAACCTCACTTTTCGTAAGTACTAACATCAACCTTTTATAAGAATTTTGTTAATTGATGTCATAATTGTAGCGTTCCTGATGAAGAGACAATAAAGACTCGAAAGCTAGAACAAAAATAAAGAGTTTTTCTTTAATTTTGTGCCTTACGACTGCATACCCGATTTCAAAAAAAAAAGGAAAAAAAAAAAAATTTTATCCTTAAATAGCCAGTCGAGCTAATCTCACTCTCAACGATATATATATATATATATATATATATATATATATATATATATATATATGTTAGATCACAGTTTGCATGAGTGACTTTTTAAAAAGATTTATTTACTTAAATGGAGCCAACGTTGGCTCTTGGAGAAGGAAAATTACAATAATAATTAGAAGTGTTTCATTCTAAGTGAGTTTAATAACTGATTCAACAAAGCGTGTTTAGTCATATTTATAACATACAGAACCTGAGTAAGCAAAATATAGAACAAAGGAATTGCAGTTCTGCAGTCTGCACAAGTTATGAGAAACAAAGGTGTAATATGATATCTTGAAGACAAGCAATTAATAAGAGAAGTCGTTATCATGTAATATGATATGCCTGTGAAGGTTTGTTACGACTACGTCTTGGTAATAAGCGTATAATTTTATATAACAACTTCCCCCTTAATAAAAAAGTTGATGTTATGCAGCAACTTTTGAAAATTGTTAAAACGTTAAATGAATATAATGCAAAAATAAATTGAAACAATGTTGAATGAATACAAAGCAAAATAATAAAATAATATAAAAGTTAAAATTGGTAAGCGATAATAAAACATTACATAACGTAATAAGGATAAAATACAATAGTCTAAATTAATAGACAAGGGTAAAACTCCACATGAAAGTCTATGTTAACTCGATGTCCTCTTCTTCTTGAGGTCTAATACCGGGTCGCTTTCTTGGAGGGATCAGTCTAGGAAATTTGGTAAATACTCTGCTTCGCTCTGAAGGAGGTGAAGGAGGGTTATCCGTTGAGGGTTGGATTCGCTATGCTCCACATCTTCTTCTTCTGCATTTACAAGTTATGTAAAGTAGAACTAATAGGATGATGAGAGTGATTATGAAGTATGTGAACCAAGATACATGTTTGGTCACAAAAGGTTCGTTTATGAGGTCATCTAAGTCTTTGGAATATTGCTCTAGTTTGTTTTTAGCAATATCTAAATCTTCTACGTCGAGACTGTTTAATTTAAGCGGTTTTAATTTTGGAATTTCGATTTTGTCGGGCATGTGATTGCAGCATTCAAAAGGAATTTGGATTGGATGTGAATTGTCCTTAATTTCGGAAAAGTCTTTAGCACTGGCTTGTATTCGAGTAATGCCCGCATAGGCGTAACATCCTGGTTGTAGTTTTATGATGGAATTTTTGTTAATTAGCTCTGTTATGGATTCTCTCTTCGGGCAGTTGATGGTAATGTGAAGTGGTTCGGAATTAATTACTAGCCATGTGTTGTCTTCAAGTTCTTGGACGTTATATCCTTGACTAATGATGAAGGAAGTTTGACAATTTTCTGGGAGTTTCGGCAATAGTTTTAATATTCTAGCTTCACAAATGGCATTTTGGTCGATAGGATATGCAAATAGGTTCGAACATAGTTTGGTTCCAAAATAAAGTGGTTTGCATTATTTCAAATTTTGTACAGGTATATACATTAAAGAATCATCGTCTCTCGCGATAAACTTTTGCGAAATAGATAAAAAGTGATGTAGACCAGTTCTGTTATCAAGTATAGGTATAGGGTACAGACGAAAGGTGTTGTAATTTTGAGGTTCAATGAGAGGTATTGTTAAAACAAATATTAAGTTAGAATCTAGTTGAAAAGCTTTTAGTTCAATAATATCCAGATATTGAGCAACTGCTGATAGTTTAATCGGAAGGGTTAAATTGTTCCTTCGCAAACTCTGTGAAATCTCTTGTAACGCCGTTACTAAGTGATCAGGTGTTATCATTGATAAATGAATAATTCCTAATCTGGCGAATGTTATTGAATTTAAAATATCGTTTAGATTGTCTTCGATATACAAATAGCTGGCCATTAGTTGTTCGGAAATGTATAGAAATTTTAATTTTATTTCGGCAGCTTGGATCGTTTAAGTCATGGTTTGAATTGTGTGCTCGATTTCTTTGATATCTTTGTTAAATGTTTCCTCATCAATTTGTAATTTTTGTATAGTTGAGTTGAAATTTTTGATAACAGAAGTTGTAACTGAGATTTGATTTTTGATTAAGTTTTCTAATTGATGTTCGTCATTATTTAATTTATTTATACAGTTAGTGTAGTACTCGCCATCTTCGGCGTCTAAGTTTCCGGTAATTGATTTGAATATTGTTCCGAAACCGTTAAGTATTCCGCGTTTATATCTCTTTGTGTCTGAAAAGACTTCGTCAAATTTCGTTTTTATCGAACTAGCTATTTGCATTAAAAGGTTAAACTCTGTTTTGACTTCGCTTCTAAACAGGATTGATTTTTGGTCAGCACCATCGAAGGTGTTCAAGATTCTGTCTAAATTATTTTGATTTTTGTCAAAAGCTAGTTTGAGGGATGAAATATTTTTATGCACTAGCAGAGTCTATTTGTCATTTGTCACCACGATGTCCGTGTCTTGGTGAGAGTATACACCAACAGTGTTATTGATCGGGGTAATTTTGTATTGACAGAGTGCTGATCCGAACAGCAGGAGAAACCTGAAAATAAATTTAATTTTCAGTATATGGTTTCATTCTATCAAAATTTACTTTAGTTTCTTGTTTTGTTTCGAGATTTAATAGGGTAGCAGAATTTTGAAAAATTTCTTTTGTTTTAAAGGGACCGTTAAATTTATTTTGTAGTTTGTTCTTAATTTGTGATTCTTTTACATAAACTAAGTCACCTATTTTGTACTCAGATCGTTTCTGGAGAACATTTCTGTCAAAGCGAACTTTCGCTTTCTCCTTTTTAGCTTGTGTTCGATTACGGGCTATTTTATAATAGTGGGATATTCTATTGTTCAAATCTCTGACATATTTAGTTATTAGTTCTTTCTGGTTATATAAGGTTTCAGGTGGTCTGTTAGACGTATGTCCAAATATAAGTTCATATGGAGTAAAACCATGTGTCTTATTGACCGAATTATTGTAGCATATTACCGCATATGGTAAAATCGTGAAAGGATGTTCGTTTGGGTTTTCAGTTTTGTGGATTCTTATCATTTCGGCTAAAGTAGCACGAAATCTTTCTATGGATCCGTTCGATTGGGGATGTCCTACGCTTGAATAAGTTAACTTTATGTCGTAGAGGGTGCAGAGATCTTTGAGCAAGCGGTTGTCAAATTCGCCACCGTAATCGCAATGGATTCTTAATGGGGTACCATAATGTTGGAAATATAACAACAAAGTGTTTACGACAGATTTTGCGGATTTATCCGGGACTGCATATGCTTGCGTGAATTTAGTTAATTCGTCGCGAATGGTTAAAGCGTAATTTCGAGTAGGGAATTCAAATAAATCGATATTGATTCTTTCGAATGGTGTTCTTGGGGTTTCTGTGACTACTAGAGGGTTATTAAGGTTTTTCCGGCATACTTTAGTCTTTTGGCAAGTTTCGCAATTTTTTATAAAATTTTCAACGTCTTTAGTTAGACCTTGCCAAGTGTATTTTTCTCTAATTCTTCGAATCGTTTCATTTATTCCGCGGTGTAGATTATTTTTACCAAAATGATTTTGCTCCAATATAATTGGAATTTCATCTTCGTCGGCAGTTCTGACGATATCTTGACAAATTACTACTTTTAAGTCTTTTTCCGCAAAAATGAATGATAGGATTTCAAGAATGGGGAGGTCTAAGTTATTTTCGACAAAGTATGTCTTAGAGAGATCTAGGACATCTTGATTTTTAAATAATACCAAAAATAGATGTTCAATTACAGATTCGATATCAAAAGATAGAGGGATGATAAAATATCTCCTATGTCTGACTGTTTTGCTCGATACAATATTGATTTTATCGTTATTAAATTCGGGGTTTTCTTCGAATATGTCTTCGATAATTTTGTGATGTAGGTCTTGTAAGTTATTTTGTTGGAAGAAGGTTCTAATATCTTTATGTTCTCGGTATAAGAGTTGTTTGTTTGAGGCTTTGATTTTTGAATAGTCTATTAAAGATGTTGTTTTACATAGGTTGGTGAAAGTTTCAAATTCTCGGGAAATTTGTTCGTTAGTTATTTCATCGTTATCGTCTGGGTTTTCGTCGTCGTCTGACTCTTCGTCATTCGCGGCTAGAACCTTTGAATAGAATTTGGAACATTCGGAAAAATGATTAATTTTGATTCTGGAAAGTGCGTCCGCGTTCTTATTGATTTTGCCGGGTTTATAAATTATTTCGTAGTCGTACTCTTCTAATTTGAGTCGCCAACGAGCAAGTCTACTTTCTGGATCTTTTATAGAGAATAGCCAGGTGAGTGGTCTGTGGTCGGTGACAAGTTTGAACTTTCTACCGTACAGATATGGTCTAAAGTGCTTTACACTCCATACTATGGATAAAAGCTCGCGTTCAATCGTTGAATATTTAGTTTCTGCACTGCACAAGGTTCTAGAAGCATAGGCAATGGGTAAATCTTTGCCAATGGGCCCCTGGCTCAGCACTGAGCCGACGGCAAATGCGCTCGCATCAGTGGTTAGAACGAAAGGTTCATCAAAATTAGGGTAGGTTAATATCGGAGTTGTCGTTAATGTTTGTTTCAAATCTTGAAAAGATTTTATACAATCATTGTCGAAGAGAAATGGTATGTCTTTCTGTAAGAGCTTTGTTAAAGGCTTGGTAATCTTGGAGAAATTAGGGATAAAGCGCCTATAATATCCGGCTAAGCCTAGAAATGATTTAATTTCTTTTTGATTTTTTGGTTGAGGGAAATTTAGAATAGCGTCAACTTTCGAAGGATTCGGTTTTACGCCGTCTCTTGTAATGAGATGTCCTAAATAAGCGACTTCTTTGCGAAGAAACTCGCATTTGTCGGGTTGACTTTTGAGATTGGCTTTCTGTAATCTTTTGAAAACTTCTGTTAATCGAGAAATATGCTCGTGAATAGTAGGGGAGTAAACAATAATATCGTCCATGTAGACGAGACATCGTTCATTTTGGATACCTAATAAAATGTTATCCATCACTCTTTGAAATGTTGATGGAGCATTCTTAAGTCCAAAAGGCATTCTTACGAATTCAAAATGACCATTTTCAACTGTGAAAGCAGTTTTTTGAATGTCTTTCTCATCAATCTCGATTTGGTGAAATCCGGAGGCTAAGTCTAAAGTTGTAAAATATTGACATTTACCTAACTGATCGAGGAGGTCGGAAATATTTGGTAGAGGGTACTTATCGTCAATAGTCAGTTCATTTAGCTTTCTGTAGTCCACTACAACTCACCATTTTTGTTTACCGGAGGCGTCGAGTTTTTTTGGTACAACCCAAACCGGAGAGGACCAGGGAGAAATCGAAGGTCTAATGATGCCTTGGTCAAGCATATTAGAGACTTGTGTTTTGACTTCCTCTTTATGAATATGAGGGTAGCGATATGATTTTGTGAAAAGCGGTTTTGAATCGTTCGTGTCAATGGAATGCTTAATTTCGTTAGTAAATTATCTCCTTCCAAATAGAATATATCTTGAAAGTCTAAACAAAGCTGCGTTACTATTTCGGCCTCTTCTTCGTTTAGATGATCCAAGCGCAATTCGTTCCTAATTTCGAAGGATCTGTCTGTCTGTGGATGTTTGTCGGAATTTTGAGTATTTAAATTAAAAATTGATTTGAATTTTTGTACTGGTTCTAGTTTTATGTTAGAAAAATGTATAGTTTTCGGTATTGCGTTAGCGTTCACGATCGAAGTTAAAATTTCTCCGTTGCTGTCGATTTTTACGAGAGCATTTGGTAGGCGTACTTTTTCAATTTCTTGGGCTAACAGTATAGCCTCGGTATTTTGCAGATTACATTTTAGTTTGCATATTTTTTCCATGCGAGGTTCGATAGAAATTAAATTTTTGATGTTGCCTAAATTTGGATTTTGGTTTTTGATGTTAGAGCTACTAGTTGGTTGTACAGGTAAATTTACTGTAGTTTCTTCCGTGACTTTAAATAGTGGTACGGTTTTAAAATTTGTGACTAGTTGTTTATTTTTAAAGTCTACTCGGCATTCGTAATGTTCTAAAAAGTCTGCGCATAGTAGTCCATCAAAATCTATATCTAGATTATAGATATACACTTTGTGTGACTCATTTGAAAAGGGGATGAGAACAGATTCGTTGATATAAATTTTTTGATCAGTAATACCCTGTATAATTACATTTTCAGGAGATCTACGTCTGTAATTTTTAGCTGTTTTAGGTTTAAAAATTGATATACCTGCGCCTGTGTCAATTAGAATTTTAAATTTGCCGGTTGCGTCTTTGATGTAATAAAGATTTTTTGAATTTACGGTTAGTAAGGTGTGAGAAAGCGTATTTACATGAACGTTTGTTCTGGGAAGTTCAGCATTGGATCGAAACTGTCGTTGAGATTCATTGTTTGTATTTGGTTTGATATTTGGTCGAATTGGTCTATTTGTTGTGTCGGAGTATCCGGGGGTACTCCGGATCTAAACGAAAATCCTGAGGATTAGCAGTATAATCCTCGTATTGCTCGTTCTGAGAATTAGCAGTATAATTCTCCTGGAAATTTTGGTTGGTTTCAAAATTATAATTTTCGTACGATTCATTTTGACTTTGGTAATTTTGATAATCGTCGAAAGAGTAGTCATTGTATTGATTAAATTGATCGGCATAATTATCGTAAAGTTCGTAATTTAAATGATGAGCTTTTTGCTGATTAAAGCGGTTAAAATTCGGGTTAGGCTGAATAGCGGATGGTCGTTGTTGCGTAAAGTTAGGGTTCGGCCTTATGGCTGAGGGCCTGTTTTGCTGTGATTGATTTGGCTGATTATTTTGAGTGAATGTCCTCTGACTGAATTGATTATTACTCGGTTGTGCGAAGTTTTGATGAGAAAAATTTTGTGAGTTTGGGTTTCCTTGGAAACTTGGTCTCTGGAAGTTTTGAGACTGTTGCCTTGTGCGGCATTCGCTTATTACATGTCCATTCCGTTTACAGAAGGAACAAAACTTTTGTTGCAAATTGGGACCTTGTGGTCGCTTTTGTTGAATTACTGGATTTTTGACCGGATTATTTTTTGGGAATTTTTGCTGTTCAAAATAAGAGAGTTGTAGTTCTCTACGAATTCTAATAATTGCGTTCATTATAGTCGGGTTACTGGCACGTTAGTCCGGGAGCCCATGTATAAAATGACTGACTATCCGGCGAACTTTGACAATATGAAAAATGGATTGTTCGTATATAAGTTAGCAATGAATGGACCGTCAGCTGGTTGGGTAGCGGTGGGGATGGCTGTCAAAGGGTTGAAAACACGTAAAAAAAATTGAGAAATCTATCCGGCGAACGCTGAAACTTATATGAGGGGAAGATTATGTCATATAATGAAAGTAGAACATAGTCAGCTGGACGGGGGGCGGTGGATTTACCGTCAGCTGATCGATCAAACAGGTCCAAAAACATGAAAATTTAAATTATTCGGCGAACTTTAAAATTTTGGTATAAGATAATATTTTTACTGAAATTCACGAAAAACATAGTCAGCTGCAAGTATGTGGGTGGAAAAGTCGTCAGCTGGTACAGAACAGTGCTGAGTGTTGATCGCCTGCGAGGCAGCGCGCATCACCTTTCTTGCATCAGCTGACGAATTTTCCAGTCACATACTAGCTGACTGTTTATCGTTAATCTTAGTATGAATATTATCATATACCCGAATTTCAAAGTTCGCCATAAAGATTTAATTAGTAATATCGATATTGATAACTTAATGTTAGAAAACGTGCGTGCGGCATTCCCGAGTTTCTTTTTTTAATTTGATTAAATATTCAATTTATTATTAATATACATTATTATATTCACGCCTTGCTCTCATGATCACAATTGTAGTTCTACTATCGTCCACTGTGTGGCGCCACGAATAACAAAGCTAAAATGTATTTGTCCCTCTCTGTATTACCTTTCTCACTCATCTTCAGCTGTCAGTTTTCTATTTTCGTGTACTGTAATGGTCGGCTACGAAATACTCGCCGGAAAATGGTTGAAAATAAACGAAAATACATTTCATCACCGAAGATTCATAATCTTTTAAAGACGTATTCGTCAATGAAAAAGAAAAGGTGACGCAACGATGTAAATACATTCCTAAATATGAGTTATCACTAAACGTCCCAACAAATAGGGAAATGGAGGACGTAGCTAGTCCCTAGTCACAGTAAGTTGAAAGCAAAATTCAGAATTTAATTTCAGGTTTTGGGTTGAGAATAGGAAATATTATACATAGTGGATTGGATAAAGTGCACTAGAAGGTCGTGAATAAAGCAGACTGGTTATATAAATTATAAACCTAGTTAACTTCGTTATAAGTCTTCTAGAAGGTCATGTATATTACAAGCAGCAGACCCCCTTGTAAAAATTAGAAACCTAGTTAACTTATGTAAGTTTTCTAGAAGGTCATGTGTATGACAAGCTGCAGACCCTTATAAAAATTATAAGCCTATTTGACTTGACTAAGTCTCTAGAAGGTCATGGTAAGACAAATTGTTGGTTGGCCAGGAAAGAGAAATTTAAAAACAGGTATGTATTTAACATTTTAGGTAGTATATATCGACATAAGAAAAGTACAGGTGCAAAAGAAATAAGCCCATCAAACTTGGACAAAGCCAACGGGCAATTCAGAAAGAAGAAGGGGGGGGACAAGCTCTCGCATGTAATTGCCAATAAGTAAATAATGCAGTTAGAGGTTGTTGGCAGATCAGATATATACCATGAGCAGTCTCTGTTCAGCCAACGTGGTTAGTGGTAGCCTCGACAAATTTGTCAGGGGAGTTACTGCAGAACACACCCTTGAATGGTTGGTTATTTGGGGGCAATTTATCAGCAAGATTTGAATTTAAAAACGCCTCGTATGAATTTACAGGAATTACTTGGTCTCTGTAATACTCTCTTAGACTTTAACAAACTCTTAATAAGGGTAATAATAAAATATCTTTATTAAAAAAATCAAAAAAAAAAAAAGTATTCCATTATTATTTCTCTTAAATAGTATCAAAATGGATGCTCAGTAATAGTGCCTTTTAGCTTACACTTAAATGGTAAGGATTACAGGATTTGGAGAAGTAGGTAAAGAATTATGTTTTTATTGCATTTTAAGAGAACGATTTTAAATAAGGATGTTCTAAATCTGGTATATTGAACATTATCTCATGGAATAAGCAAAGGATAAGAGGTGTAATTTTGTCCTATTATTTACATTTAATCAACGTAATATTTATTCTGGCAGATCTTGGCTTGTCATGTTTACGGAGCCCATATATAAGTCTATAACATGAATTTCTGTAATCTGCTTCAGTTTGTTGTGTTCAAACAGAGTTCATAGGTATATGAAACTACAATAATTTAAGTGTGTTACTTAACACCAACACTTCACAGAGATTTTTAGACGTATTGAAATTTAATATATGTCTGTGGAATGTAAAGGTTTTAAATTCATGTAGATTTTTTGAATTACCTTGTTTACTTGTGAATTGAATTTTAAGGGTTGTCAAATATTACACCCAAAACTTTCTGCTGATTTAATATGGAAAGAATTTCTCCATTTATTTTATTTGCATCAAACTATTACATCTCTACTTCATTTATGCCACGGAACATCAGTAGCGTATCTGTATGTTTTTTCTGTTGGTCAGTAACCCATGGGGAACGGCTTAATAACGTAAAACAATATTACATGTTATGCTTAAGTTTATCGCAAATTTAAGAAAAGTAACAATATAAGTTTCTAGAAATTTATACAATACTGATTTTATGATGTTGGAAGTTTCCCAGAGAAGCACCTTGAGATACATAATTGACTACGTGTCATTCAAAGATATAAGAACTGGCAAATATTTACTATAGATTGTAGAGAAAATAACTAAAATATGCCCCATCACTGAGTCTAGGTGGCTTTATGTAAAACAATTTTAACAGGCTAAATCCTTGACTTAAAAGCCTATGGGTCATACAAAAATAATATCATAATTGCACGGTATAGGTGCACGTGTGGAATAATTTTTTGACCAGAGATGTAAATATGGTAAATCATTTGAAAATTTATAAAAGATGTAAGTATATAAACATAAAAGTACTTAACAACAACATAAGCAAACTTTTGTTGTTTTTAAGTTAAACTAAAATTTAAAATGATTTTATCATAAACATTCTCAATTAAATGATTATTTATGTCTGACTTGTACCTAATTAGCATTAGCACATTTTGTAAACAAGTTAAAAGATTGCGATGTTTTATTCAGACTTCAAAAGAATAGTGAGTAAGCTTTCCCTGGTCGCAGGACTATTATGGGACAAATCTTGAGTAATAACAGCAATAATATTTATTGGTGTATATAATATACATTTTTTATATTTTGAAAATAGGATGTTAGAAAATTTAATGCCATGTCATATAAATAATTAAAATATTTACAACCATTGTAAAAGAAATTGTTTAGCAATGCTTATGCTTATTCTTGTAAACGTAGGCGTGTCAAATATATATAAATATATAAATTAATTACAGTTAAAATTCTAAATGTACCATGGCAATTCATCTCACAAACACCTGAGTCCTGCAAAAATTCCAAGGCATATTTTGCAAATGAATATACGGTTAATGTGTGCACTGTTTCCCCAATTTATGATGCCATATTATATCTCAAATGGCAGTGAAAATTTACAATGCCTAGACATAAATCTTAACCCATAGGAGCTAAACTTTAATCTAAAGGGCCTTCCATAGGAGACAATACACATAGTGACGGCATACAGAAGTGACATCAATGAAAAATAACACAGTGGTTGTTTGAAATTATGGTGGAGATATTGCATATAATAATAATAATAATAAATGTTTTATTGCTTCAGGCTGAAATATACAAACAATAAGATAACAACATACGAAATAATTATGCCTGAATGCAAAAGGCAGAGTTCGCACTTATTCGATGTGAACATCGAAAAAGCAGCGCTCTTACACTCAACCTTAGCCTAGTTGTATATAATATCAACTTATCCCACATACAATTACTTCGTTTATTGAATTCTGCCATTCTTAACAGATTTTTCTGAAAAGGTTTCCTTCCGTAAATTGCTCTCGCTCTGCCTTAGTATTGATGCCTTTTTGATAATTAGAGTATAACAATAAAATTAAGAGATTTTCAAGGTGTACAAACCTTAAGCCTACTGCTTCAGGATATGGTAGTATATTATGGTACCCCACCATAATTGTAAACTACTTAAATACATTTTTGTATACTTTCCTTGAATATTATATGAATTAATCACCCTCATCCTTGTTCTTATAACGATTCGTAAGGCACAAACAATTTCTATGATTGAGCTTAATAACAGTCATCAAATGAAAACAAGTTCTGAGATTTTATCAGCCAGTTTCACAATCGTTATTTAACTAATGGTTATGATTTGACCAATAGTTTTATTATAAAAATCTGTTACATTAACAGCCAGTTTTACAATTGTTGGTTGATTAATAGTTAGGATTTGACCAATGATTTATTACTATAAAGGCAAGGATGTCTGGTAAAGTTGTGTTTACTAATAATTATAACTTTCATAGTACAGGATCCGTACCTATCTTAGACTATCAGGTTCTGGTTTTAGTCAACCAAAAAGATAGCAAGTGATTGTGAGGCTGGCTGTATGACTGATAGGATTTAAAATTTAAGGGCATTATAATGAAATATTTAAACGCTCAACAGGGCAGTTCAAATGTTCGGAATAATTTACAAGGGTTACAACAGGCATATTGTAAAAAAAAAAAACAAAAAATTCAAATATGCTCACATTAAACGAAATACAGAACATGTTTAGCGGAACCTTTAAATTAATATTCTTGTTTATGTAAAAGATTTTAACGCAATCTCTCGAAGATCTCAAATCGCTCTGAACATCTACAATTGTGATCATGAGAGCAAGGCGTGAATATAATTATAAGATTAAACGAACTTACCTTAAGTGAAGTTCGATCTTAATTATATGAATGCCTTGCTCGAAATGATCAAACCCTCCCCGCCCACTCAGAGTTACCTTTTGCGGTACTGAACTTAGAGTTGTTAAGATTGCTATTCAAAATAAAACGATTTTATTTTCAAGATCGAATTGTCAACTCCGTTATTTAAATTACCTATTCGTCTTACATGGAAATATCTACAATTTGTTATGCAATCCCAAATATTCCGTAGGTAGTATGTATTTGGCAGATCAAATAATAATAAACAAAATTATTTATTTTGCTAAAGATTAGATTGAATCGAATCTGAATTTTCAAAGACCAAACTTAACAGCTCTAGCTACTCTAAATAAACCCTTGATCATTTGATTTGAGATCATATTAGGTCCGTTCCTTTGCACGGGAAGTGTGACACTAATTTTGAGTGACAGAGATGGCATCAATGCGGATATCATAAGTTAAAAAGAGACAATCTTACACCAGTGCAGCTAAGCGCTACACTTGTAGTGCAAAGGAATGAACCTATCTTGCCCTAAAGAAACTGACAGCTGAAGATGAGTGAGAAAGGTAATACAGGGAGGGACAAATACATTTTAGCTTTGTTATTCGTGGCGCCACACAGTGGACGATAGTAGAACTACAATTGTGATCATTTCGAGCAAGGCGTTCATATAATTAAGATCGAACTTCACTTAAGGTAAGTTCGTTTAATCTTATAATTTTATGAGAATACAAATTAATACATTCGTACATTTCAAAATTATACAGAATGATCTGCTCAGAAAATTTATTTAGTTTAGAGAAAATAAAAATAAATTTATTCGGCTTCCGATAACAGATCTTCCTCATTCTCATTTTCATCCAACCCATCACTCTCTTGATGCTTAGTGGGTGAAAGATCATTTTTCTCTTTGACACTCGCATCTAAAAAAAATAATTATTTATAAAAAATTGATTAAGATTATAATAGGATGAAAAGTGAAAAGCACAAATGATATAATACCTTCAGTATTTTCGGCATCTCGGATAATCATTTCCACTTATGGAGGTAATTGATCTCCATCAAACCACTTGCGAGTTAAATTTGTTTTCCTCAAGCTGTCACCCATAACCAAGGGATCTAATGTAGATGGCACTTGTTTTTGTGCGTTGTTCCAAATCGTATACATATACAGTTCTTAAAACGTGCTGTACAAGTTCCAATTTCGACAGTGGCGAGAGAGATGCATCAAAATTTTTGTCTGGTAACCAGAATTCGTCATAATTTTTGCTAAATTTATACACCTTCATGAAGGTAGCTACATGAGCATCATTGACGTTTTTTATAGCTTTAAACCCATAAATCGTGCAAACAAACTTCTCTATTATGTTAACGACATTATTTAGGTTCTCTTCTGGTAAATTATTCGAACTTTTAAATGCTTCAATAAACTCTTGATCTTTTCTTAATATAGTAAAATGCTTTCCTTTCTTAAAAAATGCGGGATTATAATCACATTCCGCGAAACCGTGGAAAGCTGACTATGTTCTACTTTCATTATATGACATAATCTTCCCCTCATATAAGTTTCAGCGTTCGCCGGATAGTTTTTTTTCTCAATTTTTTTTACGTGTTTTCAACCCTTTGACAGCCACCCCCACCGCTACCCAACCAGCTGACGGTCCATTCATTGCTAACTTATATACGAACAATCCATTTCACATATTTTTAAAGTTCGCCGGATAGTCAGTCATTTTATACACGGGCTCCCGGCCTACGTATTATTCTGCCTAGATTTGGTTCTAGACCCGTTAACAAATTATTTAATGTCATAATTTCAATCAGGTTTGTTTGCGTGGTTCTTTGCTCTGAAGTTAGATTTTGTTTTTGCACTGCAGCGTGCATTTTCGCATTGTGCGTTTGTAGACGCGAAACGAATGTTAATGCAGATTCACCAGGCAATTGGTGAATTCGTTGTAGGTCTTGGATAAGAGCTGTTAAATCTCTAGAGTCACCGAAGTGGGTTTCTAGGAGTGCTTTAATTTCTGGCCATGTGGCAGGGTTACGAGAGTTGATTAGTTCGGCAGCTTTGCCTTTCAATTTATTTTTAATATGAACGGATAATAAGATTTTTTGGTCATGAATTGCCATGCGTTGGGCACACTGACATGAGTTTAGGAAAGTTTGGAGGTTGATGGCGTTACCATCGAACTCCGGAATTAGCGAGAAAATTTCTGAGAGTTTGTAAGGCTCTACCTCGTGCTCGACTTGCTCGGCTGTCGTCGGCACTACTGGTTGAACTGGTTAAACTGGTTGAACTGTCTCTGGTTGAGCTATGTTTGGCATTTTGCTTTTTGTTTGGAAATTTTTGAACTAAAATTGGTTGCGTATCAGCAGTATGATACGGAAATTGAACTGAAATAGTTTGTTATGTTGCGTACGTTAATAAATTGTGTATTAACTGTATAATACACAATGGTACCGTATTAGCAGTATAATACGAAAATAAATAACTTAAGATTAATAAAAAATTGTTGCGTTGTAGCTTGTACAGGATTTCTTTGATAAAAGAACTGGCTTGTTTGCCGAGTGTATTAGCGGTATAATACACGTAAATAATTGTGAGAAATAATAATTGTAAAATGAAATAAAATAACGAGATGATTCTTAAAATGACTTACATTAATTTCATATCCATGGGTAGGTTCTTCGTCCGTCAAGGGATTGGGATCCGCCACCACCAGTGGGGAAGGTCTCCTTGTTCAAGTAGATGTACACGCACTAGTTAGGCACCTTCTGCAGATGTTCTCCTTGTTCTCTTACGCTTCACTACCAGTTAGGCTTCTTGTTCTGATGATGTTTACGGATCCTACCGACTGCGCCAATGTTAGATCACAGTTTACATGAGTGACTTTTTAAAAAGATTTATTTACTTAAATGGAGCCAACGTTGGCTCTTGAAGAAGGAAAATTACAATAATAATTAGAAGTGTTTCATTCTAAGTGAGTTTAATAACTGATTCAACAAAGCGTGTTTAGTCATATTTATAACATACAGAACCTGAGTAAGTAAAATATAGAACAAAGGAATTGAAGTTCTGCAGTCTGCACAAGTTATGAGAAACAAAGGTGTAATATGATATCTTGAAGATAAGCAATTAATAAGAGAAGTCGTTATCATGTAATATGATATGCCTGTGAAGGTTTGTTACGACTACGTCTTGGTAATAAGCGTATAATTTTATACTATATATATATATATATATATATATATATATATATATATATATATATATATATATATATATATATATGTATATATATATATACATATATATATATATATATATATATATATATATATATATATATATATATATATATGAAGTGACGGTGAGAGGTAAACTCTCATATGGTCAGATGCTACTATACGTTGGACAAATGTCACTGGCGTATAGCGACTTGCTTTTTTGCAAGTACCAAGAGCGGCGACCTCTAGCCTTAGTGGGCTATACTCACTGTTTATGAAATAGGATTTGAAGGAAACAACTACTCAGCGGGCAAATACCCCGACCTGCATTGAATTACACCTTCAAATCGTGATCAGTAACCAACTATCATTTGTCTGTTCCTAACCAGACATAGACCGGTTTCGAACTTGTTATGTTCTCATCAGTATGCCATAGGTCATGGAACAGACAAATGATAGTGGTCAACTTGCTAGTCTTATACAAACTGAATCAAATGAAGTGACGGTGAGAGGTAAACTCTCATATGGTCAGATGCTACTATACGTTGGACAAATGTCACTGGCGTATAGCGACTTGCTTTTTTGCAAGTACCAAGAGCGGCGACCTCTAGCCTTAGTGGGCTATACTCACTGTGGGGTATTTGCCCGCTGAGTAGTTGTTTACTTCAAATCCTATTTCATATATATATATATATATATATATATATATATATATATATATATATATATATACGTACGGTACGCATGAAACGAAGCCCACCATACACCACAGGGTACCAGAAGCCCAGCCTTATTTGTAATTTAAATAGTGTGTACATCTGTTAATAATGTTTTAAGTGGGAATAATAACGCGAGCAACATGAGAGGGGGGAACTTTTTTGGACATGCAGATTAAAAACAACACGACATGTCATACGAAGCCTTTTATAATTATGGTACATTACGAAGCCCGTTGTATAAAATGTATATATGTTTCAGATTACACAAAGCCATACATAGTTGCCACTTCTCTTCTAATTCTTTAACTAAATGATATAACTGTGTGCGACAATATAATTGCGTAGTCGATGTGTTAATAATATAATTGCATTGTTGTAGGTCACGGCCGCATGGCACCAAAGGGGCCGCCCTAATATAAATAATTATGTTTAGGGTATGCATGTTAAAAATGATAATTGATATAGTTTATATTTATTCTAATGCAAAATAGGTAACAGATACAAGGTATTCATTCCATTATTGACGTTTGACTAAAATAGGTTTTTTGTACAAATATGAAGCCTCAAAATAAAGCCCAAAGTAGCATATTCCTCGCTTACTTGAAGCCCACACCCTGCCTATGCTTATTTACAAACATTTTTCAATTTATGATGATTATTAAATTAATTATTTTATGTACTTGTTCTTTTAGACAAGTTCACACGTTCAAACACATGTTAGTTCTTGATAAAGCTCGTGAAAATATGAGTGAGGTCTCATTAGATTTAGAATGACGTCTAGAAAAATGTGCAAAAGTTTCAAACCCGCACATAAACCATTGCAAAAGTTATAAACAAATTAAAATTGAAAAAATAACGAGTTTTGTTTTTGCAAATAACTCGAATACTATTAATATATAAGAAATTAAAAAAAAAAAGATTCTTAAAAAGGAAGAAATTTCCAATAAAGAACTCCTGACTCCCGGAACTCTATCTCTATTATTAATAATTTTAATTTGATGTTGAAAATAGAGATCCGCGCGGTGAACGCAAAGCCGTTGTGATGCTCTGAAACCGACCTTGGCAAGTAAAAACATTTTTTTATGTTATTAAATATTAATTTAAAAATTTTTTAAATTATGGTACCTACTATTTAGATACTTAAAGGAACAATATCCCGTTGGATCCTCGTTTTTCATAAAATGAGCCTATTGTGAATTAACAAATTTTTTTAGAGTTTGCCTTTATATTTCAAGTCGGATAATTGTTAAACAAAAGCCACTAAATTTATTATTATTTCGCTTCATGGACACCTTATGTCAACTATACTTTATGAGATTATGATATTTCGATGTTTTTAATTGTTACAATATATTAGTTATTAATTATTCAAGCTAACAAAAAACTAAAAAATGGAAAAGAGAGGTTGAAATTTTTATTAATTTTAATTATTAATACTGTTTTTATACTCAAAAATACTATAAGATTACATAAACCTTAAATTTTTAGTGCTGTTTGTTTAAACAAATTTTATGAACAAATAGATAATTTACGTATTTTTGAAAAAAAAATTTTTTGCCATTTTGTTATAAAATGATTTAAAAAAATTCCTAAAACAATTTTTTAACGGTTTATAATCAATTATTTCTTTTTTCATTAGTTATACAAATTATTAAGAAAAAAATTTATTCTTAAAATTTATTATTTGCAATTCTCTCCAAGGTGGGAAATTTTTATTTATTGTTAATTCATTTGTTTATTTAATAAACAATTTGTTATTAACAGTCGCCGAATGTGTTTATATTTTTTTATGGAAAAAAATAACGTATACAACCGTATACATAAAAATTTTTAATATTTTTTTTATAGAATTTTAAATTTTAAATATTATTTTTTTTTACATGTTTATGTATAAGGTTGTTTTTGTTTTTTTTTTCCTATAAAAAAAAATATAAACACGTTCAGCGATTGTTAATAACGAGTTGTTTATTAATAAATAAACAAATAAAATTTTCCCTTGTAGAGAATTGCAAATAATAAATTTTAAGAATCATTTTTTTTATAATATATTTAAATAATGAAAACAGGAAAAAATTGATTGTAAACAGTTAAAAAAAAAATTAAATCACATAATATTTTATAACAGATAAAATGGCAAAAAATGTTTTTCAAAAATACGTAATTTATATATTTGTCTATAAAATTTGTTTAAACAAATAGCACCAAAAATTTAAAGTTTATGTAATCTTATAGTATTTTTAAATTTAATAACAGTAATAATAATTAAAATTAATAAAAGAAAAATTTCAACTTCTCTTTTTCATTTTTTAGTTTTTAGCTTAAATAATTAATAACTAATAGACCATAATAATTAAAATCATCGCAATGTCATAATCCCATAAAGTATAGTTGACATGGGGTCTCCACGGAGCGAAATAGTTTTAGTGGCTTTTGTTTAACAATTATCCGACTTGAAATATAAAACAAACACAAACTCTAAAAAATGTATAAATTAACAATAGGCTCATTTTATGAAAAATCGGCAAAAAAATTTTTTTCCAACGAGAAATTGTTCCTTTAAGTGTCTAAATAATACCATAATTTTTTTTTATTTCTAAATTAATATTTAATAATATTAAAAAATGTTTTTACTTGCTACGGTCGGTTTCAGAGCATTGTAGCCCTGTTTTCAACATTAAATTAAAATTATCAATAATAGAGATAGAGTACCGGGAGTTTTTTATTGGAAATTTCTTTAAGAATCTTTTTCTTTTAATTTCTTAACTATTAATAGTTGTCGAGTTATTTGCAAAAAACGAATGTCGTTGTTTTTTCAATCTTAATTTGTTTATAACTTTTGCAATTGTTTATGTGCGGGTTAGAAACTTTTGCACATTTTTGTAGACGTCATTCCGAATTCAATGAACCCTCGCCCAGATTTTTACGAGCTTTATCAAGAATTAACACGTGAACTTGTGAACTGGACTGTTTGAGAAGTTTGAAAATAGAACAATGTTATTAAAACGTTGAAGAATTAATGTAACTGTTCTTTTTTCTATTGGAACTCCCCACATGATAAAAGTCAAAGTCAATAGAAAGCAAAAAGAAATAACTGAATGTAAATATTATTTTTCGCCAGTTTTCTGAAGTTTTTACATAACTGTTAAACATTCTATATGACATTCTGCAGTTTGTTGAAAATAAGTTGATTTTTCTAGATATAATTGCTAAATTTGTAATTCTAATCGTCTCCTGATGATGCCAGCTTGGTTGGCGAAGAGCTTCTAGCTACATTCTGCAGAATTTTTGTTATTGTCAAATCTTATCAAGAGTTACAACAGTTTATATTTGCATTTTTTGCTTAAGATGTCTTAACTGTTGTATTTGCAGATTGCACTTTTTTTAATAACAACGTGGCTCTTCCTCTAGCTAACTTTAACTTATTGTCCAAATTTAAATACGACCGGACTCTTGGTCCTTCAGTTATCGTGCTTACAAAGCACATGGCGTTTTCGTGAATAGTCCAGTAAATGTCAAAAGAACTGTTGGCAATGGTAAAGCTACACCTCTTTGAAGCAAGACAGTACTTAGTCGTAAATCTATCTAAAAAATTAATAGTCCTATTATTATGACGAAAAAAATGTATAAATAGAGCGGAAAAATTATTTTATAATTCGTTAAAATTAATAACCAAAACATTAGAATATGAGAAATACATAATACTGCGTATTACAACAAATTACCTGATCAGTTGGAAACTTAAAATAACATGAAAGTCATCGTTTATAAGAATGTTTTAGTGCAGAAAAAGTAATTCTCAATTACGTAAAAATACATACTTTACGAAAAAAATTGTTTGTAGATGATACAATTATTTTCAATTTTTATTTTCTTTATTATTTGAATAGACGCACCATGTTTTTAACTTTATTATTTTATCAAAAAAAAGTAAGTAAACATAACTTGAAAACTAAAGCAATAAATGGCATAATTTCACCCCAATTATACGAAGAGGGCAATTTTTAATGGTGCCTATTTTTTTGCAAGGTAACAAATTATCTGAAAGTTTTTTTATGTCTATTTTTATTTAAAATTAGTTTTTTTATTATTTGCGATATGGAGACTATGACCATAATAAGAAAAATAGCAGAAATTTAATATTGCTACATAAATTGTTTAAATTTTTATGAAGCAACCAAAACTGCAGTCTTGTGTTGATGACTCATCGATTTTGTGCGTCGGCCTTGTCTATAGGGGGTGTTTACAGAAGACGCTGTAATTAGGGTAAATGAAATCGGTTGGTCCCAGTTGAAAGGTAATTGAATAAACTTTATTTTCCAACAAAAATTTCTAACATTTTGTTTCCTTATAAATGTATAAAATGTTTTTTTACAATAAAGTTGGATTTTTTAGGTTATAAATTATTTTTAAGGAAAATAATGTAGGCATCTAAACCATTTAATTAATTATTTAAAAAGCTTAAAAAAAACTTTAAATGAACTTTTCTATTAGAACGCAATTTAAAAGAAAACATTTTCGCAAAATTCGATTTTCATATAAACGAATTTTTGAACAAAGAATAGACATAACTTGTAGAAATTGTAGAGAATTAAAATATCTTTCAACATTGTGGTCAACGTTCTTCTTCTCAAGTCTTAATTACTTCCACTTTAGTATAGTAACGACAAAAAAAATTTTGAAAATTTTTATTGTTCAAATAGGCTTAGAATGTCATGAAACGTCGTGATTTTAAGTTTGAGCGAAAAAAATCCTGTCTGTAACTTTTTTGTGCCCACGATTACTCTGGAACTGTTTAAGATATTGACTTAAAATTTGGTACACGTATGTATTTTAACGAGATCTGGAAATAAATTATATTTTTATCCTCTTCCGTCGAAGGGTTGGGTGGTAAATTGGGGTAAATGGGGGATAAATAGGTAAATCAAACAGGTAAGAGTCCATAAAATTTGTATTTAGTATATGTAAGAGAAACTAAGGTCTCAAAAACCTTTTGGCATTAGTCACCCCAATTACCACCCCCACCCCATTATTAAAGGGGATAAAAAAATTGTGATTTAGTGTGTGTACAAGAACCAAAAATCTCAAAATATTTTTTTACTTCATCCTATTACCATTCCCCTATCACCACCCCCATTCCACTACCGATGTGGGATATCGTTTTATGGGTTTTTGGTGTAGAGATTTCAAATATTATATTATTAAAGTTCCATAAACAATTATTTCCACATACAAAATTTTTTCGTTGTGAGAGACTTGGTTAGAAAATCTGGAAGTGAAAGTAGTGACTCCTTGGGCAGCGGTTTTTTTTGAGTTAATCGCGAAAAACGAGCGTCGAAATTTGACTTTTGGAGAGCAGAAAAAAAAAAACACTTAATCTTAAAAAAAATCACCTCTCGGTCAATTTTCTACCATATTGGAACGGACTAAAATTTTCTTCCCCCTTTGATTGACCTACTTTATTTCTGAATTATTTTTTCTGTTGGATGACGACCCTGCATATTTTTCTTATAAAAACTATATCAGATTTTTTTCCTGGCAATAACGACTGACAACTACATTTCAAATATCATTTTACTGTGTCGTTTCTTATTTTTTAAAGTGGCCACCCTGTAAATTTTTCATATTTTTTCTTCTTTGACAGTTATGTTACCTACATGCGAAATCTTCTTTCAGTATTTTTTTCTATATTTTCATATTTTTCTTACTTGGCAGTTGTGATATCTGCATGTGAAATAATATCGTCTTTCGTCTCATTTTTTATTATTATTTTTGGGGCGACCACCCTGTATATTTTTTCATATTTTTCTTTGACAGTTGTGTTAACTATATGCGAAACATTATTGTCCGCAATCCATTTTTTCATTATTTTTTTAGAGTAAACACCCTGTACATATTTTTCCCCTGACAGTTGTATTAACTACACGCAAAATATAATTGTCTTTCGTCACATTTTTTTTCTCATTATTTTTTCAGGTGTCCACTATTCTTCGTTGACAGTAGCGTCAACTAACGACCAAATATTTTTCTTCTGCGTCAAATGGTTTTGTAATATTTTCCCCACAATATATATCTTATAAACTATAATAATTGTTATGTGTATTGTTAGAAATAGATACATACTTCTGGCTCTTGTAGATATAGCGCCAACAGACAGACAGACTGATGGAATTAAATGGCTTTAATTTTCGTAATCTGCATAGTCTGAAACGCAAAGAAATCTCGGAGGGTAATTTTTTTACGATTACAATACCCTACTTCCCTTCGGTTAGCGAGGGAAGTAAACGAAATTTAATCCATATGACAATATTTCTAAATGGTTTAAAAGTGGATTTTAACATTTCGTAAACAAGTGGTACTGGCCAGTGAACATATATCAGGTAGGTACCTAAAATTTTAGCGGGAATTTCATAGAAAGTGTCGACCTACCATCTGGTCGGCCAGGCACTACAATGGGCTGTTATAGTTAGTAATTTTAAATATGTGACTAATACTTTCTCAGTTTGCTGTAATGTACAGTATTATAAATTTTTCACGTTCTGATTTTTTAGTTATTTAATTTAGTTTTTAAATATGTTAACATTTTAAATCATATATAGTGAAGTCAAATTAAGTAACAAAATAGGTGAATAAGGAATTCTCTGGCTTCAGCAATTTTATTATTTTAATTTGTCGTAGATATAATAAGTGCCACCGAGAAGTTTTTAATTCAGCGGTCCAGCGTAAAAAAAATGTTAACAATTTATTTTTCAACGCTGAAATTTTCTGCTCTTTTCCTTATTATCTTCGGTCCTAATAATTGTATCGCAAAAATAAAAATAGCGAGTGGCTATGAAAAAAACTTTCTGATAATTCGTTAATTTGTAAGAAAATAAAAACCACCAAAAATTGCCTTTTTTGACAATTTAAGAAATATAACGTAATAATGCATCCATTTTAACGAAAGTTGGAGGAACTATGCACTTTATTGAACTAAACCTTCGTGCCAAATTTTAGCATAAAATATTTATTCAAACGGCTAAAAATAAAAAAAGATTTCGAAATTTTAATCGCTTACTGTTTAAGTGCATCGATTCGTAGAACATTTTTATTTCAAAATGTAGGTATTTTACATGAATTTTACAATGATAGTATCTTCATTTAGACCATTTTTTAAATCTGTTTATAATTTTCAAAATTATAGGTATAAACATATTCAGATAACTGGATTTTTTATCAAACCAAGAACAGGCAACGAATTATGAAAATAGATGAAATATTTCTTAAAAAAATAATGATCTACTTGCATTTGGGGCCGAGATACGTCAGTGTTTGCGTCTCAGTCGCTTATAAATAAGCAAATTGATATATGTTCTTAAAATTTGGACTGGTTATTCTTCAATAATATTAGTCTCACCTAGTTGAGAACAATCCAGAAGCACAATTGTTAAAAAAGATAGAGGCCCGATAGTCGGGCTTTTAGCAATTATGTTAGAGATCCGAAAATCGCCAAATAGCTCTAAAGGTTTATTATGGTTTTACAGATCATACTTCAGTCGTAAGATAGTTCAATGTGTAAGACGACCAGCACTTTTTTTCCAGGATGGTTCAAATAACTAACTGCCATTTTTTTATTGTATCAGTAAAATGAAAAGTTACAAAACTGTGTACATAGACATAAGAATAACTGTTCAGGTTAGGTTTGTTTTCCCTTCCGTGATAAAAATGGATAAGAAAGTAAAAAAAAATTGACTATGTGTGAAAACCGCTTTATTCTAATTGTAATTCTAAAAATTATAGTTTCGACTCATTTTCAAACAGCGGAGACAAAAACATAAGTATCGAAAAACAATCAATCCAAATTTCTAGAAAAAATATCGACTTGTTTATTTATAAGCGACCTAAACACAGAAACTGACGTTTCTCGGCCCCAAATGCAAATAGATCACTAATTTTTTTAGAAAAATGTTAGATATTTCATCTATTTTCATAATTCATTTCCCGCTTTTGGTTTCATAAAAAAATCCAGAGTTATTTGAATTTGTTTACAACTGTAACTTTGAAAATTATAAATAAATTTCAAGAAAAAACGGATTAACACTGTTGGAAAATACATGTAAAAACCTACATTTTGAACAAAAATTTACCGCACACGAGTCACTGCACTTAAACAATAAGCGATAAAAATTTCGAAATTATTATTGGTTTTTAGTCGTTTGAGATTTGTTCAAAAATATTTATTTTGAGCTAAAATTTAGCACAGGTTTAGTTCAATAAAAGGCTTAGTTCCACGGACTTTCGTTAAAATTGATGCATTATTATGTTATACTTATTAAATTATTATCAAAAAAGGCAATTTTTGGTGGTTTTTATTTTTTTTACTGATTAACAAACTATCATCTAGTTTTTGCATAGGCCTAGTCTTATTCAAGATTTTATTGCGAATAATTCGCTATTTTTATTTCTACGATACGAATACTAGGACCGGAGGTACTAATGAAAATAACAGCAAATTTCAGTGTTTAAAAATAGGTAAATTGTTAAAATATTACAATAAGCAATGGACCCATTTAATCCAAAACTGCTCATAGCACTTGTTATTATACATAAAACAAATTAAAACAATAAAATTCCTGCAGCCAAACAGCTTCATTCAAAATTTATTTTCACTCCAATAGTTAGGGGTGCTCTTAGACGAAAAAAGTAAGTTATTAGAAAACCGATTGGATTTGAATGAATTTCCCTGAAAACTGATTTAATGGCTTTCTATAATCAAATATGAAGTTTTCTACCACTTTTCCTTCTCCGCAATAAATATAAAATAAATATTGTCAATTTCCTTTCAAACAGAATTTCTTTTCAAATAAAATTAATTAAAAATTTAAAAATAAAATAAGTACCTACATGATTTATTTTGCTATTTGTTCTCACCTCACTCCACCATATATCTAGAGACAATACACACCTATAAGATAATAGTTATGTAACAAACAAGTATGTTAATGAGAGCGATTAATAAATTGAGACATTTTAACGTGCGAGCGGTAGCAAGCGCATTATTTGTCGAGATTATTAATCGCCGATTAACACACGAGTAAGTTATATAAATTTTCCGTTGATTGTATATTATTACATAGGAAAAAATCTTATTTTATTTTATAACACAAAATTGAATTCTAAGTGTTACTTTTATTTATTTAATTATGGTAACACATATGGAACTTAAAAAATATCAAAAATACAATTACAAATTCATTAGGCCTCTTTTTGTAACATCGGAGAAATATGCCAATAGCACCGATTCCGAATAGCGCGATACCTGCTTCTCTTCTTACACCATGAAATAAAACCCGCATAAGTTTTCTCGTGAAGTTTTCTGCTTTTATCTGGAAGTAAATTTAGAGTTGCTATATTTGCACTTTCTAGCATTTCTGGGGGGGTTAATAATATGTCTTCGATGTCCATAACTAACAAACTATAAAAGTTTCATACACGTTTTATACGTTTGACAATTAGAGTTTTGACATGTATTGTCATATTGTTATTTCACAAAAATAAGTACAAAAAATAAGGTCATTTCTATGTATTTAAAAAAAAATAACATTACTTTCTGCACGATCGTTTTTAATTACACTTCAATTAAAATAATTTAATTTCTAGTAAATAAACGAAATGTCAAAATACAAATATCATATTTGACAAGTTGTACTTGCCACGAAATATAAACGTGGCTTTTGACTTTTCGTTTATTTAGTAGAAATTAAATTATTTTAATTGAATTGGAATTTAATACGATTGTACAAAAAACAGTATAAGCATCGCGAACCTTAAGGGTTATACCGGTATTCGGCGGTAAACGTCCGTTACCGTTCTGATGATACTTAATATACTATTATTTCCACACTACGGAATAATATATATCTACCATATATTCGGCAAGTAACTAGATTACTTGACAAAAATAAAGTCGGATCTTTCATATAAACTTTTTTAAAATTAGCTTTTCCTGGATAATTGCGTCCTTCTGTGAAGCATGCATTAAAATAATGTTTGAAATTATTGTTTTCAGACTCATTATAGTGCTTTTATCAATAATTTTTACTCAATATGATATTTATGCAAAAGTCTTTTCATCCTCCGTGGCATCTCTTAAATGTATCAAATAAACCACCCTTTATGACTTTTCAACAGTTCTTAACGGTTGAAACTTAGCTTATAACTTCATCAGAAAATTTTAAAAATTTTGCTTCTTGCTTAAAAAAAAAAAATACCCTGACATGCATAAAAATAAGCCGTTTTCTTCCATATGTATTTAATACGCATCTCTCAAAATTATTCAGATTAAAAGTAATGTAAACTAAATGAACGGAAATAACAAAGAAGATGGGAAATATTTAACAAATATAAAGTAGAGGAGATTTGGACTCGCCCCTTTAAAAGGGGGTAGCTTTCCAGGGAGGGCTAATTTTGGAACAGTTAATACTAGAAATTTTCCTTAAATAAATAAAGCAAAAATTTTAAAACTTTTTGCTTCTCGCTTAAAAAAAAAATACCCTGACATGCATAAAAATAAGCCGTTTTCTTCCATATGTATTTAATATGCTTCTCTCAAAATTATTCAGATTAAAAGGAATGTAAACTAAATGAACGGAAATAACAAAGAAGATGGGAAATATTTAACAAATATAAAGTAGAGGAGATTTGGACTCGCCCCTTTAAAAGGGGGTAGCTTTCCAGGGAGGGCTAATTTTGGAACAGTTAATACAGAAATTTTCCTTAATTCTTGCTAAGGAATCTACTTAGAAATATCCTCAACATTTTAGTTAATACCCTATATAGGTGTACTTAAAATCATAAATTAATTATATTTATAATTACGATTTTTGCTGCTGAACGCACGGAAAAGAAAGACAGTCTATATAATCTTAGTGAAGTAAAAAAGTAAAAACCGCTGCCCAAGGAATCACTACTTCCACATCCAGATTCTCTATCCAAGTCACTCACAACAAAAAAACTTTGTATGTGAAAATAATTGTTTATGGAACTTTAATAATATAATATTTGAAATCCTCTACCCCAAAAACCCATAAAACGATACCCCACATCGGTAGTGGGGTGGGGGTGGTGATACGGGGGTGGTAGTGGGGGGTGGATGAAGTAAAAAAATATTTTGAGGTTTCTGGTTCCTGTACATGCACTAAATCACATTTTTTTTTTCATCCCCTTTAATAAGGAGGTGGGGGTGGTAATGGGGGTGGCTAATGCCAAAAATTTTTTTGAGACCTCAGCTTCTCTTGTATATACTAAATACCAACTTCATGGACTCTTACCTGCTTGATTTACCCATTTACCCCAAATTTACCCCAATTTACCCCCCAACCCTTCGACGGAACAAGATGAAAATATAATTTAGTTCTAGATCTCGTTAAAGTACATATGTGTACCAAATTTCAAGTCAATATCTTAAACGGTTCCAGAGTAAACGTGCGCACAAAAAAAAGTTACAGACAGACAGACCGACAGACAGAAATTTTTTTTTCGGTCAAACTTAAAATCTCGACGTTTCATGACATTTTAAGCCTATTTGGACAATAAAAATTAAAAAAAAATTTTTTGTCGTTACTATACTTCCACTGGACCTGGAAGTAAAAGTATCAATAGATTTTTTATTAAATAACAACAGTTTTTTTGTCATCTTATAGGAGATATAAATATTATTTAGTTACGAGTCCAGTTCTAAGTCAGCCATTAGATAAACACAATTAACATAAAATATTTAATTGTCATAGCCACAAATTATCATTGCCACAGCAAAAATATTACAGATACAAACACATTAGTTGGCTGCATAATATTTAACAAGCAGATGTACAGTGTTGCCAAGACTTAGGGATTCGTATAATGCATCGAATAAAATAGGGCATTGCAAAATGCGTCAAATATATTCACTGTATATATCGCTTATACACCGACAACTGTAGCGCCATCTGAACATCTATTCGTTCAACTACATCGCGTATGTTTTGAGAGAAAGGAGGTGCAATTTGATGCCCGGGCGAAATTTTGCCAATTGGCGGGATTTGTTGAGAATAACATAGTCTAGGTTTTATACACGCTTATTTTTACGAAGCCCGAGGGCGGGCTTCGTATGTGTGTTGTGGGCTTCGAATAAGCGGCAGAATATGCTGTTTTGGGCTTCGTATTGGGGCTTCATATGTCTATATATATATATATATAAATATATATGTATATATATATATATATATATATATATATATATATATATATATATATACATATATATATATATATATATATATATATATATATATATATGTATATATATATATATATATATATATATATGCTTGCTTTTTTGCAAGTACCAAGAGCGGCGACCTCTAGCCTTAGTGGGCTATACTCACTGTGGGGTATTTGCCCGCTGAGTAGTTGTTTCCTTCAAATCCTATTTCATATATATATATATATATATATATATATATATATATATATGTATATATATATATAGAGATATGCATGGTCATATACAGGCCCGTTTCATACACTGAGCGGTTGTAGTGCAGCCCGATTTGACGTAGTGAAGCCCGGGGTCGGGCTCATCAACGTACCCCCGTGTATATCATCACTAAATGGCCACAAAGCACGTTAGCTTCCTTCCTACAAAATTTTGAGGTGGGCTTCAAAAAGTTATATTTTCATGTTCCGAGATACACTTTTAGTTCAGCACTTCCGAGTGAGGCGGCGCTGTTCCTGTATATCCAGGACTCATATACAGCTGATATCCATCGCACGTTATATAGCCCGATATTTGGCACCGTCGCAATGACTCAATAACATTCGATTCTTATTTCCTCTTAAATACTTTCTTTATGAAGTCACAATCGATGAATGAAAGCTCTTTATTTGAATCAATTTTTTAACCTCACAAGTATTGTTTCATAGTCTAACATTTTTTTGTAAATTCAAGAATTCATTTAATATATATCTACTAAGAATTATAAATTATGTACAGTGATATGAAAGAAGAATAGTTGTTAGCATTTTAAACATCGTAAAATGTGTTTTGAATTGTAATACGTAATTTCAAATAGAGCGATAAAAGATATAAAGGTAGCATTTATATCGTAAGAGAGGCATTAGAATGAGAACAAAATATAAAATACATGGATTTGTCCATTTGTTGTACTAAATTGATGTTTCCATATCCCTAAATTAGGTTTGTGATTTTTTGCATTCAGAATTCAATAATAATATAGGTACTTAATTTTTATTAATTTTGGTGCTATAATTTTCATGGAGAAATATCGGGACATTAAACAATAATTATGCAGGATGGTGTTTTACGTATTATAAGGATAGATAGATACGACTATAAGTTGGTATTATTTCCACATCCACGTAGTGGAGTTGGCGTATAGTAATGGTAAAAAAAAATATTTTTTAAAACTATTCATGATGTTGACTCAAAATTTGTATTACCACGAGTTCGGGAAATATATTATGTTTTGATCTTATTCCGTTGAAAGGTAAATAGGGGTAAATAGGTAAACAAGCTAGTAACAGTCGATAAAATTGGGATTTAGTGTATGTACGAAAAGTCAAGTTCTCAAAAAAAATTTGACATCAGCCACTTCCACTATCACCCCCATTACCATCCTCACCTCATTATTAAAAGGGATTAAAAAAATAGAATTGTGAATTAGTGTGTGTACAAGAACCAAAGGCCTCATTTTTTTTTTGCATCAGAAACACTCCCACTACAATCCCCACTCTCACTACCGATGTGGCATAACATTTTATGGGCTCTTAGGGAAGATGTTTGCAAATATTATATTATTAAAGTTCTATGATCAGTTATTTCCACATAATGGACTGCAAATGCAGTATCAACCTTTTTTTTTTTTCGTTGGATGTGGAAGTAGTAATTCGCTAAGCAGCGGTTTTTAGTAATGTTCTCTTTGTTGTATGGCGCACATAACAACATGACGTGATCTGTCATGGTTGTCTGTTAAGCGTATATGGTCTCTACAAAAACACAATTTTCATGGGCTAACTTGAATTGTTTTATTTTATTTGGACGTGTATAAGAGAACAACGTTATAATTGCTGAATACTTATTATTTACACATCCACGTAGTGGAGTGGAAGTATAGTAATCGTAAAAAAATTAAACATTTTTTTTCAAATAGCTTTAGAATGTCATGAGGTTAAGATTTTAAGTTTGAGCCTAAAAAATTTCTGTCTGTCTGTTCCTTTTTTTGCGCGTACGATTACTCAGGAACAGTTTGAGATATTGACTTGAAATTTAGTACACCTATGTATTATAGCGAGATATGGAACTAAATTGTATTTTGATCTTATCTCGTTGAAATGTTGGAGAGTAAATGGGGTAAAATGGGGTAAACAGATAAAGCAAGCGAGTTAGAAATCATAAAAAGGTCTCAATTTTTTTCCACATAGTGGTGTACAAATATAGTATCATTTTTTTTTCATTGTAAGAGGCTTTTATAAGAAATCTGGACGTGGAAGTAGTGATTACTTACAGCGTCATAATCTTAAATACTGGTAATATAGACAGCAACATGAAACATTTTACTTTATGTAAATTTCGTAATACTTTAAGACCTCAACTATAAGTTTTAACTAATATTGTTTTTTCTTAAAATCCTAATCTCTGTATTTGTCAATATATTTCTATTGTAATGGTCTATGATTATGGTTATGTTATGGTATAGTTTTCCTTTGTCTTACTTCACTTTTGCATTTTACCTTTAAGTATTATTGTTAGTAATCCAGTATAATAATTGTTTATTTTTTTTTTAATTTTGATTGCCACAGTGCCGCTTACAATTTTACCAAATATTAGTCCTTAATATTTAACCTTTATAGTGGAGTCAAAATAAATTTTGAATTGAATTGTTTGGCTGCAGTGATTTTATTGTTTTAATTTGTTTTATGTATAAGTGCTATACGCAGTTTTTCATTAAATCGGTTCATTGCTTCTTGTAAAATTTTAACAATTTATTTTTCAACACTGAAATTTTTTGCTATTTTGCTTATTATCTCCGGTCTTCGTAATCGTAACGCAAAAATAAAAATAGCGAATTGTTGGCAATAGAGTTTTGAATAGGACTAGGTATATGAAAAATCTTTCTGACAATTTGTTAATTTTAAAAAAAACACCGAAAATTGCTTTTTTGGCTATTTAAGAAACATAGCTTATTAATGAATCAATTTTACCGAAAGTTGGTGAAACTATGTCCTTTATTGAACTAACTTTCGTGCCAAATTTTAACACCAAAATATTTCTTCAGCGGCTAAAAATCAATAATAATTTCCCATCGCTTATTGTGCTTCTGGATTGTTTTCAACTAGGTGACACAAAAATATAGGTATTGAAGAATAACAGGTCGAAATTTTAAGAAGAAATATCAATTTCTTGATTTATAAGCAACTGAAAGGCAAAAACTGACGTATCCCGGCCCCAAATGCAAGTAGATCATTATTTTTTTAGAAAAATGTTAGATATTTCATTTATTTTCATAATTCGTTTGCGTTTTTGGTTCTATAAAAGAATCCACAGAATTATTTGAATTTGTTTATAACTATAATTTTGAAAATTATAAACAAATTTTAAAAAAAAATGGTTTAAATGAAGATTTTTTTTTCTTAATACCACTGTAAAATACATTTAAAAACATACATTTTGAAAAATAAATTGTCCTCCTACGAGCTGATGCAATTAAACGCGATGGAATTTCGACATCATTATTGGTTTCTAACCGTTTGAATAAATATTTTGGGCTAAAATTTGGCACGAAGGATTACTTCGATAATGGGCATAGTTCCACCAACTTGCGTTAAAATTGATTCATTATTACGTTATATTTCTTAAACAACCAAAAAATGCATTTTTTAAAAATTTTATTGTGAACAATTCGCTCTTTTTATTATTGCGATACAATTGCTAGGACCGATGATAATAAGGAAAATAGTACAAATTTTCTCTTCTGAAAAATAAATCGTTATAGTGTTACAAGAAGCAAAATTTCTCATAGCACTTGTTTTTTATTATACTTACAACAAATTCAAACAATAAAACTGCCGCAGCCAGAGAATCCTTTATTCACTTATTTTGATGGCCATTAGAGCACTTATAACCCAACAATTCTTTTGACATTTGAGACGCTTTAATTGATTTATTGGACTGTTGTACTGTATTCAAGAAAGCATCATGTTACCGAAACTGTAAAAATATATTTAAGTTGAATGTAGAAAGATGCGATTGTTCATAATTTTATGACCCATTTACCTAGTATAAGTTTTTATTTTTATAAATTGATAGATTACGGTTAAAAATGTTTCTATAAGATCGTCATATCCAAAAACCGCAAAATGCGATGACAATACGAGAAAATTAATTTGTTTATTTAAATAGCAGCAACATGCATTTTAAAAAGTCCGTTGTGCCTTGAAGAGTGTTTTTTAGAATCTACAGATGACGTGTGCCTTTTCAGATTTTTAATTGCATTTTAAACGACCGAGGAAAGTATATATCCCACTCGATGAAGGTAATTTACTTTAAAAAAATTGCAAACTAAATAATTGTTTTTTAATAAGTTCGTGAAAGTGTATAGAATAATATCCTGAAAAGTTTACATTTCACTCGGATGAGAACGTAAAAAAAGGTGAAAAAAAAATTTTTTTTCAACAGTGTTTTCAAAATTTTGAAATCAAGTCCAGCTAGGAAAAAATAAAAACTGCAGATGGATAGATCACGTATTTCTGAACAAAAAATGTCCTAACAAAATTTATCGCTAAAGCCACGTTTTTTCCGGAAAAAATAGTCAAGTGTAACGTTATAACTCGGAGCGAGATACATGCGTGCGCGCGCTTGAATACGAATGACTGTGACACCGACGCACTGAATTACATGTCACTAAATCAAAATTAGTTCAATCTATATGAGTGATGGTTCATTTAAAAGATGGAAATTGTAGCTTTCTGATGCTTTTTTGTCTTAAATAATACAAGCAAAGAATGGATGGGAAAAATATACTTATTATATATATTAACACGCCCGAACTCAATCGTCGCAATAAAAAATATAGAAAAAAATAAAAGCCCTTAAAAAAAATTCTTTTTTCACTGAGAACTGTTAAAAATTATGTACACTTCATGATTATTATGGTTTACTAAATTGTAGTAACGTGGATTCACAAAAAAGTACATGTCACATAATTTTAATTTCCTTGCTTGATCATTTTCTAGAAAAATATTTATATTGGAGGGTGTAACTTGCCGAGAAATTGACCGATTGGAAAAAATAAAATATCACTATTTCGAAAAAATGTATACATTTCGAATGTTCAAACACAAATTCGTTTACTTGTATGCATTTTTTCGAAAATATGATTAATCAGATCATGATGAGAAATTGCGATTTTCACGATCTTATCCATATAATTATGAGAATATCTTTGATTGTTTTGAATATAACTTCTGGAACTTTCCAATACATTAACAAATGCATAAGGAATTCATTGGATATAGCTGAAATGTGGATAGGTGTACCTGTAATAAATACAATATAGTAAAGGCACGTAAAAATTCAGGGTAGCGATTCAGCGGTTATGTATGGTGTCTGTGTATGCGTTTATAATCATATATTTTCCCTCCAGACTCACTATTTATCCTCCTATTCACTAAGAAAAATGTAATCAGAAAGAGAAAAAGCTTTGTTTTACTCGTTAGAACTGCTAAGAATTTTTAGAGGTTCCGTAGTATGCATTTAATCGTGCGCTTGACCGCGCAGAGTGACAAAGTTACTCCATTATTTTTTTCCAGGAATACCGTAGCTTTAGCGATAAATTTTATTAGAATATTTTTTGTTCAGAAACACGTAGTCTATCCACCTGTATTTTTCGTTTTTTTCTACCCCGACTTAATTTAAAAATTTTGAAAAAATGGATGGAAGAAAAAATTTTTTTCACTTTTTTTTATGTTCTGCATCCGAGCGGAATGTAAACTTTTCAGGATATTATTCTATACACTTTCATGAACTCATTAAAAATATATATATATATATATATATATATATATATATATATATATATATATTCAGTTTGCAAGTTTTTGTGGGTTTCACTGTCGTCTGGGCTAATAAAAAAATGACGAGACAAGCATCTCGGTACCTCATTTTTGATACTTTGGCGGCCGGTACTTTAAATATAATAAATAAATAAATAAACGTGTATTGTGCACAAAAGAATTTACAAGTAAAAGGAGGTATTTTCCACCTCCCATATACATTAGGAAAAAATATTATTACTGTACGTAGTATTACATTAAACTGAGAAAACCTATAAAATCAAATTTTTATGTATATTATTTATATCGTATTACTTATAATAATAATAATTTAACTAGCAAATGTGCTGTTTTTTTAATTATAATTAGAAAATTTTATGCTCTGCTAAAAAGGTTGCTTAATTTTCAAAACATTGAGGAAAAAGCATATTTTGTTAGTAACTTTTGAACCCGAAAAGAATACCACACAATTCCAATTTATGAGTGCAACCTGTGAACACCAATTAATGTCAGCCACAAATATTTTTTATGCTTGTACTAATAATGATAATTGTTATTATTAGTGCAAGCATATAAAATATAATCAATTCAACTGAAAGCATCATAAAAGAAAAAATTAAATTTTTGCTTGCCATACTTAAAAAGGAACTTCATGCTTTGTTATCATTTGAAATCAATCAATTTTCGGTCATATTTGATCCATATACTCAGAAACACAAATGTGACTTGTTGTAGGCTCAACGAAAATAAGTACAATTTCCAAAGAAAAATTGCTGTAAGGGATTGTTTTATTATTGATACCTAATTTTACTGTACTATTATTACAATTCGTTTTATGTTTCTCTATTAGGTAAGTACACGTAATTTACTTTCTGATGCTTTGCATCTTCTTATTTCAATGCGAATAAGACAATACTTTAAAAGTTTGAAAAAAATGAAGTCAAATTTTGAAGAAAAAACAAAATGACATAAATGCTGACAAATTCAAAATATTCAAATACTTATAGGCCCAGGCCCACCATGGACTAACTACATTATCAATTATTAATATTTAATGTGTATTTGCATACAAGAAAACCCAATATTTTATTAGGTTATCTTTAAGTAATTTCAAATTCATAACAATAAATAATAAAAAAATGTAACTATTATATTATTTATTTGGGACACCTGTATATTATAATGAGATCTGGAAATAGATTATGTTTTGATCTTATTCCGTTGAAGCTTGGGATGGGAGGTAAATGGTAAATAGGCAAAGCAAGCAAGTGAGAGTTGATAAAATTGGGATTTAGTGTATGTACGAGAAGCTAAGTACCTACTCAAAATATTTTTGACATCAGCCACTTCCACTATCACCACCATTACCATCCTCACCCCATTATTAAAGGGCGAAAAAAAATAAAATTGTGATTTTGTGTGTATAACTACCAAAAAGGCCTCATTTTTTTTGCATCAGCTATAACCCACACTACCATCCCCACCCCCACTGTCGGTATGGCATATTGTTTTATGGACTTTTATAGTAGACGATTGCAAATATTATATTATTAAAGTTCTATGATCAATTATTTCTACATAATGGACTGCACATACAGTATCAACCTTTTTTCTGCATACTTTTTTGGCACTAGCACTAGCCACCCTCTCTACCACCCCTATTCCACCTCTACCACATTATTAAAGGGAATAAAAAAACAAAACTGTGATTTATGTGTACAAGAGCCTCTAAATTTTTTTGCCAACAGCTTCCCCCTCTACTACCCCCACTACCATGTAGCACATCGTTTTATGGCTTTTTGGGATACGATTTCAAATATTATATTATCAAAGTTCTGTGAACAATTATTCCTACACAGTGGATTGCAAATATAGTATCGACATTTTTTTGCTGTAAAAGACTTGGATAGGAAAATCTAGATGTGGAAGTAGTGATTTCTTAGGCAGCGGTTTTTTTTATTAATGAACACATATATTTTTATGATGGTTATTTGAATTTATGTTTGTAGTCGGTCTCCCTGCATTGTGCATCTGACATCATGCACCTATCTTGATTGCATTGGATTCGGAATGACGTCTATAAAAATATGCAAAAGTTTCAAACCCGCACATAAACAATTGCAAAAGTTATAAACTAATAAAAATTGAAAATATAACGAATTCCGTTTCTTGCAAATAACTCAAAAACTATTAATATTTAAGAAATTTTAAAGAAAGATTCTTAAAGAGGAAGAAATTTCAAATAAAAAAGTAACTCCCGAAAATCTACATCGATTATTAACGAGATTATTAATAATTTTAATTTAATGTTGAAAATAGAGGTCCGCGCAGCAAACACTAAGCCGTTACGATGCTCTGAAACCGTCCGGAATAAGTAAAAATATTTTTTTACATTATTAAATATTAATTTAAAAATTCATAAAAATTATGGTATTTTTTAAACAAAGGAAAAAATTTTTTCACCGATTTTTCATAAAATGAGCCTTTTGTTAATCAACAATTTTTTTTAGAGTTTGCGTTTATATTTCAAGTCGGATAATTATTAAACAAAAGCCACTAAAATTATTTTGCTTCGTGGCGACCTTATGTCAACTATACTTTATGGGATTATAATATTGCGATGTTTTTAATTGTTATAGTCTATTAGTTATTAATTATTTAACCTAACAAAAAAATAAAAACTGAAAGGGAGGTCAGAAATCTTTTTTTATTAATTTTAATTATTCTTACTGTTTTTATATTCAAAAATACTATAAGATTACATAAACTTTAAATTTTTATTGCTATTTGTTTAAACAAATTTTATAAACAAATAGATAAATTACTTATTTTTGAAAAATATTTTTTTGCCATTTTATTTGTTATAAAATATTATGATTAAAAAAATTTCTTAAAAATTGTTTTTAATTATTTACAATCACTTTTTTATTTTTTCATTATTTAAACATTTTATTAAGAAAAAATTTTATTCTTAAATTTATTATTTGCAATTCTCCACAAGGTGGAAAAACGATTTTTTTTATCGTGAATTTGTTTGTTTATTTAATAAACAATTCGTTATTAATAATCGCCGAATGTGTTTATATTTTTTTTAGATAGAAAAAAAATAACAAAAACAACCGTATACATAAACATGAAAATTCTTTTGTGAATAATAATTTAAAAATCGAGAAAATACTCGTATCAAGTATGCCGTGGAAATTGACAAAAACTAGATTCAAAACATTAATTTTGTCTGCATAATCAAAGCGTTCTGTCCGAAATGTCCATTTTATTTAACACATATTAGAATCAAAATATAGCCTACTGCTATTCTTGTTTTATTATATGTAGGCAAATAATATACCTACATATTTAGATAAACAAGGTATATTTTAATCACAGTTAGAAAACACTAACGCAAATATTAGTGGGAAAAGAGCAAAGCGTTTACCCTAAACAACTTTATGATGACAGCATCAAAAAAGGTGGTTAAGGAATTCTTTCTGCCGCGATTTTATTATTTTAATTTGTTTTTGGTGTGGTAACAAGTGCAATAAGAAGTCCCGAACTAAATCATTGCTTCAAAAAATATAAACATGTATGTGTCAATATTAGAATTTTCTGCTATTTTTCTTATTATCTCCGGTCTTAGTAATCGCAAAAAATAAAAAGACAAATTTTGAATAAAAATAGACAAAAAACTTTCTGATAATTTGTTAACTTGCAAGAAAGTAAAAACCATTAAAAAACCCGCTGCCCAAGGAATCACTACTTCCACATCCAGATTCTCTATCCAAGTCACTCACAACGAAAAAACTTTGTATGTGAAAATAATTGTTTATGGAACTTTAATGATATAATATTTGAAATCTTCTACCCCAAAAACCCATAAAACGATACCCCACATCGGTAGTGGGGTGGCGGTGGTGATAGGGGGGTGGTAGTGGGGAGGTGGATGAAGTAAAAAATATTTTGAGGTTTCTGGTTCCTGTACATACACTAAATCACATTTTTTTCATCCCCTTTAATAAGGGGGTGGGGGTGGTAATGGGGGTGGCTAATGCCAACATTTTTTTTTGAGACCTTAGCTTCTCTTGTATATACTAAATACCAATTTCGTGGACTCTTACCTGCTTGATTTACCCATTTACCCAAAATTTACCAATTTACACCAACCCTTCGACGGAACAAGATGAAAATATAATCTAGTTCTAGATCTCGTTAAAGTACATATGTGTACCAAATTTCAAGTCAATATCTCAAACGGTTCCAAAGTAAACGTGCGCACAAAAAAAGTTACAGACAGACCGACAGACAGACAGACCGACAGACAGACGGAATTTTTTTTTTTTCGCTCAAACTTAAAATCTCGACGTTTCATGACATTTTAAGCCTATTTGGACAATAAAAATTTTTAAACATTTTTTTGTCGTTACTATACTTCCACTGGACGTGGAACTAATTACTGCCTATGTATAATTTAAGAAATATAGTGTAATAACGCATAAATCTATAACGAAAATGAGTGAAACTATATCTTTCATTGCTTTATTTTTCGAGTTGTTTATAAAATAACGAAGTTAAAAATATCACGTGTCTATTCAAAAAATAAAGAACAAAATTTGTACCATCTACAAATAATTCTTTTCGTGAAGTATACGTCATTACCTCTGGGACTGCAGTTTTAGCCATGTATTTTTCCGGAATTGAAAATTATTTTTTCTGTACTAAAGCATTTCTTACAAACAATGATTTTCATTTTATTTAAATTTCCAACTGCTCAGTTAATTTATTCTAATGTTTTGATTATTTAATTTTAACGAATTCTAAAATAATTTTTTATGCTCTATTTATATATTTTATTTTCGCTATAGTAATATAGGACTAATAATTTTTTAATTAGATTTATGGCTAAATACTGTAATATAACTCTATCTTGCTTTGTATACCATTGGCAACAGTTCTTTTGGCATTTGAGACGCTTTAATTGTTTTATTGCTCTGTGCAAGAAAGCAACACCAGATTTAAGTTGAATGTAGGTAGAAGAATGTAAGAAAAAAGGTACCAGCTTATCTGAACGAAGCACAATGCAACAGCATAGGAGGGAGGGAGAGAGAAAGAGATCACGCGTTTGCCGAAATATAAAGTATTCTAACATTGTTTTAACGTGATTTTAATAATTTTTCATGTGTAAATAAAAATTCAACCAATTCAGATTTCATGTAAAAAGGTCTATTTGTTAATTGACAAATGCACAAATTTCTCACCTAGTAAATTCGCAGAATTTTGATTGGATTGTTCAAAATTTTATGACCCTTTACGTAGTAAAAGTTTTTATATTTAGAAATTGATGGATGGTGGTTAAAAATATGTTTCTATAAGATCATAAAATTATCTAAGACCCGAAAATCGCAAAATGCGGTGACAATACAAAGAAGTCAATTTTTATTTAAATGGAAACAACATAAATTTAAAAATCTCCGAAATTATTAATCTTACATCAATAAGCAAAAAATATAATTAATTCCCAGTTTGTACTTTCTGTAATTGGTCTGCAACATTTTTTAGCAATAAAGTAATACTTTTCGAGATACCTGACGAAAGCCGCTTGGAAACCTTTTTTTTTTTAAGCTAGAATCGCAATTCTGAAGTCGTTATAACTTAAAAACTATCGATTTATGTGAAAAGTTACATAGAAACTTTTCTTCTTAAAATTTGATTATACTTCAGCTCCAATAAATATATATATATATATATTTTTAAGTGCCACCACCTGAGAGGGAGTGGCATCCACCCCCTTATAAATTAGCAAGCCCCCGCACAATATAGAAACTTTTCTGTGAAGCTTATACTTCCAAAAATGAACGATATCCATTCAATATGACATTATTCCGAAGTTTTGCATATATTTTTTACCTCTAGGTACTGTACTATAATAATTATTATTATTTTTATTAGTGCAAGCGTATGAAATATAATCAATAAAAGAAAATATTACATTTTTGCTTGCCATACTTAAAAGGGAACTTTGTGCCTTATAGTACGTTGGGTACATGGCTACATAAGCCAAAAAGCTGCACTTTTTGATTGGGATGTGCCACTTTCTGATCTTTGGTTGATGCCAAAAGGTAACTTTTCAGATAGGGAGCCACTTTAAAATCCGTGCAACACACGAAATGGCAGCCATTAAAGATGGCTCCCATTAGCCACAATAAATGTTTTTGTATCTCAGCTCCTAATGTTTCGATTATGCTCTCGTAAAGAAGATACTTTTTGTCCCTATACATTTATCTCTACACCTTAAGGGTTCTGCGCAATTTAAAAAAATATATATTTTTTAATTTTTAAAGATACTTCTTTGCACAGTGGGACAAACTGAATCTGAAAACTTATTTCACATAATGCAACTTTCAATTGATGTTAACTTGGGACAGCTGGTACGTAGTAGAGGTCATTGTAAAAAAATTAAGCCTATAAGTATAGTGACAGTGAAATAAAATGAAATAAAAAAACTTATAAATACTTCAAAGAGAACTTCATGCTTTGTTGTTATTTGATGGCAATCAATTTTTGCTCATATTTGACCCATATACTCGGAAACACAAAGGCCACTTGCTGTCTCAAAATAAGTAGAGTTTCAAAAGAAAAATTGCATCAAGGGATTCTTTTACTATTGTACCTAATGATACTGTATTATTAAAACAATTCGTTTTATATATCTCTGTTAGGTAAATGAACATAATTTAATTTCTACCCCTTTGCATCTTTTTATTTTAATGTGAATGAGGCAATAATTTAAAAGCGGAAAACGAAAAATGAGGACAAATTCAAAATATTTAAATACTTATAGGCCTACCACGGAGTAATTACATTATCAGTTATTAATAATTAATGTCTATTTGCATAAAAAAATAACTTAATATTTTATTAGGTTCTTCTAATATATCTTCAAATTCATAACAATGAATAATAAAACGGAACTGTTATATTCTTTTGGCGTTCAAAGAATGAATATATTTCCTTTAATAGCTGGCCCTCCAATAGCGTCTCTACTGTAAACAGTAATGATAGTGGCTCAGTATAGCAAGTACTTCTAACCATACAATATTGTGTTTCGTGGCGATGCATGCATCAAAGAAATATATATTATAAAAATATAACCTACTGAGGCCCGATTACACTGGCAACATCGCTGGGACGGAGAACGAACGCTAGCTATATTTTTAAATACAGCGGGCTTTGAAAGGATCAGTAAATATATCCGGGCTCTGAAATATGCCATGTTTATATAATGGAAAGAAAAATAATAATTAGCTACCTCTAGTGGCTTCCTATTAGAAAAGATTCATAACAATCGCCATATTTAATAAATTTGTTAATTTATACACTCGGGAAATGCTGGGCTTATGAGCGGCCTATCGATATATCGGGCTCATCAATATACCGTCTATACCTATATATATATATGTATATATATATATATATATATATATATATATATATATATATATATATATATATATATATATATATGTATATATATATATATGTATATATATATATATATATATATATATATATATATATATATATATATATATATATATACAGTGAGATCCACTTAAGATAAGATCGCAACACCCCTGTATACCCGTTAATTGCTGCTTGATTAATTTCAAACTTTGGTGGTAGGAAAAGTTTGATACGGTAATTCTTTGGCCAGAAAGACATTCGTCGCCTTCAAGTGCAAAATCACCTGCGGTGCCAAATCATGCGGAAGAAGTCAAAAGATTATTTTAGGCATTTTTTTATCGCAAAATTTTGTTAATGAGACTTGTTCAGAATTGTCCAAAATCTTCAGTCCAAAATAGAAAATATTGAAATTTTGATTAACATAATGTTCAAAAATTTAATTTTAATGTTTTTTGTGCTTAGAAAACTGCCCTATAACAATTTTGTTTGAAATTAAACTCAAGCTCTAGTTTAAAATTTTTAAAATTTTAATTTCTCAATTTTTTGGTTTCTGTTGCAGTCACCACTTTTTTTACCAAAATTTTCTTCTCTATCCCTGTATTGTATCGATTTTTGATCATGCTGCTTTCAAAAGAGCACAAAAATTTCATCTCAAAAATCTATTTAGTAAAATATGTAGATTAATATTTAATCATGCATTGCTACCATCATATCTTAAAATCTATCTCTAATCTATAAAATTAATAAAATAGAAAATATATTGTGTGACTGTAAAGAAGGGGCGCGATATATATACTAGAATGTAAATTACATATAACTAAAAATCTTTGGATGTTATTATACCTATTTAATTTAATCAAGTAGGTGTATTATAACTGGACAAAATATTTTAATTATCATCGTAGAAAAAAATGTTTTTACAGAAATTCGTTTCATAACACACTGAATTCATATGTCGAATAAAAAATGTCAGTCCGTGTGTGTGTACCTGCGTGTTTGTGTTAAGATTTCACATAATCCTCTCCAGCATCTTCATCCTCATCATCGTCATCACCGCCATCCTCTTCATCCTCGTCATCAACGTCTTCATTGCTATTGTCAGAATCGTCGTGATCGTCATCATTGCCACAATCACCACGATTGGAGCGAACGACATGATATATATAATTGACATGATCGGCATATAGACATGATTGTCGCAATTGGCATAATCGGTATATTCGGTATAATCTTGGGTCCATGTGTCGAATCTCAGAGTGTTTAGGTTTGGCATCTACGTCTAATACACATTTGTCAAATAGAGTTAACTTTGCCTACCTATAAGTGCGCCGTGTGAAAATTGCTGGACTGATTTACGCGTTGCCTATTTCATTTAACATTATTGTATTAAGTTAATGAAATATTTTTTGCTGTAATTTTCTCGGTATCCTTATCGAAATAAAATAAGCAGAGTAATTTATTGAAAAAAATCGCTGGGATATAGTTCAAATAACAAATCAATCGTTGATTTTCAAAATGTTTTCTTTGTTTTTCTAGGTTACTTGTTATCTACTAACCGTTGGTATAGTGTTGAGCCAAAAAGATAGTGACGATGGCCGACCATACGAATTTGGATTTACAATTGATGGACAACAACATAGGCATGAAAAGAAAGGTAATTAATAATACTATTAATAATAATATAAGGAATACAGTTGGTTAAGCTATCAGTGGAATAAAGTACCCTATTTGTTTTACATAGATGGATTTCTTATTAACAGTAAATGCACGTTGATGTGTAAACATAAATTATACTTGAGAACTTAAATTCGGTTTGTCGAAATATAAAGAAAATACTTTTTCTATTTCAGATTAACTGAAAATTATTTTAACCTCATCACAATAAAATTGTGGGAGGTTATTGAAATTGGTCCAAAATCGATAACATCAAATCTTTACGTTTTGAGGTCCTAGGAACCCAAAAAAGGGTTTTTTGAAAATTGTATGTGTGTGTGTGTGTGTGTGTGTGTGTGTTGGTTTCACTATATTTGTGGTAACATGTGTGTGAAATAGCCTGTACTCTGGCACCATACGGAATTATGGTAACAAACACACGTTACCAGAATTTCTAAACTCCATAGCTAAATTAATATCTGCAATTTTTAAGCATAATCCATATAAAATTGCTGTAAAGTATCATTAGAACTTCTTCCAATGTCGATTTCTGTCGTATATTTTATTTCTCATAGCTTATATAGTAAACTATGAATGGTACCACAACTGAGTATTATGCATGCACTTCACACACGCCAAATTGTGGAATCGTGGGCGTGGCACTAAGGTGGCGGTGTTGCATTTTAGAATATTACGTTATAAGAGTATTGTTCGTGCGAGATACTATCTCTTTATGCGAGGTGTCCTGTATTGTCCACAGTCTCGATGTTTAAGTATGTGGAATTGGGTCCAGCGGCTTATTGGACCATTCATTCACATGAATGTTGCTTATGACTAGGAATGCTCAATAAAATATATAATAAACCTATGTCCCCTATATTAGCAGAGTTATGGGGGTAACAACTTTCAACTTTAAAATTAATTTTCTTGAAAACTATTGAAGATAATTAAATGAAATGAATAGGAGACGTTGATATAAAATAGCTTTATATCTTACATTTTTTTTACATTCCTTTTACATCATTTAGTATATTAAAAAAATAATTTAATTTTTAAGGGTGCTGTTTTTATTTCAACCCCTTGGCTAAAAAAATCTATATTATTTAACACTGACATAATAATTATCGTGTGTAAAAATTACTGCAAAGTCAAATTGGTGGAAAGTGCTTAAAAAAATATAAACCTAGGTAATGAACAATAAATAACACAGGCACATAAAACAAATTTAAGTGCGAAGACCTAAACCACCGAATTCCAACTCATCTGGATGCTAATAATTAAAAAAATATACTACTACTTTTAGCTTGCCTCTCAATTTTCTTTTGCTTAAAAAGTATTCATTTAATTAGACAATATGGTTAGGCTAGTTTAATCATTCCACAGTAATATGTCCTCAGGAAGGGACACTAGCGAAAAATGTTTCGGACAAAAGTTGTTCCGTTCAGAGGAAGACATCTTTTGGGCAGAACAGTTTTCCACACCCCACCTCTGATGGGCGGGGGGGTGGGGCTAACTTTTGAATTTTTAATGGCACCCTATATTTTTTATCGCGTATTCTGATTCTACTGAAGAAATTAGATAACTTTTGTATCAAAAATTTTTTCCTCTCCCCTACTCCGATGAGCGGGGATGGGGGTAACTTTTGTATATATTTTTAAATATTTTTCTTATTGGACATTTGTGTTAACTACATGCAATATATTATCTATATATATTTTTCCAAGTGTATATTATATATTATATATTTTTTAAATATTTTTCTTTTGATGGTTGCGTTAACCTTATGCAAAATACTGTCATCATCCGTCACATTTTTTTCACTATTTATACATATGTAAGTATATTTTTAAAATATTCTTCTTATTTCTTGTTTACTACTTGCGGAGTATTATTATCCTCCATTATATTTTGTTCATCAATTTTTAGGCTGACCACCCTGTATATTTTTCTTATTTTTCTTCCTTGACAATTGGGTTAACTACATGCCGATATATTATCGTCCTCCATAAGATCTTTTCATTTTTTTTAGTGACCACCCTGTACATTTTTAAAATATTCTCCTTTTTACAGTCGTGCTAACTGTTTGCGAAAAATTGTTGTCCTTTATCACAATTTTTTCACAATTTTTATTTAGAGTGACAACCCTGTAATATTTTCCTCATGGGACAATTGTGTTAACTCCATGCGAAATATTACATTCATCGTCACATTTTTTCATTATTTTTTTAGGATGCAACCCTGCATATTTTTCATATTTTTCTTCTTTGATAGTTGTGTTTACTAAATGTGATATATTTATCGCCCTCCATCAGATTTCTTTCATAATTTTTCTAAGGGTGACCACCCTTTATATTTTTAAAATATCTTTATTTTGATTGTTGTGTTAACTTCATGCAAAATATTGTTATACTCTGTCAATTTTTTTTCACTACTTTTTTAGAGTGACCACCCTGTATATTTTTCACATTTTTTTCTTCTTTGACAATTGGGTTAACTACACGCTTAAAAATACTGTTTCGAATCAAGAAAAATTTTATTCATATATACCCAAATAAATAAATTCTTCAAGTAAAACAGATAATTACTTCCACGTCCAGTGGAAGTATAGTAACGACAAAAAAAATTTAAAAAATTTTTATTGTCCAAATAGGCTTAAAATGTCATGAAACGTCGAGATTTTAAGTTTGAGCGAAAAAAAATTTCTGTCTGTCTGTCGGTCTGTCTGTCTGTCGGTCTGTCTGTCTGTAACTTTTTTTGTGCGCACGTTTACTCTGGAACCGTTTAAGATATTGACTTGAAATTTGGTACACATATGTACTTTAACGAGATCTAGAACTAGATTATATTTTCATCTTATTCCGTCGAAGGGTTGGGGTGTAAATTGGGGTAAATTTGGGGTAAATGGGTAAATCAAGCAGGTAAGAGTCCACGAAATTGGTATTTAGTATATACAAGAGAGGCTAAGGTCTCAAAAAAAATTTTGGCATTAGCCACCCCCATTACCACCCCCACCCCTTATTAAAGGGGATGAAAAAAAATTGTGATTTAGTGTATGTACAGGAACCAGAAACCTCAAAATATTTTTTTACTTCATCCACCCCCAATCACCACCCCCACCCCACTACCGATGTGGGGTATCGTTTTATGGGTTTTTGGGGTAGAAGATTTCAAATATTATATTATTAAAGTTCCATAAACAATTATTTTCACATACAAAGTTTTTTCGTTGTGAGTGACTTGGATAGAGAATCTGGATGTGGAAGTAGTGATTCCTTGGGCAGCGGTTTTTTGTTTCAAGAAATAGAAGATTGTCGTTAATAAATTTTATTTAATATGAACTTATTTCTTCTTGAAACAAAACTATTTGTTTTACTTGAATTATTTATTTATTTGCGTATATATGAATAAAATTTTCTTGATTCCAAACAGTATTTTTAAGCGTGTACATGCCGATATATTATCGTCCTCCGTCAGATGTTTTCATATATTTTTTTAATGACCACCCTGTATATTTTTGAAATATTTTTCTCTATACAAATGTGTTAATTTGTCATGTCCTTCGTCACATTTTTTTAATTTCTTTACTGTACATTTTTTATATTTTTCTTCTTTGACATTTATGTTAACTACATGCCATATATTACTGTCTTCAGTCACATTTTTTCCTTAATTATTTTTGTTAGAGGTTCACCCTGGAAGTATATCCCAGTTCTTCATTGGCAATAGCTTCAACTACCTACCAAGATTATTCTGTCAAATGGTTTTGTGAATATACTGCATATTAAATTTGTGAACAGCAAGTAAAATCTTAGTCATCCATGGAAATAAATATAATTTTTTAAATATTTTAAAACAACCTTCAAAAAAGTTGCACACTTTAATATTTACTTTTAAATAAGTTGAGTTTCATTTGAAAAGTCTGTAAGGATTTCAAGAATATTAAAAAAAACTCTCAATGTTCATTTTTACCGATCGGTTATCGGTTAAAGTATAGTATTAAATATTATTAGCTTACTGGAAGTTAGTAGTTAGGTAGTATCTGTCATATTTATTAAAATTTAATATATATATGGTAGCTGGGATATCAAAAAGTTGATTCGTGTAATTTACCACATGTTAACGTGCAAATGGTGTTTAATTTTCTAACAAGCAACACGAACCTAAATCTGGGTGTTATATCAGTTAAACCATATTAATTTCGTCTATTTAAAACAAATTACGATTTGTTTATTCATCATCTGCCTGTATAATAATTAATAATTGAAGGAATATAGACATTTCACTGATTAATTATTGGTTGCTACAGATTTATTACACCCCATGTGATTTTCATTGCTCTGTGAACCATTTCTGTGCTGATTACCGCATGGGGACTTAAAATTGAAAATCTCGAATATGTTAGGTATATCACTCGTTCTACATGTCATTGTTTTCTAACACTAGCAATGCTTTTAATAAAGAATATACGGCAGATATAGGCGATACTTCTTTAATAATCCTTTGAGCTGCTGCAAACCACTTTTCCACTTCTTCTTTTCAGAGCTTTAAAGGGGTTTTAGTGGATGTATTACTACATTTTGGTATAAAACACCGCTTTCTTGTTGGAATTTTGCTTCATGCACGAGCCGTCCAATTTTACCGCGTAAACATAAATAAACATTTATAGTAAACATCCATTTTACGTTAGCTAGCTAAGCGTCTACTTAGTAGCTGACATCATATAGCCAAGCCTCGTTTACAGGTACGTTTTGTAGCCTCGCATGGATTGTCACTTTCTCTTCAAGTCATCAAAAACGGCATTATTTTTTAAAATTTCTCTCTCAAATTTGGCACAGCTCTTTCTTATTGCAAATACAGTAGATTTCAATCAAAACGAAACTTGCCTATTTTGCCACATAGGCCTAACAGTGATGCTGAAAGCATCTTTGTTCAGAAATGAAAATCAATGATTTGAAAACTTCATATTTGATACATACATAACGCTTTCAGAATAGATGAAAAATCTAAAACCTTTAAAATATTATCAGGGAGATTAGATATAGGATTGAGAAATATTTCTGTCATGGGCAAAATTTTTGACACATAAGTAGGTAATGTGTTCAAGATGCTGGAAAAAACCCCAAACTCATAAAATTTTAACCAAGGGGTGAGATATAGAGGTTATTTAGTCTAGTACTCCATAAAAAGTTCAGAAATAAGCAGCACTGCTGACAAATTTTATTTTTTTTTATGATAGTTTGCTATTTTAATTGTTGCGTACCTAAGCACTTGTATATACATTGTTTACAGTAACTATCTGCGTCCGAGTTCGACTCGCACTTGACTGGTTTTTGAAGAATGTAAACGAAATCAAAACTTCTTAGAAACTATTTAAGGAACACGGTAATAAAAACTTATTAACAATATTAAAATAAAAAAATTCCATTAGCAATACTCAGCTTCTTAAGATGATTAACATAAAACATATAATTTAGGAACTCAAAACAGCAGTGGCAATGCTGTTATCGGTTATTATTATAGATCTTTGACGAATTTGGAAAAGTTGTTGAGTTCTCAGTCTAATCATTAATTATATCAACTGTTTCAATGCTAACGCCTTTTTGACTGCGGTTAAGTTGTCGCATGTCTGGATACTATATGAGGTAAAAAGTTTTGTATGTGAATCAGTCTTATTTAAAAGTATTTTTATCCATCTGCCTATGGTTTGAGATATAGCATTATGGTGAGGCTTTTTAAAGTTACAAAATTGTTGTGACATTTGCTTATATAATTTCATAATTTTTGGTTCTTTGATAAATACTGCAAATGGGGTGTGCTGCGCCTATTTATGAGGTAATGATTATAATACGGTAATAATGTTGATTGTAACTTATTTCTGTCAGAAATGCTAATTCTCTCTGAAATTTTAATTTCAATTTGACTTTGAGTCCTAATTTATTTCAATAATCTTTTTGTTGGAGCAAGCTTGCAAATCTTCTGTAACTTAAACGTTGCATAGAATAAACTGATTATTTTGACCCAAGATAACGAAAACAATAATTAGGTCCCATACACAATGTCATTTTGGTTGTTCTGGTCTTTTCAAAAAATATTTTGATTCTGAAGTCATGAGCAATTTCAGGTCCTATTTTTTGTGCAATACCTAAGCGATATGAATTTTGTCGACTATAAAATGAAAGTGAAACGATAAAAATGCTAATAAAGCTGTGATGGAAAATAATAGAGCATTATAATTCTGATCTTTAGAAAATTGCCACTACGATCCAGGCGTTTACTGTTTGGCACCATAGGGATCAATTTGGTTTGAAAAAGATAACTTCTTTAAAACTACGGTTATGATGAACAATGAACATCTTTATTTTAATTAACTTAACTATATTTAATACTTAATTTCTTGCAATTTTCTTTTCTGTAAATTACTTGTGTATTCTACAATCGAAATTTGCAGGAAGTTGAAACCGCGGTTATAATTATCATTATTCTATTACCTTTTAAACAACCTGGTGAACAACACTAAATAACAATCAAGAGCATTACAAAATAAAAAGAAGGGCGTAATTTGAATATAAATGTTATTGAAGAAGTCTGGCAACATTGCCTTAAACACACATTCATTACGGAACATTTATGGCACCTTAAATACACATATTCACAATTATCAATATTAGTGGAATCATTTTTACACACTTCCTGAAAGTATATATTTATGGCATTGGTTACCACAACAGTATTCCTTGAAAAACTTGGCAACCCGGGTGTGTATGTAAACGATTCTTATAGACACACACTCGTTAGAGAATGGGTCACAAATATAGCAATGTTTTCAGGATTTGCCACAATTGAGGATATTGCACACGGTTCCATAAATATTGCGGAACGTGTATGTGTGTGTGTGTGTGTGTCTTTTTGCAAGAGAGTTTCTTTAGTGCTCCAGAAGATCTGAAAAGGTTTTGGTTCAGATCGGATTACGTTTAGTGCCGTTCTGGCACAATAAGTTGTTTATTTTATGATTACTTACAATTTTTAATCGAACCATTGAGAAGCAGTAAAAATTCTGATTTCAACGTGCACCCTTTCGATTTGGTTTCCGTGAAAAAAATTGAAAAACAAAATAATAATCTATAGAGTCACGCTTCTGTGTAAGATATATTTTATAGTCTAACCTAACGTTCAGTGGATTAGTGTGTTAAAGCATGCAGACTATATACGTGTTCTCTCTAAAGACGTTATACTAGTTGTGATATTTCGCGAAAAAAGTGCAGCTAAAGTTAGTGATAGCTGTGTAAGGCCTACACAACCCATAATGAGCCCATGTGGTTACGGACGGTCTTGAACTGGGCCCAAAATAAGCTTTTGCCGAAAACTATTAAAAGTGACAGTGACAGTAAAATTCTGTGGAACTTGAATTCATTTCCAGCACAACGCCGGAAAAATTACAACAATTACAACCTAAAAAACATTGGCATCGGTCAGTTTGATATCTGATATTAGTAACAAGCAACCAAACAACATCCTTCCCCGACCGATTTAGTGAAATATCGGTCGAGGCCAGAAGGTAAAAATAATATTTTTCAGCTCAAATTGAAACGGTCCACTATGAACACTTCACCGGCCACAGCTGGCAGAGAAACTGTCCACAAAGAATTATATGGTTTTTAAAAATATTTTTCTTATGATAAGCAGTAATGAATTTAACAATTGGCAGACGCTTTAAGCATGTACAAGTTTATATACAACAGTAACATTATAAAAATTAAAATAGTGATGAATCTGAATATGATGAGGATGATGAAGATAAAGATGATGAGGGTAATGAGGATGATGACGACGATGAGGATAATAATCGCTACGCAAACCTTGTCGACGACTAGCCAGACGTTAGTCGTCAACACGTGGAGGACAAAGATTATTTATAAATTAAAAAAAAAGACAGTTTACGTGTCAAAATAAGAATTTTTGTATTTTTACATTTTTATAATAAAAGGAATCATTCCCTAAATTAAAAATAAATTCTTCAAATTGCCAAATCTTTGAATTGCTAGAAATAGTAAACGGTGAAAGTCAAATAATTAAATTTAATAAATTCAGTGCAAGTTAAACAGAAATTTTAACACTTTTCATGCAAGCAAAAACTTCGATTTTAGGTCATTTTTGTCATTTTGATGATGAAATAATGAAGTTTAGACTTTGTTTGTTAGTAATTAATACTATGCCGCTATGCAATTTTGTCAGTTATTTAAGATTTTAGCAATTAAGTTTGAGTGCACTATATCTGATTAACATGCCAATCCCGTATTATCTACTTTTGGAAATAATTTTATATAAAAGAGTACCTTTACTTTTGGTTGTACTGTTAGCCACAGAGATATTGGGAAACAATATTGGACCACCGTGTACATATATAAGGGAAAGTGTTTGTACTTATATTTATTTGACCGGTGAATCGTTTGGTACTTTCCGATGAGCTTGTAAACTGATGAGCTTGTAAACTTCTTTGGCACGAAGTATGCCGTCACTCACTCTCTCTGAAGCAACCTTCTCTATATATCCTTATTTTAAAAATAAGGAAATTAACCAGACTACAACAAATTGCAAGTCTGGCGCGTTAAGTGTTATGATCACATATTATAGACTGGCGGTACATGACCAGTCAGGTGCAACGTTTTTAAAATGCATGCCAATCATATATTATATGAACGAAATTACCATGAATATGCCAGAAATGCAAATTTTAGGCAGTCGTCGCTAGCAGAAGGGGGTACAAATCGATATTTTTTGTTTTTTTTTTGTTTTTTTTTGTGTTTTTTTTATTTTAAAATGGATGCCAATAGTGCCAAACGAAAAGCCTTGAAAAAAAATCCAAAATCAAAATCATCCAATATCAAGAACACCAAAAAATTTTACGATTTAATGTGCGCATCAAAAGTTGTTTTGCACTCGGAAACTGCATGTCAATGAATTTCTGCTGGATTCTTTTTCACGACTTTTCATTTGGCACTATTGTCATCTATTTTAAAATTTAAAAAAAAACAAAAAAAATCGATTTGCACACCCTTCTGCATGCGACGACTGCCTAAAATTTGCGTTTCTGGCATATTCGTGGTAATTTCATTCATATACAGTATCGGAAAGTCCTTCGTTTGGCATTGCGATATTAACCGACCGCCCACAATAAAGACGTCTACCAGTACTCTAGCAGAGATAAAGAGTGGACACACCCATCAAGAGGCATGTACACGATTGCATGCTTCGGTCTCGCTTGCCGCCCTCTCGCTTGCTCTTATTGCCAACCCAATACGTACATTTTCCGATACTGTATATGATTGGCATGCATTTTAAAAACGTTGCACCTGACTGGTCATGTACCGCCAGTCTATTATTACTACAAAACGCTATTTAATTTTAATAAACACCGACCGAAAGACTTATTCCTAATTAAAGGAGCTCTCGAGTCAGCCACTACACACCACTTGCAGACTGCAGTAAAATAATGGTTTTCTTACAAAAAATTATACAAGTTTGACAATTAAATAATTATAACATTTCTCAATACCACTTAAAATTATTTAAAAAGTAGAGTTGGTTAATCTTAATTTCACAATTTCACTTTTACTGGATATTCAAATTTTACGGCCCGAATTACGTAAGTTTTCTTCGAAAATTTTTTTTAGTTCGTGATAGATGGCGCTGTAATCACACAAAATTTTTGCAATTACTTGAATAACTCGAAAAATGAACTTCGGATCGAAAAATAAACAAAATACGTATTCAATACTTTTAAAAAAGTTATCCAGTGATACCAAAGTTGACCCCCCTTCCCCACTCTCTGGGGCTGGGTAGGGGTGACTTTAAAATGTCAAATTTTAACCTCCAATTTTATTGCAGCTTTGGATTTTATTCAAGTAATCGCAAAATCTGATTTTTGCAATTACAGCGCCATCTATCACGAATAAAAAAATGTTTCTAACAAAATCCACGTATTACTGGGTGTAATATGAATAAAAAATGGGGGTTCCTATTTGAAATTTTAAAGTTATCCCCACCTCCAACCAGGAGGTGGGGAAAGGGGGATTAACTTTGGTAAATTTTAAAAATATTAAACCAACATTTTTTAATTTTTCGATCCGAAGCATATTTCTCGAGTTATTCGACTGTTTCCAGACTTTTCGGACACTGGTATGTGTTATGAAGAAAGTTATGATGAAAAATAATAAATATTTTCTCTCTTTCTCTCTCTCCTTTAAGGATAGATGTTTGCAGAGTGAGAGGGAAATATGCGTTTATTTTCGATTTATTACAAATATTTAACAAAACAAACATAGCATAATCTTTAAAACTGTTTTAGATACTTGCTATTGTTGTAACGAACACAACTATATATACAGGGTGTCCATTAAAGAATGGGCCATAGAGGAACAGTGGATTCCTGACATTAAAATACTACTATTTAACTAAACTTACCTTAGTCCAAAAGTTGATATTAACAGAAATACAGGGTGTTAAAGTTAATATAATATTTGTAATTTTCCTACATAACTTTTGAAGTTTTTCAAATATTGATACGAAAATTGGTGGATAGGAGTTTTTTGGTATGAGAAATTCAAATCTTCTCCTATCTTTGGTGTAAATCCTAGAGGGCACCACATAAGTAATATTTAGGGTGTAAATGTACTCCTAACTTTTTTACCCGTGATGTTATAGCCTTTTTTATTAAAAATCCTGAACCTACATCATTTTGATGGAGAAAAAGTGTACTTGTCATTAGCCTTAGAAATTGGCCATTTTCGAGATAATCGCATTGCAACAGTCAACCGCATAATTCATTATAAGAAATATTAACGTAGTAGGCGCCGATGTCAACAACACTTTTGACAATTAAACACGGCTGAATCTGACAGTTTAAGTTACTGTGTTGTAATTCATTACGAAAAAATTATATTTTTTGCACAATGCCGAGGCATAATTTTTTTTCAAACAGCGAAATGATTGATATGGTGGCTATTTATGCTCAAGAAAATTATAATGAACGTGCTGCAGCAAGAAAATATGCGAATATTTATCCAAATCAAAGGCAACCTGAACGAAAATTATTTTCAAGACTTTTTGCAAGATTAAAAGAAACGGGTTCTTGTCGTCCTAGACGTTCCCATGGACGCCCTGTAGTTCGTGGTGTCCGACAAGAGGAAGCAGCATTAAATCTTATTGAACCAGTACAAAATTTGTTGCCAGGTGATTTTCCTCGTCGCAGACAATTTTGCGAATTTATGTTAAGAAAGCAAAGAAGAGATCCAACTTTTTTAAATAAGGTTCTTTTCACGGATGAGGCAACGTTTACTCGAAGGGGAATCTTTAACACAAAAAACAGTCATTTGTGGGCTGAAGAGAATCCAAGGGCCGCAAGAGTGAGACATTTTCAATATGAATTTAAAATTAATATTTGGTGTGGAATAATTGGAGATTATCTTGTGGGTCCTTTTGAACTTCCACCGCTAATAAATGAAGAAAACTATCTAAACTTCTTTCAAAGAGATTTACAAAATATGTTGGATGACGTGCCTTTAGATATCCGAGAAAATATGTGGTTTTTACTTGACGGAGCACGTGTTCACTATCCTCTGATTGTAAGAAATCATTTAGATAATGTATTTCCTAGGATTGGACGCGAAAATGAACATCCATGGCCACTACGGAGTCCAGACCTAACGGCAATGGAATTTTTCCTATGGGCTACCATGAAAAGCCTTGTATACTCTCAAACAGGTAACACAAGATAAGAATTCTGGCAGAAAATAGTGGCAGCTGCAAACTATATTCGTGATTTGCTTCCATCCTTTTTTTGTATTAGGCAAAATTTTCTTAAAAGATGTCGAAAGTGTATTGAATTAAATGGAAGACAATTTGAAAATGAATTGCAGCAATTATTTTAATTATTATTTTGTTTAATTTGACACTTGATATCGTTTTTGTTTACTTAACTGCTTAATTTGTAATAATAATAAAACCTCTCTTTTTCTACATAACTGCATTTTAACTATCATTATTAATTATTTAACTGCCAGATTTAACCGTGTGCCTACTAGTTTAAAATTAATATTTCTTATAATGAATTATGCGGCTGACTGTTACAATGCGATTATCTTGAAAACGGTCAATTTCTAAGGCTAATGACAAGTACACTTTTTCTCCGTCAAAATGATGTAGGTTCAGGATTTTTTTTTTAAAAAGGCTATAGCATTACGGGTGAAAAAGTTAGGAGTACATTTACACCATAAATATTGCTTATGTGGCGCCCTCTAGGATATACACCAAAAATAGGAGAAGATTTGAATTTCTCATATCAAAAAACTCCTGTCCACCAATTTTCGTATCAATATTTGAAAAATTTCAAAAGATATCTAGGAAAATTATAAATATAATATTGACTTTAACATCCTGTATCTCTGTTAATATCAACTTTTGGACTAAGGTAAGTTTAGTTAAATCGTACTATTTTAGTGTCAGGAATCCACTGTTCCTCTATGGCCCATTCTTTAATGAACATCCTGTATGTATATATATATATATATATATATATATATATATATATATATATATATATATATATATATATATATATATATATATATATATATATATATATATATATATATATATATATATATATATATATATATATATGTATATATATATATATATATATATATATATATATATATATGTATATATATATATATATATTTATTGTAAATTTCTATTGTACTTGAATCTTGTAGTTTGTCAATGAAAATAGTTCCTAATTTCATTATTAAAGCATGGCATTTATTTATGCCACTATGAACAAAATTTATGAGAAAAACTGTTTATGGTTGTATTCCTTAAACAATGGGAAGTATCTGAAACTATTTTATGATTTTTTAAATATTTATAACAAACCGAAAATAAACGCATATTTCCCTCTCATTCTGCAAAATCCTATCCTTAAGAACAATATCCCCTTAAAGTTAAAAATGTGTGTATGAAACTTTTTCCCTAGAAGATTTAATGATATCTGAAAAACAACTAATTGAAAATTGAAAACAGTAAAAATTTTAATAAAATGCATTAATTAAATAACAAAATCCGTTACTCGTCTTTTGTTATAACCAAAACATATTTTTTTGATACATTTGTAACCCCCCCGTAAATCCGCCTCTGTCGCTAGAGGGGGGCGGGGGTGAAGGTAGGGGATGGTAGTGGGGGTGGATGAACTAAAAAAGAATTTAAGGGTTTTGGTTCTTCTTACACATTAAATCACAATTTTATTTTAATAATTCGGTGGGGGTAGTAATGGGGTGGCTAATGTCAAAAAATTTTTTGACCTCAGCTTCTCTTATTAGCCCTGTCAATAAACGCTCAATAAGGGGGTCTAGAGGGAAATGCCGAGATCACAATTTTTGACTTAAGGGCTGTTTGGACTATTTAGGAGGTAAACATACCAAAAGTCCCCGAACGTAGGAGGTGGGGGATGCAGGGGGGCACGAAGAAAGACCCGGTTTTTGGTTTTTCGCTCATATCTTCAAAACGGTTAGCTATAATCAAAAAGTGGCTATATGTAAAATTAAAGCTGACTAAATTTTCTACAATAATGTTTCTATTAATTTTTTTCGTATCTGTAATGGTTCAGTAATGAATTGTATATCTTTTGACTGTATTCTAACTTTATTATAAATTGAAAATAAATTTTAATAATCATCGTAGAAAAAAATTTCTTGTACAGATATCTGTTTCGCAGCAGACTGAACTTTAATATGGAATAAAAAATGTCTTTGCGTCTGTAAGTGTGTGTGTGCGTGCATATGTATGTGTGCGTGTATACCATTTCTTGTAAATACGATAACTTCTGTTAGACTTAAAATATTTAATTATAATTTGGAACATATGTAAAACAGCATATTACAATAATCCCTATTGAAATTGGGCCATATCTGTAATACATGATGATAACCAGAGACCTACAAACTCTCATACGTAAAATAGGTTTTATTTTAATTTCGGAGCAAAATATTACTAAGCATACAAAAATGAGAAAATGTATAAGATTCATAAACCGCAATATATCAGGTGTATGTTAGGAAAACCAACTTTATTTAAATTACATGATATATCAATGTTATCCTAAAATATGGAACATGGTATTTTTAATAAGATTATTATGAAGTGGAATATGTAGGCCTCTGGTTATCACCATGTATTACAGATATGACCCAATTTCAGTAGGGATTATTGTATTATGCTGTTTTACATATGTCCCAAATTGTAATTAAATATTTTAAGTCTAACAGAAGTTATAGTATTTACAAGAAACGGTATACACGCATACATTCATATACACGCACACACACACACTTACAGACATTTTTTATTCGATATTTGAGTTCAGTCTGCTGTGAAACGGATATCAGCACAAGAAATTTTTTTCTACAATGATTATTAAAATTTATTTTCAATTTGTAATAAATTTAGTACAGTCAAAAGATATACAATTCATTACTGAACTATAACAGATACGACAAAAATTGACAGAAACATTATTGTAGAAAATTTAGTCAGCTTTAATTTTACATATAGCCAATGTTTGATTATGGCTAACCGTTTTCGAGATATGAGCGAAAAACCAAAAACCGGGAACTTCTTCGTGTCCCCTCCCCCCCAGTTCCTACGTTCAGGGACTTTTGATATGTTTACCTCCTAAATAGTTCAAGTCAAAAATTGTGATCTCAGCATTTCCCTCTAGAAACCATTCATTGACTGGACTATATATACACTAAATACCAATTTTATGGACTCTTACTTGCTTGATTTACCTATTTACCCTCCATTTACCCCAATTATATCTCCCAGCCATTCAACGAAATAGGATTAAAATATAATCAAGTTCCAGATCTCGTCAAAATACATGCGTGTACCAAATTTCAAGTCAAAAACTTAAACGGTTCCAGAGTAATCCTGCGCACAAAAAAAAGTTACAGAGAGAGAGAATTTTTTTTGGCTCAAACTTAAAATCTCGATGTTTCATGACATTCTAAGCCTATTTGAATAATACATTTTTTTTATAAAATCTGCCATATTGGGGCGTCCGCCATATTGAATTTAGTGTGACGTCATTTTATTTTCGTATTCTTCTCAGAAAACCCTTTCATTTGATACCCATATCATGGGGGTGCATAAAAAATAACTGGTCCGCCATCTTTGGGAGTGCGCCATATTGGATTTGGAATGACGTCTTCGTAATCTTCTCAGCAAACTCTTTCATTTGATACCCATATCATGGGGGTGCATAAAAAATAACTGGTCCGCGATCTTTGGGAGTCCACAACATTGAATTTAGTGTGACGTCATTTTATTTTCGTATTCTTCTCAGCAAGCCCTTTCATTTGATACCCTCATCATGGAGGTGCATAAAAAATAACTGGTCCGCCATTTCTGGGAGTCCGCCATATTGGATGACGTCACTTAGCTAACCATGCATTGTCATCCAAACTAAACATGTAAGTATGCAAAATTTCAGCTCAATCGGTTGGGGATAACTGTTTTAAAATTCAGTTGCAAGATGTGACCTAAACAAACATACATACAAACAAACATTGCAAGTGAAATAAAAGCTTGTAAATAGGTGTTGGCTGGTGTTGATGATCTTCAATTTATGTGTTGACCAGAAAATTAAGCAGGCCCGTTTGAGAGTTGGCGTATGTGAATTACTTTTATTAGCTTGTAAATTGAAATTGACATTCAATAAAGCAGAATATTTCTCACCACGCCTGAAACGTGCCAATACTTTCAACCTGACAACACTGACGGACGCAATAATGTATATACGGGACGCAATAATGTATATACGGGACGCAATAAAGTACGCTCGATGAAAAAAATATACAAATCGGACTCAAGAGTGCGGTGCATGAAAGAAAACAATAAGGTCTGTAGGTGAAAGTTCAGTGTATGAAACGGGCCTGTATATGACCATGCATATATATATATATATATATATTCCTATTTTTTATATATATAAATATATATATATATATATATATATATATATATATATATATATATATATATATATATATATATATATATATATATATATATATATATATATATATATATATATATATATATATATATGGTCTGATCTTCACCAAATTTAAACTGGAGGTTCCTTTAATATTGAGAATAAAAGGATACCATTTTCGTTCCTTAACTAATTGTTTAAGTAGTTAAAATAAAATTAAAACTGCAAATTTGACCCTTAAAATTTCCAAAAAAACATCTTTTCGGCCGAAAACCACAGTTCCACGCTTTTTTGGAAATCAAGATTTTAGGGTTTTGTTATACTCGTCATGACAAATAATTTCTGTAGGGTCGGCATCCAAATTAAAAAATTTCCTCGCTATTTCCTTGACTAAATCGACTCCACTACGCTATTAGTTTAATGTACTCACTGTTTGGGTCGCTAGCAGATCTAACGTATACCGTGCGTGTAATTTCCTATTAGGCATGTACATTCACGTAGCGCGAGAGATATGACAACACTGGCAGCCATAAATTCGTCCGTCGGTGGAGCATCCCAGCTCTGTTATTTCATTTCAGCCAGCTGGCACACGCGATGTAATTCTTACTCCCCATGCCTAGCCCGCGACTACACACACGGTATATCAGATATACGATTAACTCTTTCACCCGTTCGCGTCTCGGGCATCCTATAGGTTCGGCAACATTGCTTTCCGCAAATGCTATTGTACTGATATTATTTTACTGCATTTAGAGTGTCATCGATATGTCTCAGACTTGAAATTAGGATTTTCGTTTTCTATTCCACATGGGTAAATTAAACGTGCCGTGCGTTCGGGGTACAGTTAACATTCAGTATTTGAGGGATTCTGCTATTCTAGTGATCCTTAATAGGCGTGGAGAAATATATTTTTATGCTTTAACTTTTTTTGTTTATAAATTATATGAGAATAAAAATTGAAAAATAGTAAATTTTAAATATTTTTTAAATAATTTCAGAACGAATAGTTTAACATGTATTTGTTAAAGAGAGTTTAAAGTAGACTGAATTTAGTAGAAAAAAATATCTTCACATTTTTTCATTAGTGTTGCCGTTTTTAATGTGACGCAAATATGGTAAGTCGCAGTTAGTGAGAAAATCGACATTTTTATAATCTTTCACTCCAACAAATAATTTTTTCAATTTCTCAATATTTGTACTAAAAAATTTTTAACTGAACGTATAATAATTACAACAATTAAACATTTAATGCTGCAAAAAATGTTAATGTTGTTCAATAATAATTATTAATTTATTTAAAAAAATTTTAGCATAAAAAAGTTGGCTTTTATTTTTAATACAACTTGTTACATATATCAATGAAATCTGTAAATAACAATGTATTAAAAATAATAATTTTTACTTTCAGGCACTTTACCTAATAAACTATTTTATAGAAAAAGGTAACATTTAGCAGGTAGTTAACGCTATGGCAAAGGGAGAAATGATGTACGTTTTAGTAAAAAAAAATATACAAAGTGATCATTCTAAAAAATAAAAATAATTAAGTGGTATAAAAATAATATTTGTCATAGTTAACACTATAGGTAATAAAGAAACCTTTTAGTAATAATTACAGTCTGGCTACTGTAGAAGAATAATTAACTAATAGTTAGTTAATCATATGGTAATGAATGAAATGAACCTCTTGCATTTTTGTTATCAAGAAGTTGTCTACAATTTCAATAATCGTCCTTTTAGTGACTCTCTAATTCTCGGAGGCACTTCTACAAATTATTGAAATTATTCTAAAGCATATACGTAATCAATGAAATATAATTTAAGCCTTTCATTTCCTATCGATACGTATTCATTATAAATAAAATTGATACGAAGTAATAAATATACTTCGTATAGTTCCAAACACTTACACCCATGTGCGCATAATTTATTCAGATCCCCTCTGAATGATGACGGACCATACAAAACTCTGTCAAAATATCGGTCCAATTTTAATTTGATTGATATCATTTTAAGAGTAATCAGTGCTTGTATCTTGTATCAACTAACTGTATCACAGCCAGTCAAAGAATAAGATTTGTTACTATACTAACTTGGAAGGTTACAACTGTACAATACGATTTTTTGAATTCATTTTGTAAGGGAAAGGCCATATGTTTCATAATTAAGCATACAGTAAACATTTTTGTAATATCATAGTTTATTTTGCAATTTTTTAGAAACAATTTTATTTTATACCCTACTTCAGGACCTCACATCTCCGCTTCGTTAGGCCTTACGGATTTCTATGGGGCTTATTTTTTCGTTATTTAGTTATTTCACCCCCTTTAATAAAGGAGTATGGGTTGTACTGGAGGTGGCTAATGGTAAAAAATTCTTTGAGGTCCTTGGTTCTTGTACATACACTAAATCCTAGTTTTCGGGACTGTTACTTGCTTGCTTTACTTATTTACCCCCATTTACCTCCCAACCCTTCAATTGAATAAGATCAAAATATAATCCAGTTCCAGGTCACGTTATAATACATACGTGTACCAAATTTCAAGTCAGTATCATAAACCGTTTCTGAGAAACGTGTGCATAAAAAAGTTACAGACCGACAGACAGACAGATACCCACACTGCACAGAATATTTTCAGAATATTCTCATTAAGTGACAATATTCTGTAAACAGAATATTTACTTGAAATATTCCTAGAACCTCCATAAATATTTTTATCTAGTTTGGAATATTCATGAAACATTTTTGATCAAATATTTCTGTAATATTTTAAAAGAACGTTCGTGGTACGTTCCACAAAAAAATTTTGACGGTGGTTATTATTTTTAACTATTATTATAATTACTTTGGTATACTAAATACAAATATTTATTTAAGTACCTATTTGTTTCTCAGAAATAATGATACCTTAATTTATATGTCTTTTTTTGTAATAAAAAACTTCTACGACTAAGAGGATCATGAACAACTACGAAAAGAATAATGACTAATACACTACTAATTATATCCAAAATAATTTATATTCGAAAGAGTTTGCAAAGATTCGACAATTTATTCGTGCAGATATCGAGCTCTTTTAATAATAAAATTAGATGAAAATGTATTAAAAAGCAAAATCTAGCCGTTGCGTGTTCCAACTATAAAGTCTTTAAATAAAGAATCTTAGAGACGTTGGTGGTCGAGTGAGTTAAGGTGTCGTCTTTCAAAGTGTTCGCGCTTGTGTTGTGCGCGAAATCGATAATTTTATTGAGCTATTTTAGTTATTTTTAGATATTTTCATATATCATGTTTTTTAAAAATTATTGTTAGTTTTAAGTTTATACCTTTTAAACAGGAGCTCTAACCCCCTCACTAACTATTGTTTAGTCAAACCGGACCTGCGCCGCCCAGCCTTACACTCACCACGGCGCTGCGCGCCGTGTATGTCTGGCTGGCTCCGGGACAGTTTCTGGGGAGACACATATTTATAATTTAATTTAAATAAAGTATTGTTTGATTTGATTTGGTTTTGCGTCGTCTTGCAAGTCATGAGGTCGGCGGTTCGACCCCTGCTTATTCTGTTTTTTTTTTAAATAATTGCGAAAGAAATTTTATGTTTTTTTAAGGGTAATAATTGCTTATAAAACCGATATACGAATATATTTTTTTCAATTTTAGGTCTGTTTAGACCATTAAATATTGTAGATGACGATATTATATCTTTACCGTTTTTTCTCCAACACGTTTCCTAGGTTTGTATAAGTACCTAGGTGTGTATAAGATAAAATCTTAAAACAGTTGACTCCTGACTTCCCCCCCACCGCTCATCAAATTTGAGATCAGAAAAAATTTTGTTTCGGATTTCAACTATAATTATAGTCTTTAAGTAGGTAGTAGCATGTGTAACTTCAGTGGCCGAGTGAGTTAAACCGTTGTTCGTTTTTATGCTTCTGTTGTTTTTCTTTTTTGTTCTTTTTGTCATTTTGTTCGTAAATTCTTTTTATTTTAGGCCGAGAAAATTTTAAACGATACTTTTTTACATTATCATATCTTCCTGGAGGCAGGGAGACCACCAGGCCGACAGTTCTCGTACGGGTTTTTTCGTTTAACTTTTTACCCGAGTCAACAACCCAAATTTTGTAAGTGCTTTGCCAAGTGTTGTGTTATTTTTAATTAGTTTTAGGTCTCTGCGTAGACAGCAATTTTTAATATTAATATTAGTTTTTAAGTTTGTTTATAACAAACAGGAGAGCTAACCCCCCCCCCCCCCGTTAACCGTTAAGCCGAACCGGACCTGCCCTGTCCCACCTTACATTTACCACAGCACCACGTGCCGTGGTTATTTGGTTGGCTCCGGGCCAAGATCCGGCAAGTTGTACTAAACTTAAAAATAAAATCTGTTTGTTTTTTTGTTTGTTTGTTGACTTCCAAATCAGAAGGTTGGACGCGCAGCGGCAATTGGTAAAGGTAAGTAAAATAAAATGAATTTAATAATTTAATACAATATAATTTGCAGGCAACTCTTGTGAGAAAAAAATTGGAGTGATGGTAAACAATATTAGATAATTAGATATATTAATGTAAATAAAATATACGGATGGCTAACAAACAAATTCATAGGACAATACTTATTTATGCATTAATTACTTCATTTTTATCAAGTAGACTACTAACTAGTCACATCATTTTCACGTGCCTTTGCTACCTGGGAAAACATACCTGAAATGTTCTAGAAACATTTAATAGACTCCACTTTGTAATGTGCGTGGCACATTCTATGGTAATGATTTTCATGTTGTGAGAATATTCGCAGAATATTGAAACGTTCCGAGCAAACATTCTGTGCACCTTCTTAGAATATTTCTGTGCTGTGTGGGTAGATCGACAAACATTTTTTTTTGCTCAAACCTAAAATCTCCGCGTTTCATAACATGTTAAACATATTTGAACAAAAAAACTTTTCAACGTTTTTTTTTGCGGTAGGTAGGTACAATACTTCCACGTGAAGTAAAACTGTTCATCTAATTTTTTGGCTAAAGCTGCTATTTTGGCATTTTTTTTTCATTTTACGGCTATAATGTCGCCGAAACAGATTATTTGTCTTTAATGCATAAATTTTCATAGCCACTTAAACCCAGGGTATTCATGAAAATATTATTTATTTTAAACCAATTTGGTTTTCTTTAATAGTTTTCTCAGATTATTTCAATTTTTTATCGCATTTATAACATAAAAAATTCTTAGTTTGAAAAATGCTTTTTTTTCTAATATTTTCTAAAAAAACCGCTGCCCAAGGAATCACTACTTCCACATCCAGATTTTTTATCCAAGTCACTCACAACGAAAAAAATTTGTATGTGGAAATAATTGTTTATGAAACTTTAATAATATAATAATTGAAGTAAAAAAATATTTTGAGGTTTCTAGTTCTTGTACACACAAATCACATTTTTTTTCATCCCCTTTAATAATGGGGATGAAAAAATGGGGTGGTAATGGGGGTGGCTAATGCCAATTTTTTTTTTTTTGAGATCTGGGCCTCTCTTGTGTATTCTAAATACCAGTTTTATGGACTCTTACCCGCTTGATTTACCTTTTTACCCCAAATTTACCCCAATTTACCCCCCCAACCCTTCGACGAAACAAGATGAAAATATAATCTAGTTCTAGATCACGTTAAAGTACATATGTGTACCAAATTTCAAATCAATATCTCAAACGGTTCCAGAGTAAACGTGCGCATAAAAAAAGTTACAGACCGACAGACAGAAAATTTTTTTTCGCTCAAATTTAAAATCTCGACGTTTGAACAATAAAAATTTTAAAAAATTTTTTTGTCGTTACTATACTTCCACTGGATGTGGAAGTAAAATGTACATTTGTTTAGTTTTTCAAATAATTAAAAATGTTGTCATATACACTGGTCGTACGTCAAAATTATAAAATTTTATAGCATAAATTGAAGACATGAATTGAAGATTGTGAAATTTCCTGCTGAATCGTATATTTCAAATTATTTTTTTATGTATTACTTCCACATCCAGTGGAAGTTTAGTAACAGCAAATTTTTTAAAAATTCGTATTCAGATTGGCTTAAAATATCATGAACTGTCGAAATTTTAAGTTTGAGCAAAAAAATGTCTGCCCGTCTGTCTGCAACTTTTTTGTGCGCACGATTACTCTGGAACCGTTTTTATCGAGGAGCGAAAATGTAAATTATTTAAAAGACACACCATTGCGAAAAGTACAACTTCACTGGAAAAGAGATATTTTAAAAATAAATGGAAATTACACTATCAGAAAGCTGATAGAATTTTCTGTATACCCTTATCAAAATAACACAATTACTTATAACGTTTTTTTTACAAAAAACAATGTTAAAATTTCTTGTGCTCCAGGTGTAAATGTACTAGCTAATGTAACTTTTTTACTGTGCGAGATAGCCAGAAAATTTAAAAGAAATTTTTTAAACAGAATAAAATATTGAGCAATTTAGAATAGTAAAAATTATTTTGTCATAGCATTGTTAATAACAATTTAATTTTTTATTGGAATAATTTAATTTCTTTTCGTATGTACATATTACATTTAATGAATTTATTAAGTTATTTAAAATATTTGAAATTCATTATTCGATTTTTATTATTAGAGATTTTTTAATTTATAAGTAATTTTCCTCGTAATTTTCTGTGTCCTTCTGCTTTAAAACGGCCATTTTGTATTCGCCATGTTTTTTTGCAAATTTTGAACTTTATATACACATCAGCATAAAAAAACATTATAGGTAACGATTTCATTATTTTAACATGTTATTTACAAAATTTATCAATCATAATATATGTTACATTCCTGACAATAAGCAATTAATCAAACTTACGTTATTTTTAAAAATAACGAAACGAGCGCTAATGTGCTCTTAAAAGTTATGTAGGCATTTTTTGTCTAAATATAATAGTTTTACTTCCACATCCAGTGGAAGTATAGTAACGCCAAAAAATTTTTAAAAAATTTTATTGTTCAAAAAGGCTTAGAATGTCATGAAACGTCGAGATTTTAAGTTTGAGCGAAAAAAAAATTTCTGTCTGTCTGTCGGTCTGTTTTTTTTGTGCGCACGTTTTCTCTGGAACCGTTTGAGATATTGACTTGAAATTTGGTACATATATGTACTTTAATGAAATCTAGAACTAAATTATATTTTCATCTTGTTCCGTCGAAGGGGGGTAAATTGGAGTAAATTTGGGGTAAATTGGTAAATCAAGCAGGTAAGAGTCCATAAAATTGGTATTTAGTATATACAAGAGAAGCTAAGGTCTCAAAAAAAATGTTGGCATTAGCCATACCCATTACCACCCCCACACCATTATTAAAGGGGATGAAAAAAAAATGTGATTTAGTGTGTGTACAAGAACCAGAAACCTCAAAATATTTTTTTACTTCAAATATTTTTTTACTTCCATCCCACTACCACCCCCTATCACCACCCAACCCACTACCGATGTGGGGTATCGTTTTATGGTTTTTTTCTCTTGAGACGACGAATACCGATTCTCCATCCGTAATTTGATGCCAACTGTAGGAAACATGTCTAACTGCGAATACCTATTTGATGTTTTGTTCGAACACGGCACAATGTATTTTTAAAGAGTGCCGCTGATAAACATATTAGTCAACATATTTTTTATTTTAATTGTTAAAATAATTATTAGGAGTTGGCAACGCCCAAATGCAACATTCATTCGTTTCGTAGTAGTTTTATGAAAAATCTCATGTCATTTCATCTCTCATTTTATTAGAAAAACCTTAACAACATTTTAAAGTAAAATCGATATATCATCCAATCTACATAAAGTTCGTTAGATCCTGAAAGAAGCACTGTATATTGCAATTTTCATATCTTGTACACTTTTTTCTTTTCGTGTTCTTAATAAAAAAAATTGTAACTTGTTGCTCTTATGCGTCTCTGCCGATCACCCTATATAGTGGATATGAGACCCAATTTCAATCGGAAGTATTCTACTATGCTATTTTATGTTTCTTTGAACTAAACATTTTAAATCTAACAGAAGTTATCGTGTTTAATAGATATTTTAAATCTGCAACGCCCGGCTGCAACTTTTATTCGTAGTTTTATTAAAAATAATAAAATGACATTTTAAAGATAAAATTGATATATAATCTAACCTACATAGTTTGTTCGAACCTGACAGGCCCACTAGGTATATATTGCACTATAAATATCTTGTATATCTTAATAGTACTTTTGCATGCTTCATCAAAAACTTTGGTAACATTTAGCTCTAAAATTGTAATAAAATAATTTATACAAAAAGATAAGAGTTTACGCGCTTCTGACGATATCCATGTATGGCGGATATAGCCTAATTTCAATTTTACACATATAGATACATATAGGAACACACTTCTTTATTTGATATTTGAGTTCATATCAATATGTTATGAAATTAATTTCTACACAAAAATGGTTTTTCTATGATGATAATATAACTAAACACTTTTGCCTAATATATCCACGCCACTACCAGATTCGACAATGGGAATTGAAGGTGTCTACTCTGTATATTTTGAAACTTTCCAAAATTAGAATTACAAAACAAAAATATTTGAAAAATATCAATATTAAGAAAAAACAAAATTTCTTACAATTAAAATCAATATCGCACTCCTCTCATGATCTGTTTCATTTTTTAGTTTGTGTGCTCCTGTTGTTAGTCAGTTATTGTTAACAGAAAATAACGCTATAAAACGTTATTACTAAAGATAATTTAGATTTTCTAAAATTAGTTATGTATCGTTCTAGTTCATTAAATAAATTAATTATTTACTTTTTTTTGTATATATAAATACTTCTTAAATGATTTCATTGATTTATTTTCCTAATTTTTTTAATAAATAACAAGATATTTTTCTTTTATATGAAAATGTAACAATCATTATACGTAATTAATAATTGAGAATAAAATTTTATTTAATTCTAATATATTCAAAAAGATGCAAAATAAGGATGTATAGAGGGTCGCTTCGGAGAGAAATTAAGTTTGTAAATACTTTGCCCTCTAGAAGCATATTTTTGAACTATTGCTGCCTATCTCGGGCTAATCAAATCGATTTTAGTGGACAGCGACCGCTAGATAGCGCCTCCTATTTTTTTTTTTTAAATAGAAGCCGGGGCGGGTGGCTCAGTGGTATAGACAGGAGGTGACAGGGCATCATAATTTTTTTTCCAGTCCCAAAGCTCAGGATGTAAATGTTGTCCACACCATATTTGCACTTGAAGGTAACTACGACGGGAATGCTGTTGTACTGCTGCCGACGTGGGAGGTAATTTTGAAAGAACCACGGCACTTCTCGCTTGGCCAACAAATTTATTAAAATAAGCATATCTTTGCTCACTGAGACTGTCCTCTAATGATTTAGCTTTATAGAGCTCCAATATAAACCTTTCCCCAGCTTTCTCAATTTCTGTTGGAGTTGACTTAGCATTATTAAAAATCTGAATTACACTGTCAAGGTCCTTTCTGCGATTAAATAGATGTACAAACTGTTGTTTGCCCTGTTTGATACCGGCCGCCTAGAATTATAAGTGATACATTATATACCATGTTCGTGAATCTCTGTTAATGCAACTTCTAACTTCAATAGTTGATTTCTTGAAAACCTCTGTTCTAAACAATTTAGGTAATAAACACTTTTTTATGCAGAATTTTACTGGGAACATTTTTTATAGTATAATTTTTTTTGTAATATAAACGGTTTTCCAGAAAAACGCAAAAACTACCGAATTGCACTTAGGGGTGGGTTTTGGGGATGAAGCTCCCACTTGTTACTTGGGAACTTTTTTTATTTTGAAAGTACATCCCTTGACAAGTTTAATCCCCAAGTAGCAAAACTTTACAATTTTTTTTTCTATTGGGCTATTTTTAAGCTAATATGAATGGCCTATAATACCATCAATATCACGTGAAATGTGCGGGGGTATCTCAGAAGATTTATTAGGGGTAACATGAAGATCGCGAAGTGTTCTCCACATGTCTTTTGAGCTAGCTTTTTGTTGTTTTAAATGAAATTTAAAAATGCCTTTTCTCTCTACGTATGGCCCCTAAGGTAAAGTTACGTAACTGCCTGTAATTTTCGAAATCTTCAGATGACTTACTAATTTTATATTTGTTTTTGGCCTCGTCTCTATCTTTCATTAGAATTTTAATCACGTCCGTTAGCCATGGAGCTTTTGGCGTTGTAATTCGAACGGTTTTTATTGGAGCATGCTTATCAAAAAGACTGATTATATTATCAGATAAAAAAAGCTATTTTGTTGTCAATAGAGTCCAACTGTTAGAGCCTGTTCATAAAATTTAGATTAGTATGAAAGGCGTCACGAGAGAAATATTTAAAATCACGGAACGTATAATATTTAGGAACTTTATGGTAGCATTCAAAATCAAGTTCAGTGAGACTTAATTTATGATCTGAAATACCATCTGCAATTAGTATTCCTGATGATATACTGAGCTTTCAGACGAGATAAAAATTTGATTAATAAGTGATAATACCGTTTTACTTAATCTAGTAGGCTCATTAATCGTTTGGTTAAGACCAAAAGACTCCATTACCCTACACATTTTATCTACACTACACATTTTATCAACATTATCATCGTGTTCGTTAAAAAAAAATTAGATTAAAATCTACCATATACATATAATTTCATCTACGGTTGGTAAAATATTAGGTATTTTGAATTAAATTAATTGATTCCGCAATGTTTTCTTTGGGTTTCCTACAACTTACACCGACTGCAATATATTTTTTGGACAATTTTAACTTAACCCAAATTTGCTCTGAGTTGATATTATAATCTGCAGATATTAATGTGCAAGGAATATTGTCACTTACACCGCCTCCTCTGGTTGGCCTGTCGAGACGAAATAGGTTATAATTAGGAATGTTTACAACATCGGAGGAGATGTTATTTGTAAGCCAAGTTTCAGTGATCCCTACAACTGAAAAAGAATATTGCGACACTATGGTATTTAATTCGTCGATGCCAGTAAACAAAGATCTGACATTAAGGTTAACAATTTTACATGACATAATCTAAAAATGTAAAGAAAAAAAAAAAATTAAAAGAAAAAGGACAAATTTACGTTAATTAAGTTAAATTAAATGATAATTATTTGATTGCTAAGATCCACCAGTTTTTTGTTTAAAAAACCGTTAAGTATTCAGCGAGATAAGGAATTAAAAGGTAGCTCCTTTAGAGTGGGTTCGCTGTGAATATTATCAATTAATAAGAGAAACTCTTAAATGTAAAGAAATATTTTATCATAGACGTAAAAAAAGGAAGAAGCAAAAAAGCGATGTTTATATGTTAGTCTAGAAGCATATAAGAGCCGTATTAAGTAGAGATTGAAATCATATAAATACAGACTTATAATCGTGTACAAAAATATATACAGTTTAATTTAATTTATTAACACAATAAATACAAAAAGAAAGATAGTTACCATAAGGAGAAAAGTGCAGCGCATATTAATGCGTGCATATAAACAATAGATAAATTATGTTTATGACATCATAATAATAGAAAAAAAAACATTTAACTTAGAATTTCAAGTAGGGTATACAATTAACAGTTACTTTTTGCTATCTAAAATAAACTTTTCCAATTCAGTGATTGCATCAAATCTGGATATTTTGTTCTTGAACTTGACGAAAACAGTTCCATCGGAATACCACACATTTTTTAAATCAAAAGTAAATTGTATGTTGAGGGCATGTTGAAATGTGTACGGTCAGTATTCAAAAAGTTATTTTTAAATATTTACTGAATTCTCTTTATGTGTTATTTAATAGTGATATTAGTTTCACCCTCTAAAATTTTTGTATTAAATTCTTTTATATATTCTTTTATTATATTTCTTATATATTTTCTCTGGTTTGGCGCTTTTTCTTCTTCGAAGTATAAATCTTTGTACTGTTCGCTAGAGCTGAAAATTGTTTTCTTTCATAATAAAAATGTAGGCTTAAGACTGTCGTGGAAACATATCTTAATTGGTCTCTGCTTTCGTTGGTAGGCTCATTATTTCCAAGTCTATCTATATGCATAATTTAGGACTTCAGATGGGTGTTTACTCTAACTAGTCCTATGATCCCGTTTATAAAATGAGTGAGTTTCAGCTTCAGGTACTCCTTTAATTATGATATTTTTCTCCCTATTGACTGTGTCTTTTATTTCTTTTAGGCTCGGTGAGTGACTAGTCAATTATGTATCAAAATTCGATATTACTTTGTACATTATCATTTTTAAGACTTAAATTTTAAATTTTTTAAATCTGGGATGTTTTAGCCAGTTCAGACATAATTTGATTAAAGTGTTTTATTGAAAGACGTTCGTCTTCTACTTCAGCTCTTTGAGTTTTTGAGATATTTTCCTGCTGGCTATTGAGAGATTCGTCTTGTGTACTTCTAGAATGCTTAGCGCTATCAAAGCATTTAGAACAATTTCATTTTTCTTCTTTGCTTTCAGAGTAATAAGTAATTTTGTCAGCAGTTAAATTAATGCAAGATCTGTGATACCTCTTACTAAATGTAGAACATGCAATTTTGGTTTGCTGTGTATCAATTTTAAGCGTATAGTGCTGACATATATCAGACATAATTTGTACTTTTTACGCAAAAATAATAGTGTGAATATATTTTCTAATGTAATCTTTAATTGACCAACTGATACTTCACAGGAAACTGCAGTGTGTAGTTGCAGTAGGTTCTACTTATATGACTCGAAAAGATATTCTGGTACTTATTCCTTTGTCTACCGGTTAAGAGATGGCACTCAGATTAGAAATAGAAAATAATTTTGAAAGCAGCTAAGCAGTATATAAAAAGATGAACAAGAAAACCTCGATATATTATCTGTTGAGCTTAGTTAATTAAATGACTACATTGAAGGCAAAAATCAAAACACTTATCTAAGGTATTCTTGATAATTTTATATCCCAGAAGTGAGCAATTAACAGGTTAAATTTTTCACAACCCATTTTACTTATTTATTTTCAATTTTCTTTCCAAATATAATGATTTTTACAGAGAGCACATACTCATACACGTACATTACACATACTCAGGGGCAGCCCTAGGGCGGTGCGACCGCACCGGGCGCCATCATGGGGGGGCGCCGAAAATGCAATGATAGTTTGTCTGCGCAAAAAATAAAACGCAAGCACCTTAAATAATACCACTTAACCCTCTAACTTCAATTTCCGTGAAAATATCTATATTCATTTGTGTCAGTTCTTAATTAATTTACGATGCAAATTTGACGTATGCGAGCGTTGTCTGCGTCATAGTAGTTTAAATAAACCTTTTCAAACAAATATTGTTCCTTTTTACTATTATGTTACTATGTTTCTCATCTATACTGACCATACTACTACTATACTAATCTTTCAGAGGTCTGAGTTATTAATAATATAAAGATGTAAAAAATGTATGTTATCTTTATGGACCAGGAGCCCGCCGACCACTAATTGGGTGCCATAGGTTTACTCCCAAAATGTGTGAATTGTTGTAAATTTGGGGCAGTAGAGCACAGAAATGACCATGCCAGCCCCCTTTTTTGGGACAGGTGCGTACGGCAGGCCCCCAAAGGTGTAAGAAATATGACTTGTAAAAGTAAAAGAAAGTCACAAATAAGTAATAGGTTTACGCATGAAGGTTGAAGGAATTTCTTAATTTACCCCCAAAAATTATGAATCCAGACTCCCATTCATTTTGAGTGGTACAAGGAAGCGCTACGCTCGCCCAAATTTGAAAAAAAAGGTCAGATAAAAAAAAATGATAAGTTTATGAATGACAATCAGGAACCTGGTAAGTATGAACCTCCTGAGTGCGAAAAGACATTCGCCATCTTTGAAAAGTGGTGCGAAGGTCTTGCCTTTCACGATAGTTGACGGCGTATCGGCTGTTCCTACCGCATATACTAGTTACCCTTGCGATTCGATGGGTATCACAAATTTAAGACTGACAATAATAAACTTGAGTGCGAAAATGAGTACGAAAATATATTCGCCATCTTTGAAAAGTGGTGCGAAGATTTTGCCTTTCACGATAAATGACGGCGTATCGGCTCTTCCTACTGCATGTACTAGTTACCCTTGTAATTCGATGGGTATCATAAATTTACAACTGGCAATCAGAAATTTAGTAATTATTGAAAAAATACGTGTGCCATCTTTGACTAGTGGTGCAAAGATCTTGCCTTTCACGATAATTGACGGCGTATCGGAGCTTCCTGTATTAGTTACACCTGTAATTCGATGAGTGTCATAAATTTACGACTGGCAATGAGAAACTTGATAATTAGGAACCTCCTAAAAGCGAAAATATATTCGCCATCTTTGAAAAGTGGTGTGAAGGTCTTGCCTTTCACGATAATTGACACCGTATCGTGGCTTCCTACCGCATATACTAGTTATCCGTGCAATTCAATCAGAAACTTGTGTGCGCGCGTGCGTGTTTGTGTGTGTGTGTGTGCACATGTACGAGAGGGTAATTAAAGAGATAATAATTAAAACTAGAAGAGAAACTAATCAGAAAAAAACAAACTTTATTAAAATTAAAATAAATAATTATAGTGGAACCAGGCGCTTAGATGTTTCAACCCCCTCTAGCTGGCCCTTGTACCACTTATCAAAGATGGCGCACGTATTTTCACAATGAGGAGGTTCATACTTATCAAGTATCTGATTGCCAGTCGCAAATTTATAATATTCATCGAATTACACGGGTAACCAATACATGCGGTAGGAAGCTCCGATTATACTCCATCAATTATCGTGAAAGCCAAGACCTTCGCGCCACTTTTTAAAGATGGCGAATGTATTTTTCGCTCTCAGGAGGTTCATATACTTACCAAGTTTATGATTGCCAGTCGTGAATTTGTGATACTCATCGAATCACTAGGGTAACTAGTACATGCGGTAGGAACAGCCGATACGCCGTCAATTATCGTGAAAGCCAAAACGTTCGCACCACTTTTCAAAGCTGGCGAATGACTTTTCGCACTCAGGAGGTTCATACTTACCAGGTTCCTGATTGCCATTCATAAACTTATCATTTTTTTATCTGACTTTTTTGTCAAATATAAAGATGTAAAAAATGTATGTTATCTTTATGGACCAGGAGCCCGCCGACCACTAATTGGGTGTCATAGGTTTACTCCCAAAATGTGTGAATTGTTGTAAATTTGGGGCAGTAGAGCACAGAAATGACCATGCCAGCCCCCTTTTTTGGGACAGGTGCGTACGGCAGGCCCCCAAAGGTGTAAGAAATATGACTTGTAAAAGTAAAATAAAGTCACAAATAAGTAATAGGTTTACGCATGAAGGTTGGAGGAATTTCTTAATTTACCCCCAAAAATGATGAATCCAGACTCCCATTCATTTTGAGTGGTACAAGGAAGCGCTACGCTCGCCCAAATTTGAAAAAAAGGTCAGATAAAAAAAAATGATAAGTTTATGAATGGCAATCAGGAACCTGGTAAGTATGAACCTCCTGAGTGCGAAAAGACATTCGCCATCTTTGAAAAGTGGTGCGAAGGTCTTGCCTTTCACGATAGTTGACGGCGTATCGGCTGTTCCTACCGCATATACTAGTTACCCTTGCGATTCGATGGGTATCACAAATTTAAGACTGACAATAATAAACTTGAGTGCGAAAATGAGTGCGAAAATATAATCGCCATCGTTGAAAAGTGGTGCGAAGATTTTGCCTTTCACGATAATTGACGGCGTATCGGCTCTTCCTACTGCATGTACTAGTTACCTTTGTAATTCGATGGGTATCATAAATTTACAACTGGCAATCAGAAACTTAGTAATTATTGAAAAAATACGTGTGCCATCTTTGACTAGTGGTGCAAAGATCTTGCCTTTCACGATAATTGACGGCGTATCGGAGCTTCCTGTACTAGTTACACCTGTAATTCGATGAGTGTCATAAATTTACGACTGGCAATGAGAAACTTGATAATTGGGAACCTCCTAAAAGCGAAAATATATTCGCCATCTTTGAAAAGTGGTGTGAAGGTCTTGCCTTTCACGATAATTGACACCGTATCGTGGCTTCCTACCGCATGTACTGGTTATCCGTGTAATTCAATCAGAAAAATGTGTGCGCGGGTGCGTGTTTGTGTGTGTGTGTGTGCACATGTACGAGAGGGTAATTAAAGAGATAATAATTAAAACTAGAAGAGAAACTAATCAGAAAAAAACAAACTTTATTAAAATTAAAATAAATAATTATAGTGGAACCAGGCGCTTAGATGTTTCAACCCCCTCTAGCTGGCCCTTGTACCACTTATCAAAGATGGCGCACGTATTTTCACAATGAGGAGGTTCATACTTATCAAGTATCTGATTGCCAGTCGCAAATTTATAATATTCATCGAATTACACGGGTAACCAATACATGCGGTAGAAAGCTCCGATTATACTCCATCAATTATCGTGAAAGCCAAGACCTTCGCGCTACTTTTTAAAGATGGCGAATGTATATTTCGCTCTCAAGAGGTTCATATACTTACCAAGTTTATGATTGCCAGTCGTAAATTTGTGATACTCATCGAATCACTAGGGTAACTAGTACATGCGGTAGGAACAGCCGATACGCCGTCAATTATCGTGAAAGCCAAAACGTTCGCACCACTTTTCAAAGACGGCGAATGCCTTTTCGCACTCAGGAGGTTCATACTTACCAGGTTCATGATTGCCATTCATAAACTTATCATTTTTTTATCTGACTTTTTTTTCAAATTTGGGCGAGCGTAGCGCTTCCTTGTACCGCCCAATATGAATGGTAGTCTGGATTCATGATTTCTGGGGTAAATTAAGAAATCCCTCCAAGCCCCATGCGTAAACCTATGACTTATTTGCTTTTTTTTACTTTTACAAGTTATATTTCTTACATCTTTGGGGGCCTGCCGTACGCCCCTGTCTCAGAAAAGGGCTGGCATGGTTATTTCTGTGCTCTACTACCCCAAATTAACAATTCACACATTTTGGGAGTAAAACCAATTAGTGATCGGCGGGCTCCTGGTCTATCAGTCTCTATGTACAAACGAATCACGAATAAGCGATTGCATATTGGGGGGGGGGGGGGGGGGGGCACAATGAGATCTCGCACCACCTGAAAAATTTGCTAGGGCCACCCCTGCACATACTTCTCCTATTAGTGCTCCAAGCGAGCAACAATGAAGACTTCTCATTTAAAACTAATTGATTATATGCGTTAGACAAATCAATCTTACTAAATTTGATTCCACACCGTCCAAATCGGCATACATGCCAGATATTAAAGGCAAGGGGTACTTTACCTCGGTTAAAATCTTATTAGCCGTAGTTCTATAATCAGCACATAGGCGAATTGATTTTCCATCCGATGACTCAAAGGGCGTGATAACTCCATTCTTTTCTAAATGGTCAAGTTTCAGATCCACCGTTTTCCGCCCCGCCTTTTAGCCTACAAAATACAGGATTTGCATTAGAATCACACGGAATGTCAAATGTTTTTGATTTAAACTGTTCCAACTCATCTTTAAAAATGTTAGCATATTTATTTTTTATTTCTTCAATACTATCTTCTACCGTACCTAGTTTGGGGACATTAATTTTAAATTAAAAGTATCAACAAAATCTCTCCCAAGCAACTGCGCTGTCTCGCTAGGAACCACGTATAGGGAAATTCCCTCTAGATAAACCGTTATAGGTTATATTACAGCAGAAATAACCGCTCGGTAAAATATTCTCCCCGGATCAGTGGCGGATCCAGAATAAATGAACAGGGGGGCACAACTATTAAAAATGCGCCGCCGCAAGCGAACAAACATTTTCTGCACTCGGAAATGAAAAAAATTGATGAGTGGTGAGGGGGGAGAAAATCACGCAAAAAAAATTTTTCACTCCAGCAGTAAAAATTGATGATCAAATCACCAAAAATTTTTCCGCTCACAAATAAACAATCATGCTCCGACTTTTTTGCCACAAGGGGGGCACGTACAGTATATATGTGTATATAATACAATAACAGTTAATATTGTTGTTCATAAATCACTATTATTTATACTGGAGCAAATCTGGCGAGAAAATGAGGAGTTTTGAAACCAAATTTTTTTAATTATTTTTTTTGACAATTTGGTTACACTTGTCCTATTTTATCATGTTATTAAGTTAGTTCAGCTTAATCGCACCGGGTGGGGAAGGAATTTGCATTTAAAATTCGCAAAAACATGTTTTTCCACGATAACATGTAAACATCATGGCGACCGGGACAAGTACCGCTGTTGTTAGTGTGTGCAAAAAATGTAATAGAAATGCTGTTAATGCTCTAAAATGTGAAAATTGTAATAATTTGTATCATTTACGTTGGGCTAAATTAAGTAACAATGTAAAGTTTGTTAATGATAATACCATAATCTGGTGTGAAACAGTGATGGAAAGTGATAACGATGCCGCCTTTTTTGATGCCATGGACGATATGGCAAGTAAGGACAATAAGGTAGACATACATAATCTTTAATATATTATTAGACACAAAGAAATTATCATTGGCGAATTAAGAGACCAAATTAAAATATTAAATAATCAAATAGACTTTATGAATAAATATAAGTTCCAGGGGCGGCCCTAGTAAATTTTTCAGGTGGTGCGAGATCTCATTGTAGCCCCCCCCCCCCCCCAATATGCAATCGCTTATTCGTGATTATGGTGCGGGAGCTAAGTGACTTTTTCGGACACTCATCGTTACAAGCATTTTCTATGCGCTGATTAATTCTATCGAACTTAAATAACGACAAAATAGACTTCTGGCATATGTCAGCCCGTCGAGTTTTCCATGGTTCAAGATATAAAAATCAGTGAGATTATATCATCGTTACAAAGTCAATTTTTTTTGTGTGTACACATTTTATGTTGAGAATGAATAAAATAAGATCGCCAGAAAGTGTGGGCCATCAGGAGCGCAACCAGAAAGGTCAAAGAGGTAAAAAAACGAAGTTATATAACATCATCTTTACAAACTTTTTTAAGGTTGAGCATGTTTATTTAAATGTTTTGAACACAGAAACAAATTCCCAGAAAGAAACTCCCGTCAGTAAGGATAGCCAGAAAGAAAATGTTTAGGATTATTAAAGAAAATTGGATTTTTTTTCGCATATTTCATCTCAGAGCTCTAAACTCATCGTTACAAGTTCTGGCTCCTTTTTAAAACGTAAATATAAGCTCCTTCAACAATAGAATAGTCTCCCCGTAAAGTTCTTAGTGTCAACAAAAGTACCATAGGCTCTTAAATACAGGAATTTAACACTTTCGGCTAACTTGACTCCGTACCGTGCCTCAGATGTACTGGATCATTATTACCTTTCTGGCTGCGCCTCCTGACGGCCCACACTTTCTGGCGATCTTATTTTATTCATTCTGAACATAGAATGTGTACACATAAAAAAATGAGCCTTGTAACGATGACATGATTTCACTAATTTTTAAACAATGTTCGTGACGCTCCTGACAGAAGGTGCCCCGCCAGAAGTCGATTTTATGAATCATTATCATCCATTAAACCATAAAAATATCTCAAAGTTCATAAAACGATGAGCTGCCGAAAAAGCCACCTAGCTCCCGCTCTATTGGGTTGTATTGTCGTGAGAAAAAAATAGGACAACTATTTTTTTCTAATGTAAATCTGTCTCTATTTGCATACTTGCAATGAATTTTGACAAACAACTGTCACAAAATTAAAATTAGATATACACAACTAGATTTTAGCAAAAATACGTTATGAGACTTGTCCCATTTTTTTTGCGCACGACAGTACATAGAGACTGAAGATAACATACATTTTTTACATCTTTATATTATTAATAACTCAGACCTCCGAAAGATTAGTATACTAGTAGTATGGTCAGTATAGATGAGAAACAGTAACATAACAGTAAAAAGGAACAATATTTGTTTGAAAAGGTTTATTTAAACTACTATGGCGCAGACAAGACACGCATACGTCAAATTTACATCGTAAATTAATTAAAAACTGAAACAAATGAATATTATCTTTTCACAGAAACTTAAGTCGTAGGGTTAAGTGGTATTATTTAAGGTGCTTGAGTTTTATTTTTTGCGCAGACGAACTATCATTGCATTTTTGGCGCCCCCCCATGATGGCGCCCGGTGCGGTCGCACCGCTCGCACCACCCTAGGGCCGCCCCTGATAAGTTCAACGATAATTTTAAATCCAACGAAGGTGAACAAAAACCTGATGAGATAAGTGCAAACTCAGCTGTAAAAAAACTTACTAATAAAAATACACCTAAAAACTCTATAGTGACCGTGACTAATAATGTGGGAAATCCCTCACATGTAAATAAACCGAGTACTTCTAAAATAATAACAAAAAATAATGTGGCCTGTGAAATCTTACAAGTACAAAGCCAAATGAAACTCAATGAATGTATTAATTTATGCAATGACACGAAGAATTCCCCTTTGGAAACATTATCCACACCGCAAAAGAAAGACGATTGGCAACAAGTAATTAAAAAACGACGTAATAGACGATTGGTTATTACCGGAAATAGCACAGAGTCTAAATCTGTAAAAGGTGTATCAAAAAGTGTAACATTACATGTATACAGGGTTGACACACATACACCATCTGATGATTTAACCGCTCCGTTAAAGTCCATGTTTCCAAAAGTGATATGTAAATCCATTAACCCAAAACACCCCGAACTGTATTCATCCTTCAAAGTAAAAATTCTTGAAGATAATTTCAATAATTCTATGAACCCAGAGGTTTGGCCTTACGGTGCATGTGTTCAACGTTTTTTAGAGATGCGAAAGAAGGTGGAGTACCAAACAATGTGATTCCGACCCTAATATTCTTTTACTTAATGCACAAAGTTTAAATAGTGAAAAAATTGACAATTTATATTTAGTAGGGATTGCAATTTACCGGAAGTTTTAATAACCGGTAAATCGGTAAATAAGAATGTAAATAACCGGTTAACCGGTATTTACCGGTAATTTTTAGAGTGGATAATCAGGGTGGCGAAAATGGCAATTGTCTTTTTCCATGTAGAAAATTATCTAAATTTAACAAAATACATTTTTATATACGTATATTTAATATAATGAACAAACATAAAAGGTTTTTATCAACAGTAAAATCACAAGAGCTTTTTTTTATCGGATAAATTTCTCTTTGTAACGAAATAATTTAGCCAATCAGTGATTTTATAAGAAAAACTGACGTGAAAAAATCGCGAGCCCGGAGGTCGAGCGATTTTGTCAAATGTCAGTTTTTCGAGCAAAATTACTGATTGGAAAAATTTTGAGTTAAAAAGAAATTTATCCATAAAAGAAAAGCTCGAGTGTTTTTTGGCAAGATAAATTAACGACAGAATATGTGAACGAACAACAACAATAATTTATTAAAAATAATTATAATTTTCCCAAAACGACTCATATTGCACAGTATAGTTTCCACAATAATTAAAAATTATAGCTCACAGTACACATTTTAAAGTGACGTGCGACTACAAGAAGTACTCTGCTTTTGAGGAACAGGCATTTTTATCGGGTATTAATACACAAGAGGTCGATTTTTTACCGGGTAAATTTTTTTTGGACAAATCCTGTTTTCCCATGAAAATTATTCGAGAACTAAGGGCATGGAAAAATCGCGACACGAAGTGGAGCGATTTTTCCTATGTCCCTTAATTCGAGCATAATTTTCATGGACAACAGGTTTGAGTCACTCAAAAAAAATTTACCCAAGTAGAAAATCAACCTCGTGTGTATTACAGAAGATTAATATATGATTAAAAAATATTATCTAAAATAATTATTAAAACAAAACTGTTTATTTAATGTTTTAAAAATAACGATTTATAATAAAAAATAAAAACATTTTCTAATGTTTTTTATCATGTTATAACCTCAGTCAGTCAAAATATTTGCAAGTTCATCATAGTAGTCGTATCTTTTTCGAGGGAATAATGCTATTTGCAAAAAATTTTAAATTGTTTCCATATAAAATTTTTAGTGTTTCTCGTTTTAACTGGGACACTTTAATTCATAGCTTCGTTAATATTTTCTTGTGAAACATCACCAAATCGCATATTCTCATTCATTTTGTGTACAGAAATCAAGATGAAAACGTGAAATGTCAGATTTTAATAATTTCAATGACTTTTTTAGTTTGACACATGGCTACTACGAAAAAAGTAACATACATTTTTCTCGATTTTTTCCACTTATCGATAGCCGTTTTTCTCACTTTAAACAAATCCTATTGGTCGATTTTTTTGAAAATGTACGTTTTGATTTGTTAATAAAGTAAGAATATATTAATCGGTGATAAAAAACGATGCACCTTTTTTTTATCGATGTCAAAGTGACAAAAATGTGACTGTCAAATAGACTTTTTTATATAGGAGTTAATTTATCAAAAGGAAAAAATATAGATGAAATAAATTTAAATAAATAATTATTCTGTAAATAACAAACATATCCACTTAAAATAACAAAAATTATAAACATAAATTCAAATAGGGCATTTACTGACATACTTCTAAATGTATTCCACAGATATTTGCGGCAGTGAAATATTCAATTTTCTCTCTTGTATTTCTTAGGACGTGGTGTTTGGAGTTTACTTTTTATAATATTATTTATTTATTGTTAAAAGTGCTCGGTGTTGGAACAGTTACTCTGTATTTAGTGAATACTAGTCAGTGACATAAATAGAAATGTTGAATACGTGACATATCGTAAGTTCAGAGTTTACCGAAATAACCGCTAAAAAATTAAAATAACCGGTAATTATCGTCATGTGTTTTTTGTCCTGATAACCGGTTAACCGGTAATGCAATCCCTAATATATAGACATCTTTGATTACGTAAATCTGAATTTTCTCTGTTTTACTGAAACATGGGAAACCTCAGATTCCATAGATACATTACATATAAGTGGATATCTGTTAATTAGTCATTTTTGTAGGTCCTCGTTTGAGGGTGGGGGTGTTGCCATATGGGCGAAAGTTAATGTAGAAGTAAAAAATATTGATATAAAAAAGTTCTGTATTGAAAAACAATTTGAAGCCTGCGCTGTGTGTTGGAAACAAAATGAGATCGTTACTATAATAGTTAACTGTTACAGATCTCCTTCTGGTGACCTAAACCTGTTGTTAGATAAGATAACTGATGTGTTAAATTATCTGGTTAAACCGAATATTGATATGATTGTTTGTGGAGATTTTAACGTTGACTCATACAATGCTTCAAAAGATTTTAAAACCCTCCGCAATGTTTTGTCATATTTTAATTTAAGTACCATTGTGAAGTGGCCTACCCGAGTAACAGATACCAGCCTTAGTACAATAGATCATATTTTTGTTAATTTCAAATGTGAAAATTCATGTTCTGTGTTTGATAATGCTGTGTCGGATCACAGAACTGTACTTTTTGATATAAGTTACAAGGACCATACTATAAATGTTAAAAATACGTCACTCTTTAAAAGATGCTATAGTGAAAATGCAATAAATAGTTTTGAAACAGCTATAAAAAATAAATATTTTGAAAATCTCTATAATATTACGGATATTCAAGATGCATTTACTAATTTTAACAACATTTTTGTACACTATTTTAATTTACATTCTCCTCAAAAAAAATGTTATGCAAGACAAACTCTAGATAAGAAATGGGTAAACGATGAAGTTCGACTATCTAGTTATAAATTAAAAGACCTTTTCATGTTAACAAAAGTAAGAGTTCAGCAGACACATTCATTGTTTTTAAAACCATTCAGTGAAAAAGAATTGTTAAATTTATTAACAAAAAAATTAAAGCTAAAAAGCCGTCTGGCCCAGATGATATTCCCTGTTTTATAATAAAAAAAGTAATCCATTACATTATTAAATCATTAACATATATTATTAATTTATCTTTTGAAACAGGAACGTTTCCGAATATCCTAAAGATCGGAAAGGTGATACCTATTTTTAAGAAAAAGGATGCCCAACTATTGGAAAATTATAGGCCTGTAACCGTGCCCTTTGGACTTTCAAAAATTTTCAAATACCGTTATTTAGATAGGCTGGTAAATTACTTAGATACTTTTAAAATGATTACAAAAAACCAACATGGTTCTTCTAGTGGCATGTCGACCGGTACGGCAATACATTATTTTTTAAATAAAATTTTAGAATTCATTGATGCGGGAGAATGTCCTGTTGGTATATTTTGCGATCTCAGCAAGACATTTTACTGCATCAATCATAGTCTATTAATATCTAAATTATCTGATTATGGTATACGGAGTCTGTCATTAAATTGGGTCATTATATTCCTCGAAAATCGGAGGCAATATGTGAGTTTAAAACATAAAAATGATAACACCGTATGTAATGTTAATTCAGAATGTTTAAATTCAACTGTAGGTGTTCTACAGGGCTCTATTTTAGGCCCTGTGCTTTTTATTTTATTTATTAATGATATTGATTTTTTGCCATCAACCGCACATTTTACAATTTATACTGACGACATTTCTGTGATAATATCAAATCCATCTGATAATGTTTTGGAAGAAAATTGCAATGCTATTTTAAATACTCTGAACCATTGGTTTTCCGATAACACTCTGTATCTCAATACCGAAAAAACTCAAGTCATCAGATTTCACGGTAGGCGAAAGAAATGTGATAAGTTAAATATTAAATTAGACAATACAAATATTTATAATACTGAGGAAAATGTTAAGTTTTTAGGGGTATATTTGGGCCAATGTCTAAATTGGAAGCATTATTGCGAAACTTTGATATCCAAAGTTTCTTCTATAGTATACCTGTTCCGAAATATTAGGGAGGTTCTATCAAGAGAACAACTTATTAATTTATATCATGCTCAAGTTCATTCACGTTTAAGGTATGGTATCTGTTTTTGGGGAAACTGTCTTCAAATGTATTTATTGCTCAAAAGCGTATCTTACGATGTATATTTGGTATATCGAGTACTCACACGTGCAAGAATATCTTTATAGAAAATAAGATTCTTACCTTACCTAGTTTATATATTTTCGAAATTTGTATATATGTTTCTAGAAACAGAAATAGTTTTATTTTAAATAGTGACTACCATAATGTCAATACTAGACAAAAAAATAAACTCCATGAACCTTGTGCAAGATTAAAAATCACAAGTGAGTCCCCAAGATTTATAGGCCCGAAACTATTTAACCGCCTACCAGATGGCATAAAACATCAGGAAAGAGAGCATTTATTTAAAAAAAAATTAAAAGTGTTTCTATCAGATAAATGTTATTATTCTGTATCAGAGTTTTTCTGCATTTAAAGCCCACTAATATACAGCAACTTAACATGAACCTATATGTTTCGTTTCTTTTTTGTTTTTTCTTTTTACTTTGTTTTGTTTACAAATTTTATATTGTACCGTACATTTTTCAGTATACTTTGTCTCCGTCTTATACAATTGTGTGTTTTACACTATATTTGACTTTTAGTATAAGCTTTTATATTATTTAACTATTGTATAAAATAGTGTTTCAATGTTTTAATGACTTGTCTTATATCATGTACATGATCAAAAAGGACCAATAAATATTTGAATTTGAATTTGAATTTGAATTTGAATTTGAATTTGAATTTGAATTTGAATTTGAATTTGAATTTGAATTTGAATTTGAATTTGAATTTGAATTTGAATTTGAATTTGAATTTGAATTTGAATTTGAATTTGAATTTGAATTTGAATTTGAATTTGAATTTGAATTTGAATTTGAATTTGAATTTGAATTTGAATTTGAATTTGAATTTGAATTTGAATTTGAATTTGAATTTGAATTTGAATTTGAATTTGAATTTGAATTTGAATTTGAATTTGAATTTGAATTTGAATTTGAATTTGAATTTGAATTTGAATTTGAATTTGAATTTGAATTTGAATTTGAATTTGAATTTGAATTTGAATTTGAATTTGAATTTGAATTTGAATTTGAATTTGAATTTGAATTTGAATTTGAATTTGAATTTGAATTTGAATTTGAATTTGAATTTGAATTTGAATTTGAATTTGAATTTGAATTTGAATTTGAATTTGAATTTGAATTTGAATTTGAATTTGAATTTGAATTTGAATTTGAATTTGAATTTGAATTTGAATTTGAATTTGAATTTGAATTTGAATTTGAATTTGAATTTGAATTTGAATTTGAATTTGAATTTGAATTTGAATTTGAATTTGAATTTGAATTTGAATTTGAATTTGAATTTGAATTTGAATTTGAATTTGAATTTGAATTTGAATTTGAATTTGAATTTGAATTTGAATTTGAATTTGAATTTGAATTTGAATTTGAATTTGAATTTGAATTTGAATTTGAATTTGAATTTGAATTTGAATTTGAATTTGAATTTGAATTTGAATTTGAATTTGAATTTGAATTTGAATTTGAATTTGAATTTGAATTTGAATTTGAATTTGAATTTGAATTTGAATTTGAATTTGAATTTGAATTTGAATTTGAATTTGAATTTGAATTTGAATTTGAATTTGAATTTGAATTTGAATTTGAATTTGAATTTGAATTTGAATTTGAATTTGAATTTGAATTTGAATTTGAATTTGAATTTGAATTTGAATTTGAATTTGAATTTGAATTTGAATTTGAATTTGAATTTGAATTTGAATTTGAATTTGAATTTGAATTTGAATTTGAATTTGAATTTGAATTTGAATTTGAATTTGAATTTGAATTTGAATTTGAATTTGAATTTGAATTTGAATTTGAATTTGAATTTGAATTTGAATTTGAATTTGAATTTGAATTTGAATTTGAATTTGAATTTGAATTTGAATTTGAATTTGAATTTGAATTTGAATTTGAATTTGAATTTGAATTTGAATTTGAATTTGAATTTGAATTTGAATTTGAATTTGAATTTGAATTTGAATTTGAATTTGAATTTGAATTTGAATTTGAATTTGAATTTGAATTTGAATTTGAATTTGAATTTGAATTTGAATTTGAATTTGAATTTGAATTTGAATTTGAATTTGAATTTGAATTTGAATTTGAATTTGAATTTGAATTTGAATTTGAATTTGAATTTGAATTTGAATTTGAATTTGAATTTGAATTTGAATTTGAATTTGAATTTGAATTTGAATTTGAATTTGAATTTGAATTTGAATTTGAATTTGAATTTGAATTTGAATTTGAATTTGAATTTGAATTTGAATTTGAATTTGAATTTGAATTTGAATTTGAATTTGAATTTGAATTTGAATTTGAATTTGAATTTGAATTTGAATTTGAATTTGAATTTGAATTTGAATTATTGACTTGATAAAAAAAAGGTTAAATTAAATATTGAAGATCTCGTGGAAGCGCATAATCAGAAAATTTATTATCTAGCTATTAAGTAAATCACAACATAAACACTTTTTTATTTATTATGAAATTACCTACTTTTTGTATATTGTTGCCCTAATCTGGGCACGCTAATATACTAGTTAGGTAAATACTCATTATTGCAGAACCAATCAAAACAACTAGGTACTCTTCTAGCTAATACTGACGAAGCATTGAATTACATGATAGGATTCTTAGCATTTTAAAGCAAAGAAATACATTAAAAATGCTTCAATCGTTTAAACTCAATATTTCGCACTTTTTTTTATTTAACATGAAATTATCTACTTTCTGTATATTGGTACCTTAATCTGGTCAAGTTAATATATTACTTGGGAAAACACTTTAAAACACTCATCATTGGAGACCCAATCAAACCAACTACTTTTGTAGCTAATACTGACGAAGTATTGAATTACATGATAAGATTCCTAGCATTTTAAGGCAAAAAAATATATTAAAAATAATTTAATTATTTATTAAAATTCAGTCATTCACAACAAATATTAAACCTTACATTCTATTTCAACTCTAGAAAAGTTGTACAAGTTTTTTCGAACTCGTTAGTTCTTATCAGCAAAGTATAGAATCATTCATTCACTATTTATAAGCATATTTTGATTTATTTTTATAATTAATTTTATTTTTTATTTATTTGCTTTCATCATGATTAGAGAATATTATTTAGATATTAAGCAAATCACAACATACATATTTTTTTATTTATTATGAAATCATCTACTTTCTGTATATTGTTGCTCTAATCTGGGCACGCTAATATACTAGTTAGGTAAATACTTTAAAACACTCATTATTGCAGAACCAATGAAAACAACTACTCTTCCAGCTAATACTGACGAAGCATTGAATTACATGATAGGATTCTTAACATTTTAAAGCAAAGAAATATATTAAAAATGCTTCAATCGTTTAAACTCAGTGTTTCGCACTTTTTTTTATTTAACATGAAATTATCTACTTTCTGTATACTGGTACCTTAATCTGGTCAAGCTAATATACTACTTGGGAAAACACTTTAAAACAGTCATAATTGGAGACCCGAGAGCTAATACTGACGAAGTATTGAATTACATGATAAGATTCCTAGCATTGTAAGGCAAAAAAATATATTGAAAATACTTAAATCATTTATTGAAATTCAGTCATTCACAACAATTATTAAACCTTACATTCTATTTCAACTCTAGAAAAGTTGTACAAGTTTTTTCGAACTCGTTAGATCTCATCAGTAAAGTATAGAATCATTCATTCATTATTTATAAGCCTATTTTGATTTATTTTTATAATTAATTTTATTTTTTATTTATTTGCTTTCATCATGATTAGAGAATAGTATTTAGATATTAAGCAAATCACAACATACATATTTTTTATTTATTATGAAATCACCTACTTTCTGTATATTGTTGCTCTAATCTGGGCACGCTAATATACTAGTTAGCTAAATACTTTAAAACACTCATTATTGCAGAACCAATCAAAACAGCTACTTTTCTAGTTAATACTGACGAAGCATTGAATTACACAATAGGATTCTTAGCATTTTAAAGCAAAAAAATACAAACAAAATTTGTTTTTTAATAAAATTGATCGGTCAATAAAAAAGTAATTAATCATTTCTAGCGATTACAACTATGTATATATATATATATATATATATATATATATATATATATATATATATATATATATATATATGCTCCAGTCCAGTTCGAGCAACGAGGAGCAGCAGTAGGCAGCTTTCAGCGAGAACCTGAAGTTGAAAGATGGGATACTGCCGAAACGTCGTTAAGACAACAATGGCTCCAGCAGGAGCCTATCAACTACGTGAGAACACACCCGGAAGTACACCAACACTTCATATATGTATACATACAATATATATGAAAAATACTAGGTTCACGGGTTGAACCGCGTCTGAGATTATTGGAGTCTCGACGTTTCGGCTCCCACTTTGGAGCCATTTTCAAGAGAAAAGGAAGAAGAATCGATAATCTAAAGGTATATAGGAAGTGTAAGTGTTCTTAGACAGAACTGTTCTCTCTAAGAACTGAGATTCAGATCTTAGAGACGAACCTAGGTTCGACCTGGGGAGTAGGCAGATTGAGGCCCCGGACTCGAATCACTCCTTACACTTCCTATACTCCCTATATACCTTTATTCGCGAAAATCAGCCACCAATAGGTGGCGCGGTCAATTTCAAAATGTCGAAGTTAGTAGTGATCAACAAAGTTTTGACATATACGTAAATAGATATTTGTGGTGTTAAATAGATATTTGTGGTGTTAAATAAATAAATTATTACAGTGAAAATTGTGTTTGGTGGTGTATATAAGCTCCTAAAGTATTTAAAAAAACGGACAAGTATGAAAAAATGCCTAATATAATTTTATCAAGTGAATTTTTGAGATATGTTTCGGACAAAATGCCTGAAATAGAAGTATCGATTTCGAATATTTTGGAGTATTTGGGAAATCGTGTGAGGCCTTTAAAAGAAGGGGAGGCTGTTTTCAAAGCTGAGCATATAATTTTATGTGGCTTAAATGCAGATGAACCCAATAATATCAATAGTGTTTGCCTCCAGACATCTGGTTTAACTAAGCCTCCCCACGAAATTGATATTAAATTGAATATACCATAGTCCTGTAAATGTACTTGAAAAGCTGGGCTATCAGGCTTCTTAATTTGCTCATAATTAACTATATAGTGGAACAAATCAAAGTGAGTTAAAACAAAAGTTTATTTTTGACCGCAAAAAATTGCACATAATAACAAATAAAATTGTCCATTTGCATTCAGTATAAGGAAGTACAATAGAATTCCAGCTAAAATTAGGCACCAGTCTCAAATTGAAGATAACGTATAAATACTAAATATCAGTAACTGTTAAGCTCATATTATCTACTTTTTCGCCTCCGTGCTTACGAGAAAAAACAATGTTTAAATGTCATTTACATGACATATTTGTCAGATATTGTTGCCTAGGTTTCATTCAGATTTTTTTTCTAGATCATTGACATCTAATACAACTAAGATTTCTAGGGTTGCCACATCGGCATTGTGCTAGTCTCCGCTATTTAAGGCTGTCGCTATAAATAAAATCGTTACAGGGCGTACCTTGTCTATCAATGTAATATTTGGTAGGTGTATGTCAGTACTTATTACCAGGAGAATTTTCTATTTCTTTTTATTCATATTTCTCATTGATGTTTTATCATTATGCATTTATATAGAATGAATTTAATTTTTTATTGTATTAAAAGTAAAATTGTTTATTTTTCAATGAAATAAATCCATGGCAGGACACGTCATCATAAAATCTCTGAATTTCTAGTCCACATCCAGCGGAAGTATAGTATTGACAAAAATAATTTTGAAAATTTTTATTGTTCAAATAGGCTTAGAATGTCATAAAACGTCGAGATTTTAAGTTTGAGAAAAAAAAATTCTGTCTATCTGTCCGTTTGAAACTTTTTTTGTGCGCCCGATTACTCTGGAACCGTTTAAGATATTGACTTGAAATTTGTATGTTGTAGGAGACAGTAAGTTCGGCGTTGCCTTATCATTTATTTAGGTATTGTAAATTACGGTTCTTTCTGAAAGGCAATGTTGTAAAGATTTATATGTAATCAACATATTATTAAATGTGTTCAGTAATTAAAAGTAAGTAGGTTAACTTTAGGCTAAGTCAGCAACATTTCTATTGTTGGAATTTGAATGTATCGATATAATTAATTATTATTAATAGCAAATACACCAGTATGAAAACACGTAGTCAGGTGTCTTATTACATGGCGATCCTGCCAGTCCTGCTAGAAAAATAATAGAGGTCATTTCCGATTATAATGAACTATTACATGGAAATTTGGATGGAAATTATGGTAAATTATATGGCAAGATATGGCTATGGTTAAATAAAAATGGGAAGCATCCAAACCAAAGAAGTGATTATTGCCGAAAATGATGGAGGTCAAACAAATACCTTGGGTACCAGTGCACTATCTACAAAAAATATGGGAATTCTGGTTATACTCCTGGCTGGAATAATTATATTAGCATCTTCCGAAACAAGAAATGTAGAAAAAAGTTAGAAAGTGATTGTTCCAGTTGCAGCTTCCAGGACGATATTTAGAGAGTGGAAAAAACTAAGTGCGCGTATGAGTGGTCTGTGAAGGTGTGCGCCATTGCGGCAGTTTGTAAAAAGTAAGAAACATTAAGAAGGAAAACTGGAGGTACTGTACGTTTCTTAATCTTACACTTATGTTTGCGTTTATTATTACACGTATGTTTATTTTATGAATAAGTAACAAGATTTAAGTAACTAGGATTTTCTATAAATGTACGTCCACGATTTTTTTGTTCAAATTATTCGCGTGACTTATTTCGAAATTTTATGTCGAACTACTGGCAACGGATTCACCTACAATTGCTGATATTTAAGGACGAGGTCGTCAATCAGTCTAAACGCGCTATAAAAAAGGAAGTACCAAAAAGCGAACTAACTAGACAAGAAATTCGGGATACTCTTTTAAGATTGTTTAACGAAACAACTAAATATATTGGTGTCCATTGGCCCAATCTAGATAATGCTGTGAAAGACATTTTTCGTATAATTAGAGATAAAGTATATAGGCCATTTCAATCTTTAAAGGTTAACTATGAGGTTCCTACAACTTGTGTAGAACAAATTGATCCGTTGGTTGTGGATGAGGATGAAAATTTGCCAGACGAAAATTTAACAGAGGAAAAGTTGACAGCAATGGCAATGACAAACGTTGAATTTTTTAATTTAGCTAGCAAAATTTTACCGCAGCAATTCGATGGTTCTACGGATAAATTGTGGATGCTCTGACACTTCTTAACGCGAATTCAGATGATCATATCGCTAACGCCGTCGCTTCTGTTAAAACGCGTCTAACTGGCAAAGCTCGAGATATAATTACGACATTGTAGACATAATAAATGCTCTAAAAAACGGAATTAAGGGCGAAAGTTCTCAATCAAATATATGAATTGTATTATTAATTCATCCAAAAATTATAAATCTTAATTAATAGCCAAAGTGCTAAACACGAAACAAAATCATAAAGATGCTGTAGCTTATGCCGCGGAAATGGAGGCATTAGCGGAAAATCTAAAAAGAGCGTTCATAACGGAAGGTGTGCCCTATGAAGTTGCGGGACGGTATTCCACAGAACATTTAGTAAGATCCCTTTGTAACATCTCAAATTCAGATAGAGCACGTATAGTAATGGAAGCCGGTACTTTTATCACAGTTCAAGAAGCTGTCACGAAATTTGTTAACACTAGCAATACCAGTCAGACTAGCACGTCTAATGTGTTACACTTTAGGCAAAATAATAACAGTTATGGACGTTACGGTAATAATCGCGGTAGAGGACAAAATTATAATTATCATAACTATGATAGGAGGCAAAACGGTCGAGGCAGACATGAACGGGGAAATTATAACAATAGACATAACGTAAATAGTAACTATAGACAAAATTATCAAAGAAATAATGATACGAGGGCAATGAGCCGCTGGTTTACATGCGGACCCGGGAAACGAATCGGGCCCCCAACAGGCACGATTGGGGGAGGAAATGTAAATATTTTTAACTTCGATTTATCATTTTCGAATTTTGTAATACTTTCAACAAAAATGACAGGTTCAGAAAATACATTTTTAATCGACACAGGCGCTGACATATCTATTTTTAAAAGAAGGAAAATCAACCCTGATCAAATGTTAGACATTTCAAACTCTAGCAAAATCAAGGGCGTAACTGAAGGTGTAATTAAGTCCTTGGGCGTCACGGACACCGAAATTTTCGTTGAAGGTTACAATATAAAACACATGTTTCACATTGTGGACTCAAATTTTCCTATACCCGCAGGTGCCATTTTAGGCAGAGATTTCATATCTAAATATGGATGCAATTTGGACTATTCTAACTGGACGATGATTATTAGGTTAGGTAATAAATAAAATTATTATTCCGATTCATACTGGACCGGAAGACGATTGATTGATGGTCCCCCCCTAGATGTGAATTAATAAGACGGATAAAAAGCCTTAGTCAGCGCCCTCAGGATGCTGTAGTAATAAACGATGTGATACACCCTGGCGTTTTTGTAGCCAGAACAATAGTTTCTAAAGATTGTCCGATAATTAAAATTATCATTACTACATGCGAAAATGTAACTTTAAAAAATGTCAAACTCGAGACGCTCAACATAAATCAGTTTTACGTTTATAAAATTGAGTCAGAAAATAACAATCGATCTTCAAATTTAATGAAACAACCAAATACCGACGGGATACCGGAATTTGTCAAAAACAAAGTGGTTCAGTTATGTAACCAGTTTTCAGACATTTTCGCTCTGAAAGCAGACAAGTTAACAGTAAATAACTTTTACAACCAAGAATTAAAATTAGCAGATACTAAGCCAGTTTATATAACAAATTACAGAACCCCTAGAGCACAAAAGAGTGAAATTAACGAAATTATAGAACCGTCAACTTCCGAATATAATACCCCGGTTCTATTAGTCCCTAAAAAGTCTACGGACGGCCAAAAGAAATGGCGTCTAGTAGTAGATTTTCGGCAGGTAAACAAAAAATTATTTGCTGATAAATATGCTCTTCCTCGCATAGACGATATTTTAAATCAGCTTGGCAGAGCCAAATGGTTCTCGGTTATTGATCTTTCAGGATTTCATCAGATAAAACTACAAGAAAACTCGCGTAATATAACCTCCTTTAGCGTTGACGCGGGATCTTTTAGATTTACTAGATTACCCTTTGGGCTGTCAGTCTGCCCCAATAGTTTTCAAAGAATGATGTCGATAGCTTTTGCAGGAATCACCCCTGAAAAAGCATTTCTTTACATGGATGATCTAATAGTAATTGGTTGTTCAGAAAACCATCACTTAAATAATTTGAAAAAGGTTTTCGAAACTTGTAAAAAATAGAATTTAAAATTAAATCCGGATAAATGTAAATTTTTTAAAAATGGGGTCACATTTTTAGGTCACAAAATTACAGATAAAGGCATTTTACCAGATGACTCTAAATATGATATTATAAACAGATATCCTATTCCACAAACAGCTGACGAAGTAAAACGGTTCGTCGCATTTACAAATTACTACCTTAGATTTATACCAAGGTTTGCGGAAACAACTGCACCGCTAAATAAATTAACAAGAAATAATACTCAGTTTGCTTGGACGCCAGAATGTCAAAATTAATTTGATACGCTTAAGAAATCGATGATATCTCCTCAAATATTACAATATCCTGATTTTTCTAAACCTTTCACAATAACAGCTGATTCTTCGGGAGTAGCCTGTGAAGCACTACTTTCCCAAAATTTCAATGGTTATGACTTACCGATAGCTTACTCTTCACGTAGTTTTACCAAGGGAGAATTACATAAACCAACATTTTTAAAAGAATTGACAGCAGTACACTGGGCCATAAAGTATTTTCATTGTTACGTTTATGCTACAAACTTTTTGGTAAAAACTGATTATCGACCTTTAATCTATTTATTCTCCATGAAAGACCCAATATCCAAACTCACAAGAATGAGGCTAGATCTAGAAGAATACAATTTCGAAATCGAATACATAAAAGGCAAAGAAGTAGTTAAGTAGTGAGAGTTCTAGCGCAAACCCGTCAGTAGAGTAGCAATCAGAGTTCTGTGTGACGTCATCATTCCGGCAGCCCCGCGGGGGCGGGCAGGTGATAGATGATAGATCCTATGATCTAGGTTCTAGTGTGAGGTGAGATAATGCTAGATGATAGATCCTATTATCTAGGTTGTAGTGTGAGGTGGGATCTTCTTAGATGATAGGTGATAGGACCTAATGGGAGGGGGGAGATGGGAGATCCAATCCCTGAGCTTAGATAAGAGATTATATCTAAAAGGACGTGGCTAAGAGTATACAGGGTGTGTCTAAAATAAGATGGCTGCTGTTTATTGACTAATAGTATTGTATGTTTACGTTAGTGGGCGTTAAGAAAATGGCTACTGACGTCCATCATTGAGATTAAATAGACAAGTCTTATAATTATGAGATAAATATTCATTTACTTCTATATGTTAAGATTTGAATGTAAAACTGCGGTCAAATGCAGAGACGTTATCGGATTCCAGGAAATTGTTAATGTAAATAAATGCGACTGTCTACGGCTATATGTATATTTAAAACGTGATTAATTACCTTTAGATAACTACAGCGGCTAGATCAAAGGAAATATCAAGAGCCAATATAAACGCTTTTCAGACAAGTCTAGACTTGTTAGCCTGAGTTTTATATAAGATAAATATTCGTTCGCTTCTCTACGTTTAGATTTCAATGTAATAAGAATATAATGCAGAGCCGTTATCGGATTCCTGGAAATTGTTAATGTAAACAAATGAAATCATTTCTGATAGCCTACTAACATAAGATAGGTATACGGTAAAGATGCATGCGAAGAATTTTGTGTCTTACAATACATGGTTTCTTATGGGAATATGTAGCCACCCCGCAGCGATATAGCAATTTAACATTGTTTTATATGTAAAAGACGAACAGATTATGAAAATTCGGGGGCCTTTTAGAAATCGTTCACTGCAAAGTCACGTGACCCTCGACCGCCGAGTATAAAAGCAGCGTCATCTCACCACCTCGATCATTAGCTGTTTATCTCTCGCGGTGAACGGTTGTCTAATTGAAACAGTATGTCGTCTACCGAGACCGTATCTAAACTCAGTACTGATATAATTAATTTAACTAAAAAATCATTGCTGCTCTTAAAGACCGATGATGAAATCGACCAACATATTTCGATAATTAATAGCAATATTAAACTAGTAGCCAAGGCAATTAAAATCAAAATTCATATCGATAATAAAGGTGAAAATATATTTAAATTGGAAAATAATTTAGCGCTTTTAAAATACTACCGAGAGCAATTGAAAAAATTAAAATTAAAAAATAAAATATTAGGCGGTTCCTTAAAGCCGGCAGCACGAAAATATTTAGTATATCAAGAGGTAGAATCTTGTTTTAAAAATCGTGTTAAGTCCGGTATAATAACTAACGTACAAATTAAAGAACCGGTATTATTTTTTAAAAAAGCGTTTAGGAGCTTCTCTATTCAAATTAAAAAATGTTTAAAAGATGGGCTAATTAAAGTAAATGTTATTTTTGAATGTAACTTCGTACAGCCTACTAATGGCACAGTGGAATTAAAAACATTTGCTACAAGGAACGCTGTGATAGACTTAAATACGAATTTAAAGGAATGGTATAAAGAAAATGTATCCGAACGGTTATTGAAACATCTTGAAGACTTTCAAGGAAAAGATTCAGGCTGGGCCTTATCGGAAATTATCGGGCTAAGAGTAAATGTTAATAAATATTGTCCTATAACAGTGGGATTATCAACATACGCTGAAATGCCAAACTTTATAAAAGAAAAAAAGTGCGTTATTAACGTTAAAAATAATGACGAATATTGCTTCTTATGGTCAGTAGTTTCGGCATTATACCCAGCTAAAAAGGATGGGCAGAGAGTAACTTCATATCCTCATTTTAAACATGTTTTGAAATATGATGGCATCGAGTTTCCGATGGAATTAAGAAATATTAAAAAATTCGAACGCTTAAATGATATTTCGATAAACGTATACACCGTAATTAAAAGGGAAGTTTTACCGGTATGTTTAAGTAAATACAGTTTTGAACGGGTCGTAAATTTATTAATGATTCCTACGAATTCTGCCGATAATTTTACTGAAGCTACGCAATATCATTTTGCTTGGATAAAGAATATGTCTCGATTATTATCTAAACAATTATCTTCACATAATGGTAAACATTTTATTTGCAATCGATGTCTTAATCATTTTACTACTCAAGAACTTCTAGACCGACATTCAAATGATTGTAATTCGAAAACTAATACTTGCAAAATTGAATTACCCGACGAGGATGAAAAGTTTTTAAAATTTAAAAATTACCGATATAAAGAAAGGGTACCGTTCGCTATTTATGCCGATTTCGAATGTATCTTAGAGGACTGTGATGCTAACACGAATCAAAATACGCAAAATTACCAGAAACATACGGCTTTTAGCGTCGCGTATTACTTAAAATGTTCCTATGATGACAGTCTATCACAATTTAAAATGTACCGAGGCGCCGACTGTCAGTACTGGTTTGTTAAAGAACTTGAAAAAATTTCAGACCGAGTTAATGTAATCATGTCCGACATAAAACCTATGGAATCGTTAAACGAGACACAAAAAAATGAATTCGATCTCGCGCAGGTCTGTCATATCTGTGAGGGGCCCTTCAAAGAGACGGACATTAAAGTAGCCGATCACAATCATTTAACTGGGTACTATAGGGGACCGGCGCATATGAGATGTAACATTAATTATCAAGATAGTCACGTGATTCCGGTTATATTTCATTGTTTATCAGGTTACGACGGCCACCTGATAATCAAACAGCTAGCAACGGCATTTGACGGACAAATTTCATTATTACCGATTAATAAGGAAAAATACATTTCTTTCACTAAACGAGTTAAAGATACGAAAATTAAACTAAGATTTATTGATTCGTTTAGGTTTATGGCAGACAAAATCGAAAAACTAGCTTCCTATCTCGACGATGACCAGAAACGAATCACTAAATCGTATTGTAATAATGATGAACAATTTCAATTATTAACGCGGAAAGGTGTTTTTCCTTATGATTATTTAAATTCTTGGGAAAAATTAGACGAGACATCTCTACCGGCTAAAGAAGAATTTTACAGTAAACTGACTGACGAAAACATAACAGAGGACGATTATAACCACGCTATGAATATCTGGAATAAATTCGATATTAAGACATTAGGGGAATATTCCGATATATATTTAAAAACAGATGTATTACTGCTAGCCGATATATTTGAAAATTTCCGCGAGACATGCATACAGACGTACGGACTTGACGCTTTAAATTATTATACTGCTCCGGGGCTGGCATTCGACGCGATGTTAAAAATAACTAAAGAAAATTTAGAGCTTCTCACAGACATTGATATGATACTGATGATCGAAAAAGGCGTGAGAGGCGGTGTAGCGCAGGTATCTAACAGATATTCGAAAGCTAACAACAAGTACATGGGGGATGCGTTTAATCCCGACGAAAGAGAGACTCACATCATGTACTTTGACATCAATAACATGTATGGAGCCGGGATGTCTGTTCCGCTACCTACAGGTGCTTTCGAGTGGGTACCCGTCGAACAATTTTATGCCTTAGATATTCCAAATTTATCGGACGAGTCAGACATCGGTTATATTTTGGAAGTAGATATCGAGTATCCACTTGAATTACATGAGCTACATAAGGATCTCCCGATGTGTCCAGAACATATGGTGCCGCCCGGTTCAAAACATTCAAAATTAATGACCACTCTGTTAGATAAAACGCGATATGTAATGCATTATAGGACTTTAAAAAAATGTTTAGAACGCGGATTAAAACTCAAGACGGTACATAGAATTTTAAAATTTAAACAGTCGCGATGGCTAAAGAAATACATTGATTTAAATACGGATTTACGAAAACAGGCAAGTAACGAGTTTCAGAAAAATTTCTATAAGCTAATGAACAATGCGGTGTTCGGAAAGACAATGGAGAATGTCCGCAAGCACAAAGATGTTAAATTGGTAACTAAATGGGAGGGGAGATGGGGCGCCAAGTCTCTGCTCGCGAAACCGAACTTTCACAGTTCGACTGTCTTCGGCGAGGATATGATTATTATTGAAATGAATCGACTAAAAATTAAATTCGATAAGCCAATATATGTGGGGTTCGCCATTTTAGATCTTTCAAAAATTATTCTTTACGATTTTCATTATGATTATATTAAAAAAGAATTCGGTGAGCAAGCCAAACTACTTTACACGGACACAGACAGTTTAATTTACGAATTTAGCGACGTTGATATATACAAGTACATTAAAAAAGACATCCATCAGTTCGACACATCGGATTATCCTGTAGACAATGTCTACGGAATACCTCATGCAAATAAGAAGGTACTAGGCGTAATGAAAGACGAATGTCAAGGGCGCGTAATGACAGAATTCGTAGGACTCCGTGCAAAAATGTATAGTTATAAAGTGGAGGGTGTGTCGGTAAATAAAAAAATCAAGGGTCTCTCGCGTTCGGTAATCAGAAAAATTACATTTGAAGACTTTACGAATTGTCTATTTAATAAAGAAATTTTGACCAAAGAGCAGCGATTAATTCGATCAAAGAAACATGAAATATATACTATCAAACAGAATAAGGTGGCACTCAGTCCGTATGATGATAAAAGAATTATAAATTATATAAATACCGATACGAAACCTTGGGGATATAATTTCCAACAAGTCTCGGCTCGTCAGATGACGTCATCGACGCAGTGAAGCGCTTGGCAGTAGCCGTTCGGATTCATTTACTTTAGAGACTTTGATCGCGATGGACGGGTTAGAAAAAGAATTGCAGTACAAGCTTGTACTTATCACTCGCGACATATATGAGAGGTACATTCAAAATGCATTGAATCGGGGTAATTATCAATTAGTTCATAAAATTTTAGAAAAGATTGTTATACCGGACAAAGCTTTATACTGGATGGCTTTAAGAGATAGTTCTAATTTCGATTTAATGAAAAAAATATTTACGAAAAAACTTCAAAACGATATTTTTATTCAACAGTTGGAATATATTTTCCAAAGAGAATGTATTACTCACCTTACCGTGTATCGATTACGAGAAGTAATTAACAGACATTATCCCGCCGCGAATAATAGTTATTTTAGAATTTTTTTAGAAGAATTATTAACGTGTAATGATGATTATATGTCAATTGATTTTTATTCGAAATCGTACCCGGCTAAAAATATTTCTGATAATTATAAAAGTATTGATTGGTCGATTAATAAAGCATTTTGCGAGGCAGCTTACTTTACACAATACGAATTTCTTGAAATTTTGTTTCGAGTAATTGGTAGGAATAATATACATTTCAAATTAGATATTAATTTCAATGAAGAGCATAAGCAGCTAATAAAATGGCTGGAGGATAATATATCCAAAGGTCGCTCTGGGCAGCCGACTGGTTGGAGCTCTGGTCCAGACAGCGGGCACTGGCCATCGACTACCTTAGAAGATTATGTTAAGACGCTTGACATAGTTCGTCTACATTTTTTGTAATTAGTATTAAAGTATTGTAATATAAATATTTTACATTTAATAAATTAAATTATTTATAAAATGGGTGTTTTTATTTCCTAATACCTATCCTGACATGATGATCATGAGAGAGGCAGGTGAGACAGCTTGAACAGCTCCAACAGCTCGAACAGCTCCAACAGGTGTAACAGGTACCGTACCTGTTACACCTGTTGGAGCTGTTCGAGCTGTTGGAGCTGTTGGAGCTGTTCAAGCAGCCCATATACATATACATATACGTGTATTATATATGGTTAGTTTCAACAGCTCGAACAGCTCCAACAGCTCCAACAGCTCGAACAGGTGTAACAGGTACGGTACCTGTTACACCTGTTGGAGCTGTTGGAGCTGTTGGAGCTGTTGGAGCTGTTCAAGCAGCCCATATACATATACATATACATGTAATATATAGGGTCAGTTTCAACAGCTCGAACAGCTCCAACAGCTCCAACAGCTCCAACAGGTGTAACAGGTACCGTACCTGTTACACCTGTTGGAGCTGTTGGAGCTGTTGGAGCTGTTCGAGCTGTTCAAACAGCCCATATACATATACATATACATGTATTATATAGGGTCAGTTTCAACAGCTCGAACAGCTCCAACAGCTCCAACAGCTCGAACAGGTGTAACAGGTACGGTACCTGTTACACCTGTTGGAGCTGTTGGAGCTGTTGGAGCTGTTCAAGCAGCCCATATACATATACATATACGTGTATTATATATGGTCAGTTCCAACAGCTCGAACAGCTCCAACAGCTCCAACAGCTCCAACAGGTGTAACAGGTACGGTACCTGTTACACCTGTTGGAGCTGTTGGAGCTGTTGGAGCTGTTGGAGCTGTTCGAGCTGTTCAGACACTTAATAAGTATGAGATGCTATCAACTCATTGAAATAAAAAAAAGATTATTAATAACATTTTTTATTAATATAAAAAAATTATAATTAAAATTGTGTAGAATTAATAAAATAATAAAAACACTGGTCTGGCTATCCGGCAGGAGGGCAGATCGTATGTTAATTAAAAAAAGAAATTTATTGGTCTCGCCGGCTGACAGATCGACCTCTCCAAATCTCCGAAGAAATTCTGAGTTCAATGGAGTCTGTAACAATTTAAAAAAATATCTATAAGTATTGAGTTATACGAAACAGAAAAAATATTTTAAATACCTTTCATGATGTCGGCTAAGAGCATCAGCCGGGGCATCTCCTGTGGTGGTGGTGGTGGTGGTGGTTGCGTTACGGGGTCCTGGGGCTGAGGCAGCCCCAGGTACCTCCAGCCCTCCGGTGGGACTTGGCACATCGAACATTGGCAAATATTGCCCGCTATCAGCTCTCTGAGCCCCGTTTGATTGTGCATCTTTGCAACGTCTAACTGATCACCGCGCTCTGACTCGAGGCGAGAGCTCTCCCCCCACTTCTCTCTCTCTCCCTCTCTGCCCCCCACCCCACTCGTCATTCATACACGCACACATGTATACAGAAATAAAAGCCAGTATGGTTAGCATAAATTTGTTTATTCAAAATCCTTATCTTTATTTACAATATACCACTGATATATCGAGTAGACATTCTGCCTAGAGCAGCGTAAATGATTATTAATATGTTTATGACAATGATATTCTAAATTATTTAACATTAAACTATTCATATTATTACAATTATATAAGTCTATAATATTATTATTATTAGACAGATAATGCTGAAGCCATCGCTTCTTTTCCAGTCCCTTGACATAAACTTTTGCTTCTCTCCCAAGTACGTGGCTGTCGATGAAGTCCTGCAGGTCGCCGTACCGGAGATTATCATAAGGCGTGGACCATTGGAGACCGTGCACATGATCAGTTATCCAATTAATTTGCTTCTGAATATTGTGTGTAAGAAGCCCGTAACTAACGGTCGGTTTAATTATCCGATGTACACACGAGACATCGGTAATATTAAAAATTGAAATTTCTTTACATGTAAACGCTAACTCCTTTTTATGCTGGAAGCCCTGCACGTCTATTATATACATATTAGTATGGACGAACTATACTGGTTAAAGGATTGTAATAAATCAATCTATCATGAATTATAAGACAATATGCAGCAGTGTCTTTCGGAATATTTTTATTAGTGCTAAATTCCAGCCTAATGTCCACTGCACTCGACTTTACAACCTCATTCTGACACGAACAGTCGATAACTACCAGAGGAGCTTTAGTTTTAAATTTATATTTAGTAAGCAGAGGTTCATTTTCTTTCTCATAATAAGATTTCTGAAATTGACAGAACATTTCATACAGAGTAGCACAGAAATTCTTCTCAAAATTAATATTCAAGTTATCATAGGGATATGATTCCGAATTTAAAAAAAGTTTAAAATTAGTCAACTCGCAGTGATCAAATTCACTCATACGTTTAGCGACTGCATTTTTACGACCCGTTTGAAGGCCGAAAATAATATATCGCGGTGTCTCTAACTGAGACGAAGTTTTAATATTCCAAGTATGCGTCTGCGATTCCATCAGCATGGGGTATTCATGTAATTCCCAGCTTCTAAACGGTACAGGCAAATCGATATTCCTCTCTAGATATTTCATTAATTTTAATCGCTCAACGTCAGATACAGTCACGTGTGGTACACGCCATTGAACGATTTCCAATTCTACTTTAATATTTTCATCGGCTACAAGATTTATGATTGCGTTTGTATCAATACTACTGCGAACGAGTACCAGCTCTTGACGGACATTTAAAATAATTCTTTCAAAGGTCTCTGCGAACCCCAGACATATTTTTAAAGGTATACATGCGTCAAAGTAACCGTTCTCGTCTGCAAAATTATCATCCACATCAGTCCACCCAGCATTTTCTAAGTGATTCGCGTCATTCGGAGTGAATGATGCATATCCCTTCATAACAGTCGCGAGGCCTGGATTTCTACTGCTGTCCACAATTTTACCGCTCACTTCGTATCGTATCTCGTCAAACAGATACAATAACCCCATTTTATCAAAGACCGCTGTGTTCGAAACCGTACCATCCTCTTTAAGTAACCGGCCCCGCATATACAGCGAACTAGCATACGGCGCAGTATACACATCCTGCTGCTGAATGGGTATACGAATTTCGTCGTTATTATTTAAATTTCTGATTGAATATGGTCCATGACTATGATTTTCAAAATTAGTTATCGCGGTTTCAAACGTAGGCTTCTCAAACACGTTTAAAATATTCGGATTCATATTAGCACTTTGTAACCGAGAGAGTAAAGAAAACGTCTATTTTTAGATGTTAACACCTTGAAGGTTACAGGTGAACTGTTTCGAGCGCGAGCAGGTGTTCCTTTTAAACTATTTCGGAAACTAAGACCCATTCTTCTTCAAGTGCAGTCTTACCGTGATGACCTCGCCACGGAAATTAACAAGATCACCGTCTTGATCGACTATCTTAATTGATATGCTATCTATATGCCTCTTATTAATCGGCAGGTAAATTGCATTAGCGGGACACTCTATTATTTTATAGCCGGGAGGCACGCTAGGAAAAAATTCATGAATAATGTGTACAGATCTATCATTCATGTAACTGCCCGTGATGAGATTACACTCCACGCATATAGCGTTTACTTTTTGAATTTTTGCCGGGAAATCAGATATATGTTTCTCGAGCGGTTTTAGACGACGAGATGTAAATCCTAACAAACTGCCAATACCGCCGGCCTTTTCAAAATTTATCATCTTATTGGATTTTATTTCCACTTTTAACGTATTTTTATTGGATACTATAGAAATATGACTATCGTTACCATGATTCAGAATAAAATGCTTTCTTACGTAATTATTTATATCTTCTATTTCATACGAGCCCTCCGGAATTTTTATAAACTTATCGTCTGTATCATAATATATATGATTATTTGTAGCGTCTATGTTCGGTATGGAGTTATACGCCTCGAAATTTATTAAAGCAAGCGAATATTCAGCGCCGTCTTCAAGGTCTATGGGTGGGGAAAAGTGCGCGGTTAAATTAGATGATTTGCCGGATAATGTAAACGTACAAGACATGTTGCGGCTTCAAGGTTAGCTCTGAGAATGAACGTGACTTAAAAGCATGACGCATTATATAGAAATTGTAAACACAGATGTCCACAATTTACTGTGTCATAAGACTGATACTGCTTGTGATTGTATTCAATAGAACAATTTAAATATTTTATTAATTCGAGAGGAGGCTGTAAATTACCAAAACTATCATAATAAACGGCTTTCGAACCGTTCTTAAAGTATGCAGTCCAATGAGTACCATTACCGCTATCACTATCCAAGTTCACAATGCCCGTCTCAATTTTATGTACGCGTTTAGGTAGTCGGTCTCGCATAAATATTCCTCGAAAATTAGGTATATTTAACATCTTAACATATTTTTTCAGATCCACGTCGGTGAGCGCTCGATTTGGTAATTTTACTAGTCACTTGCTGTTGGTGTTTTTATTCATGTATAGTCCAAGTCCCGTTCGATAGGGACGAAGATAGAGTCCCTTACCTAGGGCGATACTCTCCATAGCCTGATTGTGACGTTTAGATTCTTTAAGCTGGGAGGCTGCCGCCTGAGAATCTCTTACAGCTTTCGCTATACCTGCAGATCCGCCGGCTAGCGCTCCCAGAGCACTAAGTCCGGCAAATATTGGTATTAGCGGTAGAACGCCACCCGTCTTCGGTATAGGAATAACGCGAGCAGCCATCGGTGATATTTTTTTATCTTTTTTAATACGCTGTACTGCACGAGAGGCCTTTTTAATAGCATCCCCGACAGAGGGAGCTCCACGTACTAGTTTACGAATTTTATTGGATATTTTTTTAAACGTCATCGTACCGCCACATTTTCTTTTTTTACATCCCAAGCCTAATTTAACTTTAGCACTCATGATGCCTGCTACACCGGCTGCTGCCGCTCTTTCTCCGATGGACGAATCCCTAGCAAATACTCGCTTCAGAGCACGTTTTGCCAATTCTTTATCGGCAATATGCCGTCCTTTCACATCATTGACTTTAGAATATTGTATGTCGTGGTCACGACACGCCTCATCTAGACCATTAATTCCGCGATCTCCTCGCGCCAGTCTTTTTTCTAATTTAGTACCCGGGCCGCAGAAACGATAGCCAGGGATATGGGCTTCGAAAGGTAATTTATTTATGAGAGCGTTTACAGCCATGTTACCTCTATCACATGTAATAGTAGACTGAGGTGTTACAGGTGACCGAAAGCTATTTATACTTAAACTCCTGGTGGAAATACCTCAGTGTCAATCATGCGTTTCATCAAGACAGGTAACAGTCTGAAAATCGATAATCTCGATTTCGATAGTCATGTGAAAAAAGATAGTAGACATGGTCCTCTGTTACCCGACAGCATCAGGTGTATCATATGCGGACCTTCAAATTGTGGGAAAACAAACATCGTGATAAGCCTGCTGACTCATCCACACGGCTTGCGTTTCAAGAATGTTTACGTCTACTCGAAATCTCTCTACCAGCCTAAATATGAATATCTTAGAAAAGTACTCGGCTCGATCGTGGGATATCATGAATTCAAGGATAGCGATGTAATAATGACGCCTGCGCAAGCTAAAATTAATTCCATTTTTATATTTGATGACGTAGCTTGCGACAATCAAAGTGTGATGCGTGACTACTTTAGCATGGGACGGCATAAACAGATAGACAGCTTCTATCTCTGTCAGACCTATACCCGCATTCCGAAACATCTGATAAGAGACAATGCAAATTTACTGATATTATTCAAGCAGGATGACATGAATCTTAGACATGTATATTCCGATCACGTTAATACCGATATGAGCTTTGAGGATTTCAAACATATGTGCTCGTTATGCTGGAAAGATAAATACGGATTCCTAGTGATAGATAAAGATAGCGATATCAAACATGGCCGATACAGAAAGGGGTTTGACGAGTATATATACCTGTGATTTTACTATCTCAATCAGTTGATAATTACACATGTTATCTGACGCACCTGTCGACATGGACATTACTAATAAAATTATCGAAGCTCGGAAAGCCGTAAAGCGCAAATTAGAGGCACTCAAAATGCACGATCTGCAAATCGAAAAGTCTTTTGCCCCAATCACCGCACCTTTACATTCGATAGCTAAACATATCAAGCTTGAGACGGACGAGAATTTAAACATTAAGAAAAAGTCTGAACCCTCAGAGGATGAAAAAAATATTAATATTACACCGTCACCGTCGATTGTCGACTCTGAAGAAGGCGACCAGTCAGATGAGAAGTATCTTGAGAAATTTAGCGATCTGCCTAAAACGTATATATCTGAGATGATGCATGATACTGAAAATACACATGATTTTCGATATGGTGTACGATATAATCCCGAAGAAGATAAATATTATATTGGAAATTCTGTCATTCAGTTTGACGGTGACAATTTAATAATAAATAATAAAGAGTATCAGGGCACTCGCGGTCTTTATGAATTACTATTTAAAAAACGTTCGCATCACTATAACTATGATGATAAGAAACAGTACATTGATATTGTAAAAAGGACTAGCGCACATAAGAGAAATTATGATTCTGAAAAGCAAAAGTCCGGTAGTAAGAGCTGGAAGTACCTGCATATTATTAAACCGATGCTTTACGCTCGCGAACCTCGGCAACGTGCTCCTGGTAAAGTAAAAGGCGGCGAATTAATGATGCAAGTCACCGATAATGCTATTGATTACGTATATTGGGACGATCCTAATGAACTCGTCGATCGTCTTAGGCTTTTGATAGCTTCACAGGAGGCAGGCAATTCAAGTCATACGAATGAAATAAATAGAATTTTAGAGGAACTATTAGAAAGTAAAATAATCGAACCGCTGGATTAATTTAACAGTACGTAAATTATTGTTGAACTGTAAACATGTCTGCTATAAAAAGAGATATTGTTAATGAAATACATAAGCCGGCTAGAATTAACTTTAAGAGACGAAAAGTCGTAGTTAGAGGTTTAAATGACTGACTTAGTCGAAATGATTCCATATGCTAATTACAATAAAAATTATAAATATATTCTCATTGTAATTGATGTTTTTTCAAAGTACGTATGGGCTGAACCAGTTAAATCTAAATCTGGCGTAAATGTTACTCGAGCTATGGAAAAAATATTAGTCGCAGATAAACGAATCCCCGTCAATTTACAGACTGATAATGGAACCGAATTTTATAATATTAATTTTCAAAAATTAATGAAAAAATATAAAATTAATCATTATTCTTCGTATAGCACTAAAAAATGTTCAGTAGTCGAACGCGTAAATAGGACTATAAAATCTATGATGTATAAAGAATTTAGTATAAATGGTTCTTTTCGGTGGTATAATTTACTTGCTGATATTATTAAGAAATATAATAATACTAGGCATCGTACCATCGGCATGAAACCTGTAGATGTAAATAAAAAGAATGAAAAAATACTCTTGAAATCCGTTTACAATTATCCTACAATTACATACACGCAATTACCTAAATTTAAAATTAACGATCATGTGAGAATAAGCAAGTACAGAGGCGTGTTCGATAAAGGTTATACTCCTAATTGGTCTAATGAAATATTTACTATTTCAAAAATTAATTATACCAGCCCCATAACATACTTACTGACCGATGCACGGAAACAGCCAATAGAAGGATGCTTCTATACTGAAGAACTGCAGAAGGTTAAACATTCAGACATGTATCTCGTTGAAAAAGTTTTAAGGAAGAAAGGAAATAAGGTTTTCGTTAAATGGCTTGGATTTGACAGTTCCCATAACAGTTGGATTGAAAAAAGTAGCATTGTTTAATTTTTATGCACTTATATTAATTATTATTATTATTATTTTTTTTTTTTTTTTTTTTTTTTTTTTTTTTTTTTTTTTTTTTTTTTTGTAAAAGCCAGTCACCCTTTAAACTCTGTGGCTCCGACACTCACAGAGGGGAGCTGGTAGTACCGGTAGCCACTCCCCACGCCCGTGGGGTGAGTGACTACTGGGTCCGGGAATCGTGTGCCCTGAGCAGACGCAATGAACCGAGAATGACGGCCTTCTGCATTCTGCCGGCTAAGACCTCTGCCGAGTTTCGGCATGCCGGTATGATCTTAAGTTCCGAAAGCAGTGTGTGTCTCGTTCCACCGAGGGCTCCTATAATCAGTACCACTATCTTAACAGTATGGTCTGGATACAGTCTGCGGAGTTCGAAGAGCAGATCTCGATATTTTGTCCGTTTTTCCTCCTCCTTCAAGACAATGTTGTTCTCCGCGGGAGCCGAGAACTCCACGACGAACATTGTCTTGAGTTGATGGTCGAGGAGTACTACGTCAGGCTTGTTGGCTTGTATTTGCCTGACGGTGGGAAAAGAGTAGTTCCAATAAATTAGACACTTCTCATTTCCCACAACGGACTCAATATCCCCCGTAGCGTAAGGCAGCACTGGTGTTTCGTCTATCCCATACGAGTGCCTTAAATGATAGTAAAGCACTCGTAATGCTCCGTCGTGCCTTTGGATATAGGCCGAGACTGCATATGTCGGGCAAGCCGACAGCAAGTGCATAAGAGTCTCTGGCGCCCTGCGGCAGGCCCTGCAGCTGACATCAGGGACCTCTATACCCATGACACGACTACGATAGACGAGGGTGTTAAATACACCATCCTGGCAAGCCATTATGAATCCCTCGGTCTCAGACTTCAGCCCGGCTGACCTTAAGAAGGCAAAGGTCAGCCTTTCGGATAAGCCAAGGTTTTCTATATTTTTATAGAAAACTCCATGCATTGGCTTATCCGTGTGAAGCTGCAGAAAGTTGTTGTGTTCTGCAGCTTTAATTTGGGCTTTTCGCCGAGCAGGTTCCAACTCGGTGACAGAGTCGCGATTTACCCGCTCGACGTCGAAGGAGAGACCAAGTTCATCGGCTGCTCTCTGTGCTGCCTTAAACAGAAAGGCTCCTACCCCTGCATTTTCATGGTCTCGGACCATGCAGAGGAGGGGATCCGAACTCCTGATGACCTTACAGGCTCCATCCAGAACCATCCTATTATGGAGACTCTCCAAACTCAAGAGTCCACGGCCTCCCCGATGTCGTGGGAGGTATAGCCGTGGAACAGACGATTTAGGATGCAAACTCCTATTGAGATGCATCTTCTTGCGGGTTCCTACGTCGAGTTGACGCAACTCTTCTTGAGTCCATTTCACTACTCCAAAGGAGTAGAGAAGGATCGGAACGGCAAGCATGTTGGTAGCAGACACCTTGTTCTTCCCCGACAGCTCTGAAGACCAGATCTGTCGGAGTCGGTGCTGATACTTGCCGCGGAGAGCGTTTTTCACTACACTCACTTCTTGGGTGGAGCGTTGCTCGACACCCAAGTAAGTGTACGACTCTCCGGCATCTAGATGATGTAAGATGCTTCCGTCCACGAGCTGCGCGTCCTCTCCGTAGTTCCCGCATCGTCCTCTCTTGAGATGGACCAGTGCACATTTGTCTAATCCGAACTCCATGCCGACAGCCTGCGTGTACTCCTGTACCACCCTGAGGGACTGGTGTAGGTCCCTCTCTCCGGAGGCATAAAGTTTAAGGTCATCCATATAAAACAGATGGGTGACCTTATGCCTCCTATCGCCAGGGGTACCGCAGTTGTATCCACGGGTTTTCCGGAGCGAAACGGATAATGGCAGTAATGAGATGCAAAATAGAAGGGGGCTGAGGGAGTCTCCCTGAAATACTCCCCTTCTGAATGTTACCGACTCCGTCTGGACTCTATCATTACCCGATGTAATGGTAAAGCGAGTCCTCCAGAGCGGCATCAGTTCTTCGATGCATCTCACTACGGGACCAGGTACCGCAAGACATCGGAGCAAGTGTACAATAAGCTCGTGCGATGTCATGTCAAATGCCTTGCGGTAGTCGATCCAGGCCATGGAGAGGTTACGCTTATACTGCATGGAGTCCTGCGTGACACACCTGTCAATCAGCAGGTTCTCCTTACAGCCAGCGACACCTCTCTTTGACCCTCGTTGCTCATATATCCGCTCGTAAACCGGTTCAACTGCGTGGAGCACTCGCATGTACAAGATGCGCGTAAACACCTTGTAACATGCGTTTAAACAGGTTATTGGCCGGTAGTTCTTTGGGTTAGACAAATCTCCGTTCTTCGGGATCAGCACTGTCCGCCCCTCGACAACCCAAGAAGGAATTTGCTGCTCCCCATTTAGCCATGAATTGAAAATTCTGGCTAAATGGTGGTGGGTACTGGATAATTTTTTCCACCAAAAGTTATTGATCCCGTCGGGACCTGGAGCAGCAAAGTTCTTAGAGCCCTCAAGAGCCCTTCGAACCTCTTCTGGGGTTATCGGTTGGCACACCTGTTGTGGTTGCTGAAACCTTTGACAAAAGGTTTCAAAGTGTGCCAGGGCTGGAGAGTCTCTGTTGAGTGGAAGCTTCTGTTCGTACAACGTTTTCCAGAAGTTTTCCACCTGATCTGCAGTCGGCGGATTTTCAGCAACACGCTGAGGCGGTTCGAAAAGGCGCGAGGGCTTTTTGCGGAAAAGTTGATTTTCCGCTAGCCCCCTCGCCCGCCTCACTAGTGACTTCTTACAAGACACTAGCATCCGTATCCTGTCGAGGCAGTGCTGTTTGGTGGTTTGTAGCACTGCCCCATTGAGTGTGTGATTTATTATTATTATTATTATTATTATTATTATTATTATTGCTATTATTTTTATAGGTTATGTATTCCATGTACATATATAAGCTTTATTACTGTATTATGCGTTCAGATAAATAAAATATATTATAAAAATTAAATTATTTTTTTATTTTTCGTCTGGGGTGGCTTTATTTTTTAAGATTTAATTTTTTTGATTGCATATTTGAATTCAGCATTAAAAAACACATAAAATGTAGCATGAACATTTTCGTTACAATAAACTTGAAAAATATGAATTTTTTCATTTTTTGCCTGGGCTGGCTTTATTTTTTAAGATTTAATTTTTTTGATTGCATATTTAAATTCGACATTAAAAAAGACATAAAATGTAGCATGAACATTTTCGTTACAATAAACTTGAAAAAAAAATCTGAATTCTTCATTTAATTAGGAAATGGGTAATAATAGTCAACCATTTTTTAAATTAATTTATTAATACATATAAGAAAGAGGTTACATGTTTTGTGATATAATAACAGAATATTTATGTTCAAGTACTGGATTAATTATTTGAGCGTATCGTAATATTTTAATTTGAAAACGATCTCGATCGCGGGCGTCTTGCATCCAGTTACCACATCTAGCAGTTCTATGGGCATAGCTCCAATGGTAAATGTGATGAATTTTAACGTCCTCGCTGAACTGAACTGTTCTTGGACTTCTTCGGCTGGATACTGACATGTTGAAATGTACGTAAAACTTCAACGTACTTAACGTCTTCTCTGAGTAATTTTAAATTGTTCATAAATTGCTGTAACCTCTTCTTATATGTTTCGGGATCCATCTTTAGGACTCGATGAATTCAATGTTAGTAGTCGTGCCTGCTAGCCCTCTATATACTAAGTACACTTCTTTTAGTATAATGGTTTGTTGTAGCGTTACCATATCATCATCAGAAATAATGCGTGAGTATCTGGCTGGTAGACTCACTTTACAATTTTCGAGGATTACTTGGACCTGGATACCATACGGTGAAAGTGCTTTATATATATCTAGCACTTTATATTTTCTATCGACTTCCAGCTCATAGATTTTCATGAACGGCGTGACATGAGCTTCAACGTTAATTTTTGTGAAAGACATTGCTGCTGCTGCTGCTTGTATATATCGACTTTAAGATTGTGAATGAATGCAGCGATCTCAGGTCTTTACTTTTATGCTGTATTCCACCCCCACTTTTAGTATCAAGTAAGCAGAAAAATATGGGAAAAAATATGATGATTTCATTGTTTACATTATTTCTCTCCAAACCCTGAGACGCTCCTTATAATAGATCACGTGACTTATTAGTCATTATATTATAACCGCCGGATGCTGTTATCTAAAGACAATTAATCACGTTTTAAATATACATATAGCCGTAGACAGTCGCATTTATTTACATTAACAATTTCCTGGAATCCGATAACGTCTCTGCATTTGGTCACAGTTTTAACATTCAAATATAAAATTTACGTATTGAAGTAGATGAATATTTATTCCATATATAAGACTTGTCTATTTAAACTCAATGATGGATGTCTGTAGCCATTTTCTTAACCTCTAACGCCCTCTAACGTAAACATGCAATACTATTCGCCAATAACTATAAACAATAAACGGCAGCCATCTTATTTTTATTACTAGATACACCATATCACTAGTACACCTTATATACTTATTTTTTATTACTAAATACACCCTGTATACTTCTTTTATTACTAGATACATCCTATATACTTCTTTTATTACTAGATACATCCTATATACTCTTAGCCACCCCCTCTTAGATATAATCTCTTATCTTTAGCTATAATCTAATATCTAAGCTCGGGGATTGGATCTCCCCCCTCCCATTAGGTCCTATCACCTATCATCTAAGAAGATCCCACCTCACACTACAACCTAGATAATAGGATCTATCATCTAGCATTATCTCACCTCACACTAGAACCTAGATCATAGGATCTATCATCTATCACCTGCCCGCCCCCGCGGGGCTGCCGGAATGATGACGTCACACAGAACTCTGATTGCTACTCTACTGACGGGTTTGCGCTAGAACTCTCACTACTTAACTACTCAAAGATAACGTCTGTGCTGAAGCCTTATCTAGAATAAATATAGACAATCTTAACACGTTGACTGCCTTACGGGTTAAGACAAATTTCTCATAAAGCGCCAACCGGTAGCAACTGCTTAACCAAATAAAATATCCTCATATGGCCATATGGCCATGAATATCAACGGCTAATACACTATGTATTGACACACAATATTTTGAAAAAAAAAACTGCCAAAAAAACGTCAAAAAAGATCTCGATCCTTTACTACACCATCTCGGTCTATTTATAACGATAGAAGTGTGCTGGACCGAGTCGCTGGGAGATTCCAAGATCTCGAAAAGATCCAGAAGATCCAGAGATTCCAGAAACATGACTTGGTCTTATAGACAGAGTCGGCCCACAGGGCAAATATAAGTACTCGGTCTTATGGACCGAGTTGGCCTCATAGACGATAAAAACCTGGGTCATATAGACCGAGATGGTGGTCAACGTGTTAAGGATATTCATAAAAACGTATCACGGATACTCGCAACTACGCGATCAATGACAAAAACCACTGAGCAAATTAAAAATACGCCAGTAAATTTGCCTTCAACCCCCCCAAGATTTATGAAACTTTAGACAATTACGAGACTGTTAAGTTGCCTTTATTACAATTTGAAAGAAAACCTACATCTCTTAGGATGATGATTAGGTATAAAAGAGTATTGAACGTTCAAAAAACATTACCAATCATTAACGGCGATATTGCCCTAGAGCAAATATTGTCTCAGCTACAAATTATTGCTGATGATTCTAAATTTGAAAAATTAAGACTAAGCTTAGCCGATGAAATTTTTAAACACTGCACTGTTAACGAATTTAAGGAATTAGGACATAAATATCTTAAGAAACTCACTATTATACTTTGTCATGTAAGAAAAGTGATCACTAATAAAAACGAAAAACTAAAACTAATAGAGACATTTCATGACAATCCCACGTTAGGAGGTCATTGTGGCCAAAAAAGACTGTTAAAAAAGTTAAGAGTATCTTATGTATGGAAAAACATGTCGCGCGACGTTGCAAACTTTATAAAAAAGTGTCATAAATGTCGAACTAATAAAGTTAAAATAAAACAACCCGAGCTACTAGTAATTACTCCAACCCCACAAAAACCTTTTGATATCGTCTGTATAGACACCATAGGCAAATTCCCCGCATCAATTGAAGGTTATGAATATGCTGTAACAATAGAGTGCGAATTAACAAAATACGTAGTAATAATCCCGACAGTAAATAAAGAAGCAGCAACGGTCGCTGCTAGCATAGTAAAAAACTTTGTTTTGGTATAAGGGCCTATGAAGGAAATTCGAACGGACATGGGAACCGAATACAAAAATCAAGTTTTTGAAAATTTAACAAAATTGTTACAAATAAATCATAAAATATCTACTGCTTATCATAGCCAATCAATTGAACGAAATCATCGGGTCTTTAATGAGTATATTCATATGTATATAAGCGAATCAAAAGCTCATTGGTCGACGTGGAGTCAATATTACGCATTTTGTTATAATACAACCCCAAGCACCTATCATAATTACACACCTTTTGAACTTGTTTTTGGGAAAAAAGCGAACCTTCCCGAAATTATATTATTTTTTTATTATTCAGATGTATAATAAAATAAAAATCCTATAAATTAATAAACTCGTTTTATTTATATATAGCATATAGTCATACAGACTGTCAATATTCATTAAGTACATTACAAAAATATATAAATTAAAACAAACTTTTTGAGCGACTTATTTACTAGTGAAATATTTTTGTCGAACTCCTCTAATATGTTTTTTTTAAATATATAAGGAATAAAAACCAGACTGCAACCAACAGCTATTCTTCGGACTGATGCCCCGTCGAGCGCTGAATTATGAATTACAAGCCTGGCCGCATTAAGTACAATAACTATGTATTGCCACAAAACGCTAACATTTCGATTTCAATAGACACCAGCTAAAACACTTATTCCTACTGAAAGGAGCTCTCGACTCAGCCACTCCACACCACTTGCAGACTGCAGTTTCGAGCTATTGGCTCTCGTCAGTGCAAGGTAGATCTGAGATGGCTGTAACGAAGCATTTGTTCACTCTTGGTACATGACGAGATTTATGAAATCACAACATGCAACAAAAATGACAATGGCAGTCTGGTTTTTATTCCTTATATATTTAAGGAAACATGTAGAGTTCGACAAAAGTATTTCACTAGTAAATATTCTGTCCTCTAGAAGCATACCTACTAATAATTATGCCCATGTCAGGGCTACTGCTCTTTCGATTGTAATGGAGATCAGCCGACAGATGGAGCCTGTGATTTTTGTTGCGTGTCGGTTACCTACTTTTTGAGTGACGTTTAAATAGACCATGGATCGTTTATTTAATGGAAATAGGTCAATAATTACAAAAAAAGGACGCTTTCAAATTAACCGATGTTTTATTAGTAAAATACCTTAAGAAATTTATCTAGTTTCTTTCCGTGTTGAATGTAAATACTAAGAGCTTTTAAACAGACTGGTAAATGGGCATACATACATTTTATGCATGCATATAACAATACGGTAACGTCGACTGATTTGAAAAAGTACATTTTTCTAATTAATGAGCTATTTCAACAATAATCTGTATCTATGTGTAGGTCAATAACATTCAACAAATTTAAATAGACTTAAAATTTCTAATCATATTTACAACTGTCAAGTACAACTGCAAATCGAGGCAACTGATTTGTAAAGGTTTGCTAAATCCCAACATCCTTGTTAAAATGCATTCATAAATTTCTTTTCATTTCACAGTGTACTACTCGTGTAAAAATATATTATAGAGCTGTTCAATGAAAACATTTTTATTTTTACTTCAAATAAATTGGTATTAACACGTTGAGTGCGCATGTTGGCTCCGGCCGACAGCATTTCAATAAAATATAGATATAAAATAACTTATCAAAAAAGTATGTTTTCTTTGGCCGAAAAGGGATTTTTTGGACATTTTAAGAGTCAAATTTGCAGTATTAATTTTATTTTGACCACTTAACCAATTAGTTAAGGAACGAAAATGGTATCTTTTTATTCTCAATATTAAAGGAACCTCCAGTCTAAATTTGGTGAAGATCAGACTACCCCTCCCTTCTCATATAGATATAGATAGATATATGTATATATATATATATATATATATATATATATATATATATATATATATATATATATATATATATATATATATATATATATATATATATATATATATATATATATTGTTATATTATTTGTGTTTACAAATGGTTATGATGATTTGGAAATTTGAATTTGAATAATGATGATTTTTATTTGTAAACCATAACAATATTTTTATTGAAATTAAAAGAGTTGAACGCCAGATACAAAGTATCAATAAATCTTGACAGACACCATAAACTTGTGCTGTCAGTATCAGAGCACGAGAAGGTTCGCAATGATGCAAACAAATCTGTCTCAGTAGCCGGTTCCTGAAATGTTGAAAAATATTTGATTGAAACAAACAAACTCTAACAGTTGTGATTGAAAGGTTAATTATAATTATCTGAATGGTTTTTTTAAAATTTATAAATGTTGACAAATAAATACTTAAAATTATGAAACTAAAGGCCTTAAATTGATTTGGTTGCAACCCGTATTTAATCTAATATTAATAGTTCTAAAATTTTGTTACTCAAAGTTATATTGTTTTTACTTACGTCTTAGAGCTCTCACGACACGCACTTAAAACATGTTACGTCTATACCTGGTGTCGAACTGATAACGTCAGAATCCAAACAGCCGATCCAAATCGAAAGATTTCTCTCGTGGTGGTTGTGAACTGTAGTTTTCGATTTTCTTTAAAAATGCTTGGGATTTATCTCCTTCAAAATAACGTGGCACTATTCGATGCACTTGGATTAAGCACTTTTATAGATAAGCAATACCTTATATATTATTTTCTTTGTAGAGTGATAAACACATCAAACTACAACCTTCCAGAATATCAATTTATAATTTTTATTTTAAGACAAATTTTCTTTTTAACCATAGAATATTTATCATCACTTGACTGACTATTTCATTAGAGTCTCGTATCTTATAATATCTTGAAAATTATATACTTTTTACTCAATTTTCAAAATTTAATCCCCTCTGTCATAATTTTTTTGAGAACTGTCTTTCATCGATATCATATCTTGATTTTTTCTTTTTGACATGAATTTAATTTTGAAATGTATTATATCTTGAACTTTCTGATTACTGAATGTGAATTTTGAGTTTGTAATACTTTTCCTCATTTTTTTCTGCTTATTTAGATATGAATCTTGTGTGATATAAATGCCTTTTAGGCTAGATCAATAAATATTCTATTTTGTACATTATGGCCTTCATAGTACAAAAAACTAAGAAATTTACCATTCAGAACTTACATACTACTCTAATTCTACTTTTACAAAAGTATGAAACTATATTGAACAATTTTAATATAAATTTAATATGAAAAAGCCTTTAGATTGGCAAACGATAAAAATGGGCAAATAGAAACGTAGGAGATGTGGAGTGAATATCCCATAAAAGTTACTAGGAATAATAAACATAACTTCCTCTCACATTTGGAGCACAAGATTTATAATGTCATATCTTTTTTATAAAAGTCTTTTCCCTATTTTGGTTGAAGTGAAACTATGCACCCAAACTTATGCCTAGGAACCCCCTTGAACTGAGAATACCTTAGAGAATCCTAGATGTGGAGTGAGTACCAATAAATACCTTTAATTTAAAGTCTATTTGGTTTGATTATGATCAGTACTTTTCATAACTTATAACTATAGAAAAGCTTATACTAAAATTGCATGTAACTTTCAAACACAACTGAAGTATTCCAATTATCATTTGGTAATATTAAAAGTTTCAACAAAGTCATTAACACTAGCCTCCTGAAAACAGAGTCGTGTATGCAATTTCTCACGTCTGAAACCGTACAGTGCATTGCAATGTATGGAATACGGTCTGTAAAAATCAATGTCACGCTATCTGGCTATAATGAGTTTTATACTCTTACCACTGTAAATGACACAGCAATATATATATATATATATATATATATATATATATATATATATATATATATATATATATATATATATATATATATATATATATATATATATATATATATATATATGTATATATATATATATATATATATATATATATGTATATATATATATATATATATATATATATATATACGCACATAATTGAAAAAATTACATTTCGGTTATCTTGATCAGACCTCAACCGATTTGGCTGAAATTTGGAATGGAAGTAGTCCTTATCACACAAAAACTGTTTACCCAAAAATAGCCCAAAATACTGAACAGTTTGGCTGAAACTGCAGTTTCAGTCAATTTTTTTGAAATTTTCAAACTGAAACATCTCCGGACCTAAAAGTCGGATCGAATTTTGGTTTGTGGCAAAAGGTAGGTTATTTTATGTTCTTTTACATGATATAAGTCAAGATTCACTTTTTTTGCATTCGGTCGTTTTTAAGTCATTTGCACTAGATACACACAAAACGCTATGAGATCATTTCCAGTTTACCCGAAAATAAACGCAACTTTCGATTTTTAAATGGAATAACCTGTATATTTTTACATATTTGGATTCAAGACAACATTCTGAGTATACCATGAGATTTTTGCGAATTTTTGAGTCGACGTTCAGTTTTTTAAGCATTTTAAGACATTCGTCCAAAGTGTTTTGGAATACCAAAATTTGTTCTACGGCAGCGGCAGGTAAAGTCCAAGGAAAAAATATATTTTTTCGTGAATCGAAAAATTTTTCACGAAAAATTAAATTTTTCCCTTGGACTTTACCTGCCGTAGAACAAATTTTGGTATTCCAAAGCACTCTAGACGAATGTCTTAAAATGCTTAAAAAACTGAACAACTCAAAAATTCACGAAAATATCATGGTATACTCAGAATGTTGTCTTGAATCGAAATATGTAATAAAAGTATACAGGGTGTTCCATTTCAAAATAGAAAGTTGCGGCCATTTCCGAGTAAACTAGAAATGGTCTCATACCGTTTTTATGTCCAAAAATACATTTTTACCCAAATTTCAAATGGATAAGTTACAAAATTAAGGAAATATAGGGGGGGGGGCACTAGCCTGTGGCACCCGGTGTATATTTAGTGCAAATGATTAAAAAAAGACCGAATGCAAAAAAAAGTGAATCCTGACTTATATAATGTAAAAGTACACAAAATAACCGACCTTTTGCCACAAAGCAAAATTTGATCCGACTTTTAGGTCCGGAGATATTTTAATTTGAAAATATCAGAAAATTTGACTGAAACTGCAATTCCAGCCAAATTATTTAATATTTTTAGCTGAAATCTGGTAAACAATTTTTGTGTGATAAAGACTACTTCCATTCCAAATTTCAGCCAAATCGATTGAGATCTGATCAAGATAGCCGAAATTTAATTTTTTCAAATATTTTCATATATACATATATATACATATATTTTCATATATACATATATATATATATATATATATATATATATATATATATATATATATATATATATATATATATATATCAAGGTATCAATTTCAAATTTTAGGAAGTTATATGGTTGAATACGGTGCATAATTTGATTGCTCCAAGATCTGATTTTCATTTCCGGTTTAACCGGAAACAGTATAAACTTTGTTATTTTTAATGGAACACCCTGTATATTATTCGAAATTTGGATTGTCCAAGAAATTCTAGGACGAAAACATGTAGCATACCCTATATCTATCTTTGACAATTTTCGAGAAAATGGCGGTTGAAATTGTTATATCCATCATAAATTATTTCATTTTCATATAAAATAAATGAATGTAGGAACAAATCTGTTACGGTTATTTAAGTAAAAGAGGTGTAAAAATGAAAATTTGACAAAACTCATGATTCTCATTCTAAAAGTTTATTTCTAGGGATTTTTGAGGTTCCTGATTTCAAATTTCATTCTCAGAGTGAAAATAGAGTAAAATTAACGTTTTAACGTACTGGCAAACTTAACATTTCTATTGGTACTGTATACTAAGACCCGTAGTAGAAATCGATTATTACTACTTACATGCGTTTGGAAAAATTACTGTCGACAGATTTGTTTTAGCAATCTCAGTTAGATAGATACGGAAGTAGATATTAAAAAGAATATGCTAAATCTTATGACTGAAAAAAGCTTGAGATATCCATATTTTTTTAGAATTCACTTACACAATTTAATAAATATTAAATTTTCATCCCGCATAACTTTACCTAGAATAAATGACACGCCTTTGTGGTTAGCTGGTTGTTACTCGTATCTAATAAGTTGACAGTTGAAAATGTTTTTAATTTATTTAATATTTTTAGTCATAAAATGCATTTATTAATAATCAATTATTTAAGAATTTTTCAATTAAAAATTATCAACTAAAAGATTAAAATATTAGTTAGACCATTCATCTTATTGCTTTAATATGACTTTATTCGTTATTTTACTTAAATTATGATAGAAGGTGAAACATTATGTTAATGAATATGGGCTGAAACAAACAAAAAAAAACAAGAATAGAAAATTTAATGATTAAATTTGCAAGTGACTTCAATGAGATGAACTGGAGTTCATCTCAATTGAAAGAGCTTCGTACTTATTTTTATACATTTTTCATTAGAAGGTTTGATAAATATTATTGATCTGAGGTCTATAGAAAGAGGTCGGTCAGCATTTAAAACAAAGTATGCCGATTCCACGAATGAACAGTTTCAATATACATTTAAATGTGCTGATACAGAGAATGAAGTGCCCGAAGAAAATTTTCGCTCTTCAACTTCTAATACTGCGAAAATCCTCGCTCGCGGTCGCCACGATAAAATGATGACAATGCCAGCGAAAGAACAATGCCAGCGAAAGAACCCTCCAAAGAACTTCGTAATATTTACAGCCAGGAAGTAATAACTAAAGCAATTGTGCCTCAAAGAAAGGAAAAGTTGATGAGGATGATGTCCAGCTTAATAATGATATATATATATATATATATATATATATATATATATATCATTATTAAGCTGGACATCATCCTCATCAACTTTTCCTTTCTTTGAGGCACAATTGCTTTAGTTATTACTTCCTGGCTGTAAATATTACGAAGTTCTTTGGAGGGTTCTTTCGCTGGCATTGTTCTTTCGCTGGCATTGTCATCATTTTATCGTGGCGACCGCGAGCGAGGATTTTCGCAGTATTAGAAGTTGAAGAGCGAAAATTTTCTTCGGGCACTTCATTCTCTGTATCAGCACATTTAAATGTATATTGAAACTGTTCATTCGTGGAATCGGCATACTTTGTTTTAAATGCTGACCGACCTCTTTCTATAGACCTCAGATCAATAATATTTATCAAACCTTCTAATGAAAAATGTATAAAAATAAGTACGAAGCTCTTTCAATTGAGATGAACTCCAGTTCATCTCATTGAAGTCACTTGCAAATTTAATCATTAAATTTTCTATTCTTGTTTTTTTTTGTTTGTTTCAGCCCATATTCATTAACATAATGTTTCACCTTCTATCATAATTTAAGTAAAATAACGAATAAAGTCATATTAAAGCAATAAGATGAATGGTCTAACTAATATTTTAATCTTTTAGTTGATAATTTTTAATTGAAAAATTCTTAAATAATTGATTATTAATAAATGCATTTTATGACTAAAAATATTAAATAAATTAAAAACATTTTCAACTGTCAACTTATTAGATACGAGTAACAACCAGCTAACCACAAAGGCGTGTCATTTATTCTAGGTAAAGTTATGCGGGATGAAAATTTAATATTTATTAAATTGTGTAAGTGAATTCTAAAAAAATATGGATATCTCAAGCTTTTTTCAGTCATAAGATTTAGCATATTCTTTTTAATATCTACTTCCGTATCTATCTAACTGAGATTGCTAAAACAAATCTGTCGACAGTAATTTTTCCAAACGCATGTAAGTAGTAATAATCGATTTCTACTACGGGTCTTAGTATACAGTACCAATAGAAATGTTAAGTTTGCCAGTACGTTAAAACGTTAATTTTACTCTATTTTCACTCTGAGAATGAAATTTGAAATCAGGAACCTCAAAAATCCCTAGAAATAAACTTTTAGAATGAGAATCATGAGTTTTGTCAAATTTTCATTTTTACACCTCTTTTACTTAAATAACCGTAACAGATTTGTTCCTACATTCATTTATTTTATATGAAAATGAAATAATTTATGATGGATATAACAATTTCAACCGCCATTTTCTCGAAAATTGTCAAAGATAGATATAGGGTATGCTACATGTTTTCGTCCTAGAATTTCTTGGACAATCCAAATTTCGAATAATATACAGGGTGTTCCATTAAAAATAACAAAGTTTATACTGTTTCCGGTTAAACCGGAAATGAAAATCAGATCTTGGAGCAATCAAATTATGCACCGTATTCAACCATATAACTTCCTAAAATTTGAAATTGATACCTTGATATATATATATATATATATATATATATATATATGTATATATGAAAATATATGAAAATATATGTATATATATGTATATATGAAAATATTTGAAAAAATTAAATTTCGGCTATCTTGATCAGATCTCAATCGATTTGGCTGAAATTTGGAATGGAAGTAGTCTTTATCACACAAAAATTGTTTACCAGATTTCAGCTAAAAATATTAAATAATTTGGCTGGAATTGCAGTTTCAGTCAAATTTTCTGATATTTTCAAATTAAAATATCTCCGGACCTAAAAGTCGGATCAAATTTTGCTTTGTGGCAAAAGGTCGGTTATTTTGTGTACTTTTACATTATATAAGTCAGGATTCACTTTTTTTTTGCATTCGGTCTTTTTTTAATCATTTGCACTAAATATACACCGGGTGCCACAGGCTAGTGGCCCCCCCTATATTTCCTTAATTTTGTAACTTATCCATTTGAAATTTGGGTAAAAATGTATTTTTGGACATAAAAACGGTATGAGACCATTTCTAGTTTACTCGGAAATGGCCGCAACTTTCTATTTTGAAATGGAACACCCTGTATACTTTTATTACATATTTCGATTCAAGACAACATTCTGAGTATACCATGATATTTTCGTGAATTTTTGAGTTGTTCAGTTTTTTAAGCATTTTAAGACATTCGTCTAGAGTGCTTTGGAATACCAAAATTTGTTCTACGGCAGGTAAAGTCCAAGGGAAAAATTTAATTTTTCGTGAAAAATTTTTCGATTCACGAAAAAATATATTTTTTCCTTGGACTTTACCTGCCGCTGCCGTAGAACAAATTTTGGTATTCCAAAACACTTTGGACGAATGTCTTAAAATGCTTAAAAAACTGAACGTCGACTCAAAAATTCGCAAAAATCTCATGGTATACTCAGAATGTTGTCTTGAATCCAAATATGTAAAAATATACAGGGTATTCCATTTAAAAATCGAAAGTTGCGTTTATTTTCGGGTAAACTGGAAATGATCTCATACCGTTTTGTGTGTATCTAGTGCAAATGACTTAAAAACGACCGAATGCCAAAAAAGTGAATCTTGACTTATATCATGTAAAAGAACATAAAATAACCTACCTTTTGCCACAAACCAAAATTCGATCCGACTTTTAGGTCCGGAGATGTTTCAGTTTGAAAATTTCAAAAAAATTGACTGAAACTGCAGTTTCAGCCAAACTGTTCAGTATTTTGGGCTATTTTTGGGTAAACAGTTTTTGTGTGATAAGGACTACTTCCATTCCAAATTTCAGCCAAATCGGTTGAGGTCTGATCAAGATAACCGAAATGTAATTTTTTCAATTATGTGCGTATATATATATATATATATATATATATATATATATATATATATATATATATATATATATATATATATATATATATATATATATATATATATATATATATATATATATATATATATATATATTGCTGTGTCATTTACAGTGGTAAGAGTATAAAACTCATTATAGCCAGATAGCGTGACATTGATTTTTACAGACCGTATTCCATACATTGCAATGCACTGTACGGTTTCAGACGTGAGAAATTGCATACACGACTCTGTTTTCAGGAGGCTAGTGTTAATGACTTTGTTGAAACTTTTAATATTACCAAATGATAATTGGAATACTTCAGTTGTGTTTGAAAGTTACATGCAATTTTAGTATAAGCTTTTCTATAGTTATAAGTTATGAAAAGTACTGATCATAATCAAACCAAATAGACTTTAAATTAAAGGTATTTATTGGTACTCACTCCACATCTAGGATTCTCTAAGGTATTCTCAGTTCAAGGGGGTTCCTAGGCATAAGTTTGGGTGCATAGTTTCACTTCAACCAAAATAGGGAAAAGACTTTTATAAAAAAGATATGACATTATAAATCTTGTGCTCCAAATGTGAGAGGAAGTTATGTTTATTATTCCTAGTAACTTTTATGGGATATTCACTCCACATCTCCTACGTTTCTATTTGCCCATTTTTATCGTTTGCCAATCTAAAGGCTTTTTCATATTAAATTTATATTAAAATTGTTCAATATAGTTTCATACTTTTGTAAAAGTAGAATTAGAGTAGTATGTAAGTTCTGAATGGTAAATTTCTTAGTTTTTTGTACTATGAAGGCCATAATGTACAAAATAGAATATTTATTGATCTAGCCTAAAAGGCATTTATATCACACAAGATTCATATCTAAATAAGCAGAAAAAAATGAGGAAAAGTATTACAAACTCAAAATTCACATTCAGTAATCAGAAAGTTCAAGATATAATACATTTCAAAATTAAATTCATGTCAAAAAGAAAAAATCAAGATATGATATCGATGAAAGACAGTTCAAAAAAATTATGACAGAGGGGATTAAATTTTGAAAATTGAGTAAAAAGTATATAATTTTCAAGATATTATAAGATACGAGACTCTAATGAAATAGTCAGTCAAGTGATGATAAATATTCTATGGTTAAAAAGAAAATTTGTCTTAAAATAAAAGTTATAAATTGATATTCTGGAAGGTTGTAGTTTGATGTGTTTATCACTCTACAAAGAAAATAATATATAAGGTATTGCTTATCTATAAAAGTGCTTAATCCAAGTGCATCGAATAGTGCCACGTTATTTTGAAGGAGATAAATCCCAAGCATTTTTAAAGAAAATCGAAAACTACAGTTCACAACCACCACGAGAGAAATCTTTCGATTTGGATCGGCTGTTTGGATTCTGACGTTATCAGTTCGACACCAGGTATAGACGTAACATGTTTTAAGTGCGTGTCGTGAGAGCTCTAAGACGTAAGTAAAAACAATATAACTTTGAGTAACAAAATTTTAGAACTATTAATATTAGATTAAATACGGGTTGCAACCAAATCAATTTAAGGCCTTTAGTTTCATAATTTTAAGTATTTATTTGTCAACATTTATAAATTTTAAAAAAACCATTCAGATAATTATAATTAACCTTTCATTCACAACTGTTAGAGTTTGTTTGTTTCAATCAAATATTTTTCAACATTTCAGGAACCGGCTACTGAGACAGATTTGTTTGCATCATTGCGAACCTTCTCGTGCTCTGATACTGACAGCACAAGTTTATGGTGTCTGTCAAGATTTATTGTTGTGTCTGTCAAAATCCTCGCTCGCGGTCGCCACGATAAAATGATGACAATGCCAGCGAAAGAACCCTCCAAAGAACTTCGTAATATTTACAGCCAGGAAGTAATAACTAAAGCAATTGTGCCTCAAAGAAAGGAAAAGTTGATGAGGATGATGTCCAGCTTAATAATGATATATATATATATATATATAGAGAGAGATATGCACGGTCATATACAGGCCCGTTTTATATACTGAACGGTTGTAGTGCAGCCCGATTTGACCCTGTGAAGCCCGGGGTCGGGCTCATCAACGTACCCCCGTGTATATCATCACTAAATGGTCACAAATCATATTAGTTTCCTCCCTACAAAATTTTGAGGTGGGCTTCAAAAAGTCATATTTTTATGTTCCGACATACACTTTTAGTTCAGCACTTCTGAGTCAGGCGGCGCTGCTCCTGTATATCCAAGACTCTTATACAGTTGATATCCATCGCTCGTTATATAGCCCGATATTTGGCATCGTTGCAGTGGCTCGATAGCATTCGATTCTTATTTCCTCTTAAATACTTTCTTTATGAAGTCACAATCGTTGAATGAAAGTTCTTTCTTCATATTCGAATAATTTTTCTAAATTCAAAAATTTGTATATACGTTCTAAGAATTGTAAATTATGTGGTACAGTGCTATGAAAGCAAAATAGTAGCATCTTAAACATCTTAAAATGTTTTTTGAATTGTAATACATAATTTCAAATAGAGCGATAAAAGAAGTAGGTAGCATTTTTATCAAAAGAGAAAAATTATAATAAGAACAAAATATAAAATCGAGTATAAAATACATTGGCTTTGTCCATTTGTTGTACTAAATTAATGTTTCCTTGTTCCTAAATTAGGTTTGTGCTTTTTCGCATTCATGATTCAATAATATTCCTCATTTTTATTAATTTTGGTGCTAAAATTTTCATGGAGAAATACCGAGACATTAAACAATAATTATGCAGAATGACGTTTTACGTATTATAAGGATAGATAGGCATTGTCCATGACGACTGCTGGTATTACTTCCACATCCACGTAGTTTAGTGGATAGTAACAGTAAGAAATATATATATATTTTAAATAGGCTTAGAATGTCATGAAACATCGACATTTTCAGCTTGAACGAAAAAAAATCCGTCTGCAATTTGTTTTTATGCAAACGATTCGAACCGTTCATGATGTTGACTCAAAACTTGGTATACTTGTGTACTACAACGAGATCTGGAAATAGATTTTGTGTTGATCTTATTCCGTTGAAGGGTTGGGGGGTAAAAGGGGATAGATAGGTAAAGCAAGCAAGAGTCGATAAAATTGGGTTTTAGGGTATGTACGAGGAGTCAAGTTCTCAAAAAAATTTTTTTTTTGATTGCTTACAATTTCATAAAATATTAGTCTTTAGTATTAAATCGCTTATAAATTTTTAATGGAACTGTTTGGCTGTAGCTATTTTATTGTTTTAATTTGTTTTATGTAGAAGTGCTATAGACAGTTTTGTTTCTTGTATAACTTTAAAAATTTATTTTTCAACAGTGAAATTTTCTGCTATTATCCTTATTATCTCTGATCCTAGTAATCGTGTCACAAAAATAAAAATACTGAATTGTTGGCAATGAGTTTTGAATAGGAAAGGGATAGGAGTCTATGAAAAATCTTTCTGATAATTTGTTAATTTAAAAATAAATAAATAAAAATCACAAAAAGTACTTTTTTGGCTATTTAAGAAACAAGTAATAATGAATCAATTTTAATGAAAGTCCTTTATTGAACTAAACTCTCGTGCGAAATTTTAACCCAAAATATGTTTTCAAACGGCTAAAAGCCAATAGTAAATTCGAAATTTCCATCGCTTACTGCTTAAGGGCATCGACTCGTAGGAGAAAATTTTTTTTTTTTGTCAAAATGTATATTTTTGTATGTTTTTTGCAATGGTATTAAGAAAAAAATTATATCTTCATTTAAACCGTTTATTTGAAATTTGTTTATAATTTTCAAAATTGTAGTTGTAAACAAATTCAAATAACCCTGTGATCTTTTTTATCAAACTAAAATCGGCAAACGAATTATGAAAATACGTGAAATATATAGCATTTTTTAAAAAAAAAAATAATGGTCTGCTTGCATTTGAGGTCGAGAGTCGAGATACGTCAGTTTTTGCATTAAAGTCACTTATAAATAAACCAAAAAAATATTTCTTTTTGAAATTTGGAGTGGTTGTTTTTCAAAGCTTACATCTTTCTCTGATATTTGAAAATAATCTAAAATTACAATTTTTGAAATAACATTGAATAGAGCGGTTATGAGAATATAAACCATATTTCTTTTTTATAATTTTTTAAATTTTTGTCGCGAAAAGGAGGAACCAATCTAATCTGAACGAATATCCTTATATCCATGGACACAGCTTTGTAAAACTTTTAATATCACCGATACAATAAAAAAAAACATTATTCGCGGTCAGGAGTTGAACCCTAGACGTCCGCATCCTGGTAAAAAGTGCTATCGTCTAAAATACTAAAGGCTAATTTGTAAAATAGTAATATAACGTTTAGAGCTAATTGACAATTATCGGACCTCTAACATAGGTTCCAAAGGCCCGACTTTCGGGCCTCTATACATTATCTTTTAAAAATTGTGCTTCTGGTTTGTTTTCAATTAGATGAGACAAAAATATAGGTATTGAAAGAATAACAGGTCCCAATTTTAAGAAAAAATATTAATTTGTTTATTTATAAGCGACTTAGTTACAAAAACTGACGTATCCTGGCCCCAAATGCAAGTAGATAATTATTTTTTTAGAAAAATGTTAAATGTTTCATCTATTTTCGTAATTTGTTTGCGTTTTTAGTTTTATAAAAAATCCACAGGATTATTTGAATTTGTTTATAGCTATAATTTTGAAAATTATAAACAAATTTCAAAAAAAATGGTTTAAATGAAGATTTTTTTTCTTAATACCATTGTAAAATACATTTAAAAACCTACATTTTAAAAAATAAATTGTCCTATAAGTCGATGCATTTAAACGCGATGAAAATTTCGAAATTATTATTTGGTTTTAACCGTTTGAATAAATATTGTGGCACGAGCGTTTACTTCAGTAATGGGCATAGTTATACCAACTTTCGTTAAAATTGATTCATTATTACGTTATATTTCTTAAATAACCAAAAAAGGTAATTTTTTGGTGATTATTATTTTTTTATAAATTAACAAATTATCAGAAAGGGTTTCATAGGCCGTCTTATTTAAAATTTTATTGCGAACAAATGGCTCTTTTTATTATTGCGATATGATTGCTAGGACGGCAGATAATAAAGAAAATAGCAGAAAATTTCACTGTTTAAAAATAAATTGTTAAAATTTTACAAGCAATGGGGACCGATTTAATGCAAAACTTCACATACACTTGCTGCTATATATATTGGCAACAAATGCAAACAATAAGACTGCTGCAGCCAGATAATTCCTTATTCACCTATTTTGATGCTTAATTTGACTCCATCATTAGGGGATAATCAAAAATACCAATATTTCGAAAAGAATGTATATCTTTTGAACGACTGGGCCGATTTAAATTCGAAAAAATGTGCAATATATATAATAGGGACACCCTTATTAGAGAATTGAAAAAGACATTTGATAATGGGAACATTTAAAATAAAAAAATAATATATTTTTCTCTTTTCATATCACATTGTTCTGACACACTCACTGCATGTTTTTAGTACAATCTTTAACTACTGTATCATATTATCACAACATATATTTTTTGGAATCAATAAAATAGATACATCATCAAAAATATGATATACTTATATTTTTCGATTTATTTTGTCCCCATATTTTCTTGTTGCTATTTCCGTAGTTTCTTTTATAAATCTTTAGGCACTAGTTTACAAAATATAATTTTTTGGTGCATATCGGCATGTTGCTTCCTACGGTTAGGTACTATACTGTCATATAACTCCATCGTGCTTCAAACAGGCCAATAATTTCAATAATTCTTCTGACACTTGAGACACTTTGATTGTTTTATTGGGCTATATTCAAGAAAGCATCATGTGTCAGACATTGTAAGATGTATTTAAGTTGAATGTAGAAAGGTACCAGAGAAAAGGCACCCGCTTAACTCAGCGGGGCGTACGGCAATAAATATAAAACACCGAAATATAAACAATTTTTTAATATCATTGTAACTATTTTTCATGTAAAAATAAAAATTCTGCCAGTTCCAATTTCATATCAAAAGCTTTATTTGTTAATTGACGAATTCATAAACTTATCGGCTAGTAAATTTGCGGATTTTTTTTTTGGATTGTTCATAATTTTATGACCCCGTTACGTGAGTAAAAATTTTTATTTTTATAAATTGATAGATGATGGTTGAAAATATATTTCTATAAGATTATATCAAGACCCGAAAACCGCAAAATGCGGTGAAAATAGGAAACATTTTTTTAAATTTAAATAGCAACATAAGTCTCTGTACCTCATTTTTGATAATTTGACGACCGGTACAATTTTAAGTAAATAAAATAAATAAATAAATGAACTTTTATTGTGTGCAAAAGAATTTACACACAAAAGGAAAAGGTTAGCCTAAACTATCTTCGACCTCCCATATGCATTAGAAAAAATATTATTACTGTAGCAGTATTACATTAAACTAAGAAAACCTATTAAACTAAATTTTTATATAATTATTTATATTGTATTACTTATAATAATAATAATTTAACTAGCAAATGTGCCGTTTTTTTATTATGGCCATTATACTAGGGAATTTTGTGCTCTGACAAAAAGGTACATATACACTGTATCGCACTTTTCATGGAGCCACCCTCATATCTCGCTCATTTGATATCCGAATATTTTGAAATTTTGGTGGTGACTATATACCGAATCTTTAGACGTAACCACATTTAATTTTAGACGGAGGCGTTCGATTCTAGAATGGAAAGAGGAGGTCGATTTTCAAAAAATATATATTAGCGATTTTTTCAGAAAAGAACTAGTAAGATATTCTTAATCAGCACCTTTGCACAAAATTTCATCATAGTGGGTTCAAAGATGTTGGAGATAGGGGCCGTCAAAAAAAGTAATTTTTATCTATAAAACGGGTTCTCAAATAAAAAAAATGTATTCTTCATTTTTGTTCAGAATAATGTGTTGTAAAAGTATGAATTGATTTTACAACAAAATAATTATTTATTTAATAAGACAAAAATTCTACCTACTATACTTACCTTTTTTCTAACAAATAATCTTCAATAAAAACCTAAGTAAACCATGAAAACAAATGCTATTGAGCAATTAATTTAATTTAATGGATTAATTAATTAATTTATTTATTTTTTATTTATTTTACTTTTTAATTTTTGTCTTATTAAGGGCCGGTTTTATAGGTACAGATTAAACCAAAGTTTAACCAGTAGTTTAAACTGTAGTTTTACTGAAGGTTTAAACTTTAGATTTTAGTGTTCGCTAAAATGCCGTTTTATAGGTGCTTGTCAAGATCGTCAGTTCTATCGTCATTTTGTTAGTTGGTAGCATAGTGACAAATTGGCGATTGATATCATTTTCATTACTGGTACTTTGACTTTTTGCGATGAGTGGCAAAAGATCTTTAAATTTCAACGTCAGTGAAATCAAACTATTGATTGAATTAGTTAAAAAGAGTAAAGATGTAATCGAATGCAAGAGAAGTGATTCGGTTACTTGGAAGGATAAAGCAAATGCTTGGAATGCACTTGGGAAAGATTTTAATACCGCAAATGGTTTTATCAAGTGAACTCCTAAAAAATCTAAGATGTAAATATGAAACCCTAACAAAATACAAAACAACAATTTGCTACCGAAAAGTCAGAGTTAAATGTGGACTAATATGTTCTAATACTATATGCACACATTCATGAGATATTCGAAATCGATCTATAAATTCTTTGTTATTCCATATCTGTAAATGATCAGGTTTCTCTCAGAATTTTCGTATACGACGAGGTGCTTTATTATATTTATAACACCATCTTCATCGCTTGATAAAATGTCCTCAAAAATATCGAAAATGTCCATTTTCTTTAACTTTTTATTTACAGAATATATAATAGGTAATTATTTGTAGGTTAAATTGAAATTTGAAGTTTCATCTTTCAAAATATTGCTAATTAATCAACGTAAGCGTGCATAAACCTATGTTTGGCATTTAAACTTAAGATTGGCAGATACTGGGAGATATAAAACGTACTTTTTGACAAAACTTAGAGTTAACTATCAGACCCAAGTTAAACAGAACCTATAAAACCGGCCCTAAATAAACAATTATTTTGTTGTAAAATCAATTCATACTCTTATAATACATTATTCTGAACAAAAAATGTAGAATACCTTGTTTCATTTGAGAATCCGTTTTACAGATAAAAATTATTTTTAGTTGAAAAAATAGTTTTTTTGACGACCCCTGCCTCAAACATCTTTGCATTCACTACGATGTAATCTTGTACAATTGGGTTTCTAAAGGTGCTGATTAAGAACATCTTACTAGTTTTTTTGTAAAAAATAATTTTTTTCTGAAAACCAACCCATTTTTTCCATCCTAGAATCGGACGCCTTTGACTAAAATTAAATGTGGTTACGTCTAAAGACTCATTTTATAGGTATATAGTCACCACCAAAATTTCAAAATATTCGGATATCAAATGGGCGAGATATAAGATTATTAAAGGGAATAAAAAATATAAAATTGTGATTTATGTGTACAAGAGCCTCTAAATTTTTTGCCAACAGCTTCCCCCTCTACTACCTCCACTACCATGTTGCACATCGTTTTATGGGTTTTTGGGATAGAACATTTCAAATATTATATTATCAAAGTTCTATGAACAATTATTTTTACACAGTGGATTGCAAATATAGTATCGACATTTTTTTGCTATAAAAGGCTTGGGCAGGAAAATCTAGATGTGGAAGTAGTGATTTTTTAGGCAGCGGTTTTTTTTATTAATGAACACATATTTTTATGATGGTTATTTGAATTTATATTTGTAGTTGGTCTCCCTGCATGGTGCATCTGACGTCATGCACCTACCTTGATTGCATTGGATTCAGAATGACGTCTAGAAAAATGTGCAAAAGTTTCAAACCCGCACATAAACAATTGCAAAAGTTATAAACTAATGAAAATTGAAAAAATAACGAGTTCCGTATTTTGCAAATAACTCGAAAACTATTAAAAATTTTAAAGAAAGAAAGATTCTTAAAGAGGAAGAAATTCCCAATAAAAAAGTCCCGACTCCCGAAACTCTACATCTATTATTAACGAGATTATTAATAATTTTAATTTAATGTTGAAAATAGAGCTCCGCGCAGCGAACACTAAGGCGTTACGATGCTCTGAAACCATCCGGAACAAGTAAAAATATTTTTTGTTATTAAGTATTAATTTTAAAATTCATAAAAATTATGTTATTATTTAAATACTTAAAGGAACAATATCCCGTTGGAAAAAAATTTTTTTTATTAATTTTAATTACTCTTACTGTTTTTATATTCAAAAATACTATAAGATTACATAAACTTAAAATTTTTATTGCTATTTGTTTAAACAAATTTTATAAACAAATAGATAAATTACGTATTTTTGAAAAATATTTTTCTGCCATTTTATTTGTTATAGAATATTATGATTAAAAAAATTCTTAAAAATTGTTTTTAATTGTTTATAATCACTTTTGTCTTTTTTCATTATTTAAACATGTTATTAAGAAAAAAATTTACTCCTAAATTTATTATTTGCAATTATCCAAAAGGTGGAAAAATTTTTTTTTGTTGTGAATTTATTTGTTTATTTAATAAACAATTTGTTATTAACAATCGCCGAATGTGTTTATATTTTTTTTAGATAGAAAAAAATAACAAAAACAACCGTATACATAAACATAAAAATTCTTTTGTGAATAATAATTTAAAAATCGAGAAAATACTCGTATCAAGTATGCCGTGGAAATTGATAAAAACTAGATTCAAAACATTAATTTTGTCTGTATAACCAATAGAGCGGCGGCCGAGTCCTCGAAAGTCGTCGTTTTAAAGGCGAACCCAATATTGCGGTATAATTTGATGAGACCTTTACAGATTTGTTTATTAGGTCAGTTTATACACAAAATTAACTGGACGACTGTGTATGGTGGTCGTGTCCTATTTTATTGGCCGAAAACTTAAAAAAACTGAAAATATGAATTTTAAAGTTTAACTCTATATAACTTTGAAAGCAAGGAAGATAAGGAAATGTTTTTTTTCCAGTTTAAAAGGCAGAACATTGACCTTTAAATTTATGTATAATTTGCTGGAAAAATATAAAAAGTAACCTTCAAAAATTAATGTTATTTTAGGAATTGCGCAAATATTTAATGTTTTTGTTATATTAAACCTGCTATAAGTCGGTTATAAACAGAGGAAATTAAATTTTATTCTGTTCAAAAACTGGCAAATTTTATGGACTTTAATTTGTCTCGATTAATAATGGGTCTATGTTTAAAAATAAAGGAGATACAGAGCTCTATTCACGACGAAACGTGGGGCGGCGGCAGAGCCGCAAGACTCCCTCTTGCCCGCTCAACACGCGACGAGCTACATACAGTACAGTATTTGTTTATGATTTGTGTCGTTTAGTTTATATGTATGCGTGTTTTATAATTTGCTGTGTGGTGCTTTATGCGATTTTGAAGAGAAATAAGGTTTACTTTTGTGTATGTTGGCAGTCTTACGTTTACTTGGAGATTTAAAAGGTAGTAGGTAATTATTTGTAGGTTTTTGGCGTACCAAATCTATCGTGTTGTAAAATTTGCAGAATTACGATGAGATACCTGTATTTTTTGCTGTAAAACTATAACCGAATACACGGGTGATAAGAACACTTCAGGGCTTCGCTACGATTTTTTCGACAGCAGAAATCAGAAACGAAAATTATCATAACAAAATCAAATATGTGGAAAACCTGAAAATTTTAAATTTCACTTAAGTTGCAGAAAATCATTTTGCAGTGAAAACAATATTAATAAAATAATTGTATCCAAACAAAATGTTACAAAAGATCCGTGTTGCAGCACTAGCACATACTAGTACATATTCCTATTTACCTTTTCAGATGTTATTACCAAGTACGCCTCTGGATAATGAGTCATGTTGGCATAGTGGAAAAGCTAGATCCCAAGAACTATGGCTGGGTCTGCGAAAATGATATTTTAATCCCCAAATTCCCTACTAGTCCAGTCAATGAAAGAGTTGTAGAGAACATTTAGGAGGGGAGAATTTTCCTCTTCAGGGATGTGTTGGGGGTAGTTAGGAGGTAAACATACTAAAAGTCCCCGCCCCTAGCCCTGCTGTTTCAGGGAGAGAAGGGGGTAGAAACGTTCCTTTTTTCGATTTTTCGCTTATAACTCGGAAACGATCCGTCGAATGGAAAAAAGGTAATCTATGCAAAATTAAACGTAATTAAATTTTCCACAAGAATGTTTATATTAATTTTCTTCCTATGTGTTATAATTTACGAGATACTCGCCAGCGAAAATCGATGATTAATAAAAAAAAAATAAATTATGTACCTTGAATATTTCTACCAAAGCGGTTTACCGTAGTCTGCTAATAAATCACAGTCACAAAACAATCTTTATTTTACAACACTAGACGTATTTACTAACGTAATATTTTGTCGAAATCTATACATTTCCTTAAATATACAGTGTGACTCACTTAAAATGAAGATACCCTTATAACTTTTTCATTTTGTTTCCGATTTGAATCAAATTATACCCAACTATAGAACAAATTAGGATCTACTTATGACCAGAAAATCATTCACCTGTTATAAAGGCAAAGCCATCTGCGGTACCAAAATATGATAAAGAATAAAAATCACATTGATTCACGTAGCCACCACAAATTGCAGAAACAGAGGATCCCCTTTGCCAGATGAGCTTATGTATGAGAAATCGCCCATTAATAACCAAATCAAATTTTGGTGCATGTACATTTGTGGTGCCGATCGGATGCATTTTTTAGAATTTCTAACATTCAAAATGTTTACTTTTTTTCAGCATATTTTGGCACCACAGGTGGCTTTGCCTTTGTAGCAGTCGAATATTTTTTTGGTCTTGAGTAGATTCTAATTTGTTTTATACTTGAGTAAAATTTGATTCAAATCGGAGACAAAATAAAAAAGTTATAAGGGTATCTTCATTTTAAGTGAGTCACACTGTATATTTAAGGAAATGTATAGATTTCGACAAAATATTACGTTAGTAAATACGTCGAGTGTTGTAAAATAAAGATTGTTTTGTGACTGTGATTTAATGTGTTTAATTTTGCATAGATTACCTTTTTTCCATACGACGCATCGTTTCCGAGTTATAAGCGAAGAATCGAAAAAAGGAACCTTTCCACCTCCACCCCCCCTGAAGCGGCGGGGCTAGGGGCGGGGACTTTTAGTATGTTTACCTCCCAACTACCCCCAACACATCCCTGAAGAGGAAAATTCTCCCCTCCTAAATGTTCTCTACAATCCCCTTTTGGGCATTCATTGATTGGACTATACCAAGGCCTCAATTCCACAGGAAATTAGAAAAATTAATTAAGTCTTTTTTGTAATGAAAAGAATTGCAACAGTAATAAATGTGCCTGTAAAAATGAGGGAATGCTTTGTTCAATCGAATGTAAATGTAATATGAATTGTAACAATATTACCAACTTTTCAGAAGAACAGGAAAAAGATAATATACCAGAATAAGCTTTATTAAATAATTAAATCATTTTACCTACGATCACTACTGTAAATAGTAAAAAACACACTACCTGCCATCTATGTAAGTTGAATTTTACGCATTGTAAACAAAACGCACTGTAAACAAATCGCACGGTAAACAAAACGCACGGGACACGCAATTATAGGTGGCTTATATCGCTGACGCGGGGTTTCAAAGAACAAATGCGCCTACTTAATTTTCAAACGCTGCCAAAACTGACATAATATTTGTTGAATAATATTGTCGACTAGTAAACTAAATCCAGATTTTACTAAATAACTAAATAAATATGATCGTAGGTAAAGTATAGTACATAATTCGAGTTGTAAGGCAATTACGCACTCATGGAAATACGCACTCGCCGCTACGCGGCATCGTGCGCAACTTTTCCATTCGTGCGTAATTTGCTTCTTACATCACTCATTACGTAATATACTATTAAACATTCATGAAGCTCTTTTTTTAGAACGCCAATCAACACTCCTTTATTATTATAAGTAGAAAATTACAAAAGTATGTTGAAATTACGTCTATGATTGCCTTCTAAAATAAGCTTATTGTTTTATTTATAATAAATTATCATTCAATCCCAATCTAAAGTTAAAAATCTATTATATTTAGGGCGACATTCTCACTGCGAACGCGTCTAGTTTGATGATGAGTAGTGCGATCGGACTGTGGGGGGAAAACTCGTGGCTCTGCCGCATACCGTGCCTGGCTGTGTTTGAACGGTGGTATCTTCTTTATTTTAAAAAATAGACCCAATATTAATCGAGACAAAATAAAGCCTATAAAATTTGTCAGTTTTTGAATAGAAAATCATTTATATACCTCTTTTTATAAGCGAATTACGGTAGGTTAAAGGTAATAAAATATTTAAACATTTATGCAATTCCTAAAATAACGTTAATTTTGAAAGGTAAACTTTTTTATCTGTGCAAAAAATTATATATAAAATTAAATAGAAATGTTTTTTCTATAAACCTGTAAAAATTCAGGTTTCTGTCTCAAATATTTTTGAAGCTATATGAAGTTAAATGTTAAAATTGAACTTTCCAATTTTTTTACGTTTTCTGGCTATGACATATAGGTCTCGACCAACGAAGACAGTCGTCCATTATGATTCTTATGTAAAAAAACATGCTCAATCGAATGGTAACGGTCCCAATAAATTATACCTCGATATTGGGTTTTTGAACGCAAATGCCAGGCGACCGCCGCACTACAAAGCGTTCTGTCCGAAATGTCCATTTTATTTAACACATGTTACAATCAAAACATAGCCTACTGCTATTCTTGTTTTATTATATGTAGGCAAATAATATACCTACATATTTAGATAAAAAAGGTATATTTTAATCACAGTTAGAAAACACTAACGAAAATATTAGTGGGAAAAGAGCAGAGCGTTTGCCCTATACAACTTTATGACAGCATCAAAAAAGGTGATTAAGGAATTCTTTCTGCCGCGATTTTATTATTTTAGTTTGTTTTTGGTTTTGGTGTGGTAACAAGTGCAATAAGAAGTCCTGAACTAAATCTAAGCATTGAATAAAAATAGACAAAAAACTTTCTGATAATTTGTTAACTAGCAAGAAAATAAAAACCATTAAAAATTACTGTCTCTGTATAATTTAAGAAATATAGTGTAATAATGCATACATCTGTAACGAAAGTGAGTGAAACTATATCTTTTATTGCTTTATTTTTCGAGTTGTTTATAAAATATTGAAGTTAAAAATATCACGTATCTATTCAAAAAATAAAGAAAAAAATTTGTACCATCTACAAATAATTCTTTTCGTGAAGTATACGTCATTACCTCTAGGACTGCAGTTTTCGCCATGTATTTTTACGGAATTGAAAATTATTTTTTCTGTACTAAAGCATTTCTTATAAACAATGACTTTCATTTTATTTTAAATTTCCAACTGCTCAGTTAATTTGTTGTAATGTATTCTAATGTTTTGATTATTTAATTTTAACAAATTCTAAAATAATTCTTTATACTTCATTTATACATTTTATTTTCGTCATAGTAATTTAGGACTAATAATTTTTTGGTTAGATTTATGGCTAAATACTGTAATATAACTCTATCTTGCTTTAAACAGGCGTTGTGTAGCTTTTGTATACCATTGGCAACAGTTCTTTTGGCATTTGAGACGCTTAAATTGTTTTATTGCTCTGTGCAAGAAAGCAACTGTCACTAGATTTAAGTTGAATGTAGGTAGAAGAATGTAAGAAAAAAGGGTGCACAAAAGAGTTTACACACAAAAGGAAGAGGTCAGCCTAAACTAGCTTCCCCATATACATTAAGAAAACATATGACTGTACGCAGTATTACATTAGATTGAGAAAACTATTAAACAAAATTTTTATATAATTATAAACAATTATATAAAATAAAATATAAATATTATATTACCTTTAATAACGATAATTTAACTATCAAATGTACCTTTTTTATTATAACCATTATACGAGAGAATTTTATGCTCTACCGAAAAGTTACGTATATTGTTTTTCCCTATCATGCTTAATTTTCAAAATATTGACGAAAAAGCATATTTTGTTGCAATTATTGTTAGTAACTTTTGAACCCGAAAAGAAAGAAAAGAGCAGAATATCACACAAATTAATTTTTAAGAATATGACCTGCGAAGACTAATTAATGTCGGGCACAAGTATTTTATATGCTTGCACTAATAGTACAGTAACTAGAGGTTTTAACTTCGGAATAATGTCATATTGAACGGATTTAGTTCATTTTTGGAGGTATAATAGTAAATGCTTGACAGAAAAGTTTCTTTATTGTGCGGGGGCTTGCTAATTTGTAGAGGGTGAATGCCACCCCCTCTCAGGGGGTGGCACTTAAAAAATATATATACATATATTTATTGGAGCTGAAATAGAATCAAACTTTAAGAAGAAAAGGTTCTATGCAAATTTTCACATAAATTGATAGTTTTTAAGTTATAACGACTTCAAAATTGCGATTTTAGCTCAAAAAAAAAGGTATTTCCAAACGGCTTTCGTCAAGTATCTCGAAAAGTATTACTTTATCGAAAAAATGTTACAGACCAATTACAAAAAGAATAAACTGGGAAATAATTATATTTTTTGTTTATTGATGTAGGATTAATAATTTCGGAGATATTTAAGTTTATATTTGGTATCCAAGTGTTTCGAAATTACCTTTAAAGTTTAAAATGCATTTTTTTCTAAAGTGCTTTAAATGAGCAAAAAAATTTGAACATCTAGGTAATGCTACATCCTAACGAACAACTGTATTTGAGATAATTTGTTTAAATTACTGGCTAATTAGAGTAACAAAATGGCGTCTTTTTTATATAAAAAAATATAAATACGCTCATTTTTACATCATAACTTCTTTACTTCTTTTGCTACAGGAACGAGTAAAAAATAATGTGAAAGCTCAATTAATTGTCTTTAATTTCATTTCTTAGTATGCGTGACGTAGGTGTCTCAATTTCTGAGATATTTAACATTTAAACTGCATTTTACGGCTTATAAACATTCGGACGCCATTTGTAAACTTTCATATCTCCGAAACTATTAAATCTATGTAAATAAATAGACAAGCTAAATTCATCAGTTTATGGTCTCTACCCATTTTTCAATAAAACTAATATTTGGAAAAGGAAAACAAAATATCGTTTTATCGAAAATACCTTTATAGTTTAAACTGTATTTTTTTCTAAAGCAAGTGCTGTATACAAACCAAAAAATTTGACATCTACGTCATGCTATATATTAATGAGAAACAGTGTTTGAAATTCTTTTTTTTAATTATTGGCTAATTACAGTAACAAAATGGCGACGTTGTTTAAAAAAAAATGTGTAGACGCACATTGCTTCGGTCATAACTTCTTTGTTTTTTATGCTATAGAAACAAATAAAAAAACAGTTGAAAGCTTAATTAATAACCTATTATTCTACCTACTAGCATCCTTGACTTATGTGTCACAGTTTCTGAGATATTTAACTCTCACTCTAAATAATTATCTTATGAATACTTGGATGCCAAATGTAAACTTAAGTATCTCCGAAATTATTATTCCTACATCAATAAACAATATAATTAATTCTCAGTTTGTACTTTATGTAATTGGTCTGTAACATTTTTTCGATAAAGTAATACTTTTCGAGATACATGACGAAAGCCGTCGCAATTTTGAAGTTGTTATAACTTAAAAACTATCAATCTGTGTGAAAAATTGCATAAAACCTTTTCTTCTTAAAATTTGATTCTACTTCAGCTCCAATAAATATATATATTTTTTAAGTGCCACCCCCTGAGAGGGGGTGGCATCTACCCCCTATAAATTAGCAAGCCCCCGCACAATATAGAAACTTTTCTGTGAAGCTTATACTTCCAAAATGAACGAAATCCATTCAATATGACATTATTCCGAAGTTTTGCATATTTTTACCTCTAGGTACTGTACTATAATAATAATTATTATTTTTATTAGTGCAAGCATATAACATATAATCAATAAAAGAAAATATTAAATTTTTGCTTGCCATACTTAAAAAGGAACTTTGTGCTTTATAGTACGTCGGGTACATGGCTATATAAGCCAAAAATCTGCACTTTTTGATTGGGATGTGCCACTTTCTGTGGTCATAGTTGATGCCAAAACTTTCCAGATAGGGAGCCACTTTAAAATCCGTGCAACACCAAAATGGCGACCATTAAAGGTGGCTGCCATTAGCCACAATGAATGTTTTTTTATCTCAGTTCCTAATGGTTCGATTTTTCTTTTCTTTTTTTTTTGTTTGAAAGCTCTTGTAAAGAAGACACTTTTTTGTCCCTATACGTTTATCTGTACACTTTAAGCACTGAGCAATTTAAAAAAATATATATTTTTTAATTTTTAAAGATATTTCTTTGCACAGTGGGACAAACTGAATCTGAAAACTTATTTCATGTAATGCAACTTTCAATTGATGTTAACTTGGGTACGTTAACTTGGTCATTGTAATAACTTTTTCAAAATTAAGCCTATAAGTATTATAGTGACAGTGAAATAAAATTAAATAAAAACTTATAAATACTTCAAAGAGAACTTCATGCTTTGTTGTTATTTGATGGCAATCATTTTTTGCTCATATTTGACCCATATACTCGGAAACACAAAGGTCACTTGCTGTCTCAAAATAAGTACATTTTCAAAAGAAAAATTGCATCAAGGGATTCTTTTACTATTATACCTGATGTTACTGTACTATTAAAACAATTCATTTTATATATCTGTGTTAGGTAAATAAACGTAATTTAATTTCTACCCCTTTGCATCTTTTTATTTTACTGTTAATAAGGCAATACTTTAAAAGTGGAAAACAAAAAATGAGGACAAATTCAAAATATTTAAATACTTATAGGCCTACCACGGAGTAATTACATTATCAGATATTAATAATTAATGTCTATTTGCATAAAAAAATAACCTAATATTTTATTAGGTTCTTCTAATATATCTTCAAATTCGTAACAATGAATAATAAAAAACGTAACTGTTATATTATTTTGGCGTTCAAAGAATGAATATATTTCCTTTAATAGCTGGCCCTCCATTAGCGTCTCTACTGTAAACAGTAATGGTAGTGGCGCAGTATAGCAAGTACTCCTATTATATTGTGCTTCGTGACGATGCATGTATCAAAGAAATATATATTATAAAAATATAACCTACTGAGGCCCGATTACATTGGCAACATCGCTGGGACGGAGAACGAACGCTAGCTATATTCTTATATACGGCGGGCTTTGAAAGGATCCGTAAATATATCCGGGCTCTGAAATATGCCATATTTATATAATTGAAAGAACAATAATAATTAGCTACCCCTAGTGGCTTCCTATTAGAAAAGATTCATAACAATCGCCATATCTAATAAATTTGTTAATTTATACACTCGGGAAATGCCGGGCTTATGAACGACCTGTCGATATATCGGGCTACACAATATACCGTCTATACCTCTATACCTATATATATATATATATATATATATATATATATATATATATATATATATATATATATATATATATATATATATATATATATATATATATATATATATATATATATATATATATATATATATATATATATATATATATATATATATATATATATATATATATATATATATATATATATATATATATATATATATATATATATATATATATATATATATATATATATATATATATATATATATATATATATATATATATGGATTTAGGACTTACTAAAGCTAAGTATGAGATTCTACGAGAATATAATGAAAATTTATTTGGAATAAATGGATTACCTCCTTATAAAACAATTTTGTCTACGAAACAAACATGCTATCCTGAAAATATTGAAGTTAGAGATGGTGGTGCTCAAATAGATTTGGAGTCACTACTAGATCAAACTGCACGTAGAATTTTTTCATTATTTTCAATCATATATATATATATATATATATATATATATATATATATATATATATATATATATATATATATATATATATATATATATATATATATATATATATATATATATATATATATATATATATATATATATATATATATATATATATATATATATATATATATATATATATATATATATATATATATATATATATATATATGGATTTAGGACTTACTAAAGCTAAGTATGAGATTCTACGAGAATATAATGAAAATTTATTTGGAATAAATGGATTACCTCCTTATAAAACAATTTTGTCTACGAAACAAACATGCTATCCTGAAAATATTGAAGTTAGAGATGGTGGTGCTCAAATAGATTTGGAGTCACTACTAGATCAAACTGCACGTAGAATTTTTTCATTATTTTCAATCAAGGAACTAAGAAAATTAAAAAATAATCATGGCGTTTTAATTGGGAAATGGGGACTTGGTGGTCCTTCGGGTCAGTAACAATTTAAACAGAGATGGTCTACTACTGATACAGGAAATGCAAAATATGCTTCAGTGTTCATGGTTATCATATGTGCCTCTAAATATTACATCGTCAGATGGAGAGATTCTGTAGAGAAATACTAGATCATCATCAGTCAGACTCTGCAGGCCCATTTATTTCCAGTTCATTAAAGAAACGCCAGAAATAACTAAAAATACATATGAGTATTATTGTAATGAAATCTCTTATTTATAAACAACGTCAATAAACATGGACGAACAAAAATATAGCATTTCTCACAAACTATACTCTACTATGTTAGATGGAAAGTTTGTAATGTTTTAACTGGACAAACTTCTTCGTCTTCATGTAATATATGTGGTGTTACTCCGAAACAAATAAATGATTTGGATGGCCTCGTAACATTAAAATTTATTGAAGAAAATTGTTATTTTGGTTTGTCTAGCCTACATTGTCGAATTAGATTCATGGAGTGCATTTTACACAATTCCTATAACTTAGAATTCAAAAAACATGTTGCAAAAGATGGCAATAAATTATTTAAAAAAAGCAAAAAAGGAAAAGGTACAAAATGAGCTGAAGTCAAAATTATCGATACTCGTAGATGTGGTACAACAAGATCATGGAAGTACTAACGATGGTAACATCGCGAGGCGTTTTTTCGAAAAACCAGGAATCGTTGCTGATGCTACCGGGGTTAATATCCAACTAATAAAAAGATTTGCTACGATTTTACAAGTCTTAATACGCGGGTTGGATATTAACTGTGAATAATTTGAAATATATGCTTTGGATACCGCAAAACTATTTGTGAATTTGTATGGTTGGTATAAAATGTCTCCAAGTCTTCACAAAGTTTTGATTCATGAGGCTCATATAATTAAGCTCTTTGGTCTACAATATGGTTCACTATCAGAAGAGGCCCAAGAGGCCAATAAAAAGATATTTAAAAAATCTCCAGCAAATTATAGCAGATTGTTTACTCGTTCCCTTTGCAATGAAGATATTATTCATATTGCCTAAATGGTGGTTGTGGCATTTTCTTAATTTTTCTATATTTCTTATTGGGATGCTCAGCCCCATGTAGAGGTTATTTTCCAGTAAAATACTGGTTAATTGTATTATTTTGTAGATTTCAGACATTGTTTAGAAGAAAATACATGTGGCAGAGCATCCCAATAAGAAATAGAGAAAAATATTATTCATTACATGCCTATTTCCTCAGATCCATTAATAAGTTCCTTTAGAGTTCAAAGGGACAAAAAAATAAAAAAAAATGGGACACGATGCTTCCGGGTTATTAAAAGATTATGACAGTGAAGACGGAACAGATGAAGAAAATGAATCTAACAGCGCATGATAAAGAAAAACTTTTAAATAAATATTTAAAAAAATTAATAATAAACAAACAGAAATCCAGAAAATACGGACAAAAAAAATAAAGAAAAATATAATAAAAAAAAAGACAAAAACAAAAAATAAAAAAAAAAAACAAAACAAATTTAAAAAATGAGGATATTATTTAAGTTACAGACACAGGTGGTATTATTAACTGTAGAACAGTCAGCAATATTTTGCCTCTTTGGGGGAGTTTTTTCATTAATAATGGGAGTTAAAGGGGTTTCCAGAGTACTAGGATTAGGTTCTTCTAAATGATCATATTTTTGTCACTTCTCTAAGTAGTTATTTGGTGCAGCAATGGCAGAAATGAAAAAAGAAGTAGGAGTTGGGTAATTTAATTTCAAAGTTTTCCGGACTTGGTAGAGCTCTTGTTTTTCACCTATCCATTCCTCCTGAATTTTTTAAAAAAAATTCTTTAAATTCAGTGACACTTTCTGCCCTTATATTTCCTTCTAAGTATACAAGATTTGATTGTTGATGTTCTACACTTGGACAATAATTGCTGAATTTTCAGTCGATTTCGTATATGCACACTTAGAATAGTCTACGGCATCTGCATCGAAATGATAGAGCCCACATAGCCCAAATCCATGTATTAATGCCTCCTTTTTTAAGAAATCTCTTATTGTGGGGTCAAGTAAAGGTGCAAAATTATATTTGGTAAGATGTTGATGGATATTCTCCAGGCATGAATTGTTATTTGCCAGCCAAGCTTTAACGGCCGGAATACTGCAACATCAAGCGGTTGAATTATGTGAGTGGCATTTGGATGAAGTGATGTGACTATGATACCATTCTCAGCGTAGAATTTACTTAGATGTAATATTAAATGACTCGTGTGGCCATCCAGAAGCAAAATTATAGGCATTTGAATATTGAAGGATAACAACCACGGATGAAAATAGTTGGTAATATATTCATAAAAAGTTTCTGAATTCATCCACCCTTTATCAGACTTTCCTATAGCCCACTCAGATGGATCACTTCACTATTTCTGCTGATAATCGCACATAAGGGAAAATAATCATTGTGGGTGCAGTTTTACCTGCTGCATTCCCGGCAACTAAAACAGTAAGAGGCTCCTTGTCATTGTTACCTGTAATTTCGGACACATTCTTTTGTCCCCGAATTCCTAACACTTTCTCTGATTTAGGGCACAACATAAAAGCCAATTCATTTGAATTAAAGACTCTGTCGGGGTTTTTAGGATATCAGTACGGCCCTCTTTCGTTAAAAGAGACTTTGTGTCCCTAAACCATTCCTTCAAATCATTCTCGGTTACGGATGCTCGGGAAGTGACTAATTTTTCGCCAACCCGTTTTGAAATTGAAAGATGCCTCTTTAAAAATAAATTGAGCCATTTCCGTCCAGGTTTACTATCAGTAAATGGATTTAGTGTTCCCATTTCTCTCACAATTTTTTCTACAGAAGCTAAGTCCCATACCAATAATATTTCATGGTCCTGTGATAAAACAGACTTAGGGCCCATTTTTCTTTCTACGGAACTTTTCCCAGTAGATTTATAAATTAAACTTGACCTTGGGACTCCATATACTTTACTGGCTTGTGTAGGTTTCATTCCATTTTTAACGGCAGTTAATGCTTTGTTCATTGATGCCTTTGAATATAAAAATTTAGGTTTTTTAAGCTGACGATTATTCGGCATGTTGTTTGAAAATGTACAATCTGAAACAATAAAACCACAAATTGACATTATTTTCTAATAATTGAAAATTCTGTCAATTACTGGTATCTGGCCATATTTGAGAACCAGTAATTGACAGCCTTATTTTCTAGACTATTTTAGAAGTTTTAACAAAAATACTTGGTTATGCGTCTTTAATGAAACTAACTTAATTATGCTCTCTCAAAAAATATTTAAATAAACTTACCTACATAAAGATGATTTCAGATTTCAGATCAGTCTTCCTTGTGAAACTCTTAAGAAAATTCAACGTTTTTACTTTAAACATATGTGACTTGCTCAGCCTACAACACACTAAGAAATGCATTTCATAATTAGATGGCCAATGCTATCTAGTGGCTCCTACTTGTTGCGGAACTAAAAAACTATTAGTTTAATGGATTTAGGCGCCAATTTATGAATTTTGTCAATTACTGGTATACTGCCAATAACTGATGCCATTACCCTTTATTAGTTATCGATTTTGGCTGGCGAGTATCTCGGAAACTATAACACAAGAAGAAAATGAATATAGACATTCTTGTAGGAAATTTAATTTAATTAAATTTTGCATAAAATAATTGTTCCCCTACGACGCATCGTTTCCGAGTTATAAGCGAAGAATCTAAAAAAGGGACCTTTCCACTGCCCCCCCCCTCCCCCCTCCTAAAGCGACAGGGCTAGGGACGGGGACTTTTAGTATGTTTACCTCCTAACTACCACTACTCAACTCATTCCTCCATGTCCTCCTTCATTGACTGGACTATTAGTCAAATCTAGCGGTTAGTAAAGTAGTTTCTGTTTTACCGGCAGGACGATGTAATTTTAATATTTTTAATTATTAAATCTTTGACAGAATCACATCTGCCATCTTCAGGTTCTCGCTGATAGCTGTTTACTTTGTGCTTCTTGTTCTATGAACTGAAACATATTTGTACATTATATATTTTTACAAATATTTGATATAAGTTAATAACACTTGTAGTCAGAGATGAGTCGAAGAAACTTTCCACATTTGATAAATATGTAAATAATAGATACCAAATAAGTACACCCAATTATATTATTTACATGACTTTTACAGACTTTTATCAAATATGGAAAGTTTCCTCGACCCATCTCTGCTTGTAGTAATATTATATTTGATTTACTATAACTATTTGATATTTTGTAATTCGATTCTTGATCTGTTAAGTCATAAATTTATTATTTATATATTATTTATGTTATTTTAAATATTAGGTTATAAAAGTAACATTATTTTAAATACAACTTAGTGAAATACATTTAAAATCATTATTATTCTTGCTTTCAACGACACCTACTTTAAATTACTGATGCTGAACAATGGGGGAAGTAAAAACTTTAACACGCTTCACGATTTCCATTTGAACAAAGCTTTTATAAACCTTTTATAAGTGCCATTCATCTAAGCTTATAGAGTTAATATTGATTCCTATCGCGATTGTTTGATAAAAAGGTTCTGTTGTATTTTATGAAATATAATAATGCTTTTGAAAACTTCACTGACAACATTCCATACAATATGGGTATAATTAATAACTGAATAGCATAAATCCTTTCATTAATATTTTCGTAGAATATTACTTGAACATCAATCTTTAATAGGTAGTTTATTATGATTAATTTAAATTTATAATGTTTTTTTATACAATTAAAAATTTATATTCTGATTATTTATAAGTAATGATTAGACTCCTTTAATCTAATACATGTAAAGTATTAGTTAGTATCTACCTATGAAATAAATTTAGTTTCTTTTCTGATTATTTATTTACCTCGCTACCGAAGGGATTGCGAAACGTAATTGTGAAAAAATCACTGTCAGAGATTTTTTTCGGATTTTCACGTTTCAAACTATGTAGGGTATATCTTTCAATTCCGTTAGTCAGTCGGTCTATCTATCTGTCTGTTGCCGCTATATATACAAAAAAAATAATAGTTGGTAGTTGACGCTATTGCCAACGGAGAAATGATATTGTTACATGTTCCACTCCCAGAGACATCTATGAGAGTTCTCTCTACATTAAGTTAGTTAGTTCGGTAATCATCTCAGAGATGGTGCGCGGTGCTAACATCTACTGGAACATTATGGAAATATGTAGAAAGATCTAAAACTACTTAGCCAAGGGTATATAAAGGCATGGAGGAGCCGAATACAGTCAGTACAGTTTAGTTAGCAGTTTAGTTCAGATAGCAAGTTTAGTAAGTTCAAAGAGATCAAGAAGTAAGCAAAGTGATCAAGTGACTGAACTATTGAATTATAGTACTTAGTGTAATATTAGTGAAGTAATTATTTGTTGTAATTAGTACGTAAGTTAATAAATTAGTATTTAGTGTTACTCTGGTGTTATAATTTCCGTATCCACGATACAGCCCAGACAGCACAATATAATCTTAGAATATTCCTGGAATATTCTCTTGAGAATAAAGAATCATTCTTAGAATAGGCCGTGAGTATATAAATTCTCCAGGGAATATTCTTAGAATCGGCCACTGGGAATATCCTACATAAACCTAGATTATTCCTTTAAGAATATTACCAAATTATTCCAAGAATAATCCAAGAATATTTATATGTTTCTGTTATGTTTGTATCTGTTTAGCTCGCGTAGATTCTAATGTCTTCTAATAAACCACAAAATATTATATGTATTTGAATGTATCTTTATTTTACATTGCTTGTCATATCATGACATGCATAAACTCCTATATATATATATATATATATATATATATATATATATATTACTATTATTTCTAATCAATAGTTGCATATATAACAATCCTCCTTACTAAATTAAAACAAATGAACTATTTCAATTTTACAATAATGCATATACAAAAATATAAGTTTATAAACCAAATCTCATAGGTGGTTTTCTAACTCTGTTTGATCGCCTTAATGGTAGTTCTTGACTTTTGGTAGGTGTTTCTAATATTTTTTGGTATCGGTGGTTCATCGTTTATTTCTGGTTCCGAGATATTCTGTGCGGTATCTCCTGAAGAAGTTCTAGCTGTGTTCAGCCTTTCCAGGTGTGGATTGTGATTGTTCTCTCTGTTCATAGTAATTGAAGGTATATAAATTACTTCGTTGTCAATACGTGGCTCCACTGATGTGCTTCTCATTTGATCAATGTGTCTCCTCCAAACAACTCCATTTACCAATATTTTGTAATGTAATTTTCCTTCACGCTCTATTACCTTTCCATTACACCACTTTTCATCCTTATTATGATAATTTCGGGCCAATACTTTACTTCCAATATCAAATTCTCGAATTTTATTTAAATTAACAGGATTTTGGTGTTCACGCATTTCCACAGTAATGTTTGGTCTTATCAAATCGATTCGTGGACGAATATTTCTTTTGAGCATTAATTCTGCTGAACTTCGACCTGTGGTTGCGTTTATCGTCTTCCTCTGTTGCATTAAGAACAAGCATATTTTATATTCTATATCGCCTTGATCTGACGTCATACATCTAATGCTTCTTTTTACGGTTTGCACATATCTTTCTGCTTGTCCATTAGTCGCTGCATGGTATGGTGCACTAAACTTGTGATGTATACCATTCGGATTTACAAACGTCTTGAACTCTTCGCTGATGAATTGTGCTCCGTTATCTGTTACTATAGTTATTGGTAAACCAAATCTTGCAAATATTTTTCTAAGTTCTCTAATGGTAGTTGTTGACGTTATTTTCTTCATAGGTACTACCTCTAGCCATTTTGAATGAGCATCAACCACTATTAAAAAGTACTGTTTCATAAATGGTCCTGCAAAATCCATATGGATGCGTTGCCATGGTTGACTAGGAAATTCCCATGGATGTAAAATAACTTTTGCCTCTTCTTTTTGTAACTTAGAACAACTAGTACAACTTTTAACTTTCTCCTCAATGCATTTATCAATATTCTTCCACCAACAGTAACTACGTGCAAGTCCTTTCATTTTAACCATGCCTATATGGGCACTATGTAGTTCTGCTAATATGATGTGCTGTAAGGATTTTGGAATTACCACTCTTATTCCTCGTAGAATCAATAGTCAGTTCATTTTTCTTTTCAGCAAAATCTGTTCCCTTTAAACTATTTCCTGACTGTAACAACATATAAAGTTTCTTCAATTCTGCATCTTCTTTTGTTGCTTTACTAATTTGTTTTGCTGTCACTGGTAACATTTCAATTTGTCTTAATTGAAATAGTGAATACTCGTCACAATTACCTTGCTTCTCTGTTGCATTTAACGAAAATCTAGAAAAATAATCAGCATTACTATTTTCTGTTGTTTTCCTGTAGACAATATCATAATCAAATCCAGATAGAAATTGAGCATAATGTAACATTCGTGTCGCTATCATAGCTGGTAAATTCTTCTGTGGATTAAATATTGTCGTGAGTGGTCTGTGATCTGTTATCAATGTAAACTTTCTTCCATAGCAAAACTGGAAAAATTTATGTAACGACCAAAATATAGCTGTAGCTTCCTTATCAATCTGACTATGATTTTTCACTTTTAGTCAATGACCTTGAAGCAAATGCGATTGGTCGTTCAACTCCCTCGATCCTGTGAGATAAAACACTTCCAAGTCCGTGCGGTGAAGCGTCTACCGCCAAGATGAGTGGATATTCAGGATTGTACGGTACTAAAACTCGATCACTTGCAACTTCTTTTTTAATCAGTTCCATAGCTCTACTCTGCGCAGTCGTCCATTTAAAATCAATACCTTGCTGTAGTAAATCATGTAATGGTCTTAATGTCATTGACATATTTGGAATAAATCTGTGATAATAGTTCACAAAACCTAAAAGTGTTCGTAGGTCATTTACATTTTTTGGGTATGGAGCTTCCATCACCGCCTTTATTTTGTCATCACTTTTATGTAATTCATTTCTGTCAATGGTATGTCCCAAATAATTTACTGACGTTTTCAAAAATTCACATTTCCCTTTATTTAGCCTTAAACCATATTCTCTAAACTTTAGAAAAACCTGTTTCAATCGGTAAATCATTTCATTTAAATTTTTACCCAGGATTATGACATCGTCAAAGAAATAAGTTGTTCCATCTAAATTCCCCAACATCTGATCCATAAATCGTCCCCAAATGCTAGGTGCTGTCTTGACTCCAAACATTAACCTGTTGACCTTGTACATTCCTTTGTGAGTGCATATTGTCTGCAAAGCTGCGCTTTCATCTGTCATCTCCATGTGCAAATATGCTTTCCTGATATCTAATTTACAAAATAATTTACCGCCATTCAATTTTGCAACGATTTCTTCAATTCTTTTAATAGGATATTTGTCATCTTGTAAATGTTTATTCAAAGTAACTTTGTAGTCTGCACAAATTCGTACAGATTTATCTGCTTTAACTAGCGGAACAATAGGTATTCCCCACTCTGCATGAGCTACCTTTTCGATAATGCCGTCATCTTCCAGTCTATCTAATTCATTTCCAACTTTGTCAACTATAGCAAAAGGTACTGGTCTCGGCTTTACAAAAATGGACATTATATGGTTTTTAAGACGTAATTCACCTTTGTAATTAGATATTTTTCCAATTCCAGGTTGAAATAAATCTTGAAATGCGTCCAACAATCTGTTTAATTCGTTCTGCTGGTCTACTGTCTCCAATTTCTCAATTTCCTTCCAATCAATATGAATTTTCATTAGCCACTCGCGTCCAAAAACGGCATCAACTTTCATTGGTAATACATAAATATCATCATAAATTTTCTGATTTTTATATACAACCTCTACTGTAGCAACTCCTTCTGGTTCAATAATCTGTCCCGTATATGTTCGTAACTTAACATGTGTCTGTCTCAATTCTTTATTTGGGCATAAAGCTCTAAATTCCTTTATCCCAATTGACGTAACTGCTGCACCTGTGTCTAATTCAAATGAATGTTGTTTTCCATCTATGAAAAGTTGTAACATAAATTTATCATTCTTTGATTTATTTGAAATATTATAAATTTCATGCATCTGTTCCCTGTTTTCAAGTTCACTGTTACCGTATTCAATCTGCTTTGTTCCTGCTATTTTTGAATTTGAGTTTCCGTCATATTTCCTCGACCTTACTGTTTCTACATACTTTCGATATATGACCTGTCCTTCCACATTTGTGACAATTGGCATTTTTAAAATTACATTTAAAACTCATATGATTTCCGTCACCGCATCTGTAACATTTTCCTTTTAATTTTCCCTGGGTGTCATTGTTATTGTATGCTTTTGGCGTATGCTGCTTGCTAATGCTGTTTGTATTATTTCTCTTCATTGTGGATTTCAATTGATTCGTACCTTTCCCTTCTGTACCTTGAATTTGTTTACTTTCTATTTTTGCAGATTCAATAGCTAATGCTAATTCATATGCTTCTTTTAATGTTAATTTATTCTGCTGTAATAACTTTTCTCTAGTTCCATTATCTCTCAAACCACGAATAAATTGCGATCTTAGATGGATGTTAATAGTTGAAACATTACAACTTGTACATTTAAAATTACAATATGTGGTTAATTTCTTGAGCTCAGTAAAGAATGTTGCTATCGATTCTCCTTCACTTTGTATACGTAATAGAAATTTATGTTGTTCTGAAACTTCATTTAGTATGGGTCTAGATGATCTTTTAATAACTTAATTAAATCAATATACCTCTTTGTTTTGGGTAAATCTGGTGCTGTGAGACTTGTTAGTAGCTGATAATATTTTGTTCCAATGCAGTTTATTAATATTTGTACCTTTTTGTTATCTATTTCTTCCGCTGTTCCTGTTAGATTTTTCAATAATATGAAATTTTCTAAACGTTCCACATATGTTGTAAATGTTTCCTGTATATCATCATATGGTTGTAGTTGTATGCCTCCAATTATGTTTCCATTATTACTGTTACCTCCACTTTGAATTACTCGAATTAATTGTGCAATAAGTTCCTCAGCGCTTGCTGTCATTTTTTTTATGTCACACTGTTAGTTTATACTTTTACATAACCTTTAGATTCCTCGTCGACACTGTTATGTTTGTATCTGTTTAGCTCGCGTAGATTCTAATGTCTTCTAATAAACCACAAAATATTATATGTATTTGAATGTATCTTTATTTTACATTACTTGTCATATCATGACATGCATAAACTCCTATATATATATATATTACTATTATTACTAATCAATAGTTGCATATATAATAGTTTCAAACATATTCACAGCTTTTGCCTGGAATATATATATTTATATTCCTGGAATAATCTAGGTTTATATAGGATATTCCCTTAGGCTGGTTTCAGGAATATTCCCGTGATAATGTATACAGGTCCTCTGGTATACGTGGGTCACTTTTGGTAAAAGCAGAAATAAAACTAATACTTCATCAAAACGCACCTGTATGAGGAAAGACACTCGCAATTGTTTACAGCAGCTCCTTCAGCTTGATATCTGATTGAGTGATTATCTTACTTTTCGATTTAAATAATTATATAAAAATTAAAATGTAAAATAATAACAGTAATCTGAAAACCTTCCACTCCGTGCATATTAGTGCCTTCTTCCTAAAAATTCTAAAAATATGGGAAAATAAAATATTGAAAATATAATATTGCAGAATTATTTATTAAGTATTTAAATAAATATATTTATATTTTGAATCTATCTTAAGACTAATCTTCTTTGTCCTTTTCATTGTTTCTAAAACAAAAGAAAACATTTTATAAGATTTTTATTTAGAATTTAAACTTGTGTATTGAAGAAAGCTAATGGTAAATCCAAGAATCAACTCATATTTTTGTATTTTGTAATTACTTGGAAGTATAGCAGCGCAAAAAAAAAAATTTGAAAAATTGTATTGCTCAAATAGGCTTAGAATGTCATAAAACGTCGAGATTTTAAGTTTGAGCAAAAAAAAATGTACGTCGGTCTGTAACTATTTTTTATGCGCACAATTACTCTGGAACCGTTTAACATATTGACTTGAATTATATGTATTTCAACAAGGATTATATTCTGATCTTATTCCGTTGAAGGGTTGAGGGGTAAATTGGGTAAATAGGAGTACATAGGTAAATCAAGCAAGAGCCCATAAAACTGGTATTTAGTACATATAAGAGAAGCTAATATTTCAAAACATTTTTTGGCATTAGCCGCCCCAATGATTTAGCGTGTGTACAAGAACCAAAGGATTCAAAATTTGTTTTTACTTTATCCTCCACCTCCTAAAAAATCAAAATAGAAGGATATTATATCATCTGTTTAAAAAAAATTGCTAATATGATTTACTGTTTCTGGTGAAAAAACGATTCGCAGGAGGCCGTGTATGTAAATTAAAACCAAATTAATGTCACCTACACATAGAAATATTGTCACTCTACATAAAAAAAAAATATTCAAATCGTGCAAAAAATAGAGTTACAGGCTTGTTTCTCATTTAAGCAAGTATATGTCCGAACCGCAAACAAATATATTATGTTGAATAATTACCTGTAACTGTTGTGAAAAGTGCTGTTTTGGAAAACACTTTTTTGTCTTTGTGTCCGTGTAAACTGTAAAGCTTGGTCAAGTCATCACTCATTACTTTTCACATAAAGCGGTATGAACTTTCCTTGTAATTATCGCCACCCAATCTACACATACTATCAATCTATAAAAAAAAATACAAACAGGTAATTAATATCTTTTTACAAAAAATAATAGAAAAGATTGATTAAAATGAAAACTTAATAAAAGCTACTACAAATTATTTGTCCATTGCCTCTAAGCACAGAGGGTTATCATTTGCTAGTCACATATTCCAGAAAGTATATGTACCTGAAATTTCGAACGTTCAGTTGAACGAATTTAAATTGAAAATTTGAAGTTAATCGACTTGGACGTACAATTTTTCTGGTAATATTTGCTGGCAACGATACTATCGTTGCCAACAAATATTACCGTAAAAGTGGTACGCCTAAGTCAATTTATAATTTTTATTAATTTTTCCTTTTCAAATGAAATTCGTTCAAGTGAACGTTCGAAACTTCAGGTACATGGAAGTATAGTAATTTTGCGCTACAATTAAAATTTTCGCCAGAATCGCTTTCCAATAAATTACTTTCACTGCCACTATTTGAAACATTACTTCTAACAATATTCTCTAAATGAACACTACTTATTAAGTTCGTGGTGCCTGCAGTACTATGATTAAAAGTTTGGGAATTATTTTGACTGATGCAATCATAATTACTTTCTTGTAAATGTGAAGAATTTGTTGGTAAGCTTTGGTTCAACTGTAATAATTGTCTCTGATTTATATCATCAGTATTATGGTCTAATGGAATTTTAGAGTTCTATTAAGTTCTCTATGAAGCTGCGCCAGTACCAGTAGTATTTCTATCCCTGTTTCTTTTCATTTAAGTAAGAAAATATACAAGTGACCTGATGTCCTGTTAAATTTTCCCTATAAAAAAGGTTAATGTACTTACTTATTGTTCATCGGTCACTTATCACTTATACTACACATAAAAAACACTTAAGTATCTCAACAATAACAAACGATTAAAGCACGTAAATTCTGATATTGAGGTTATGTTATGAGATACGTAAATAGGAAAAAAACGCGGGTAGTTTAAAACACTATATACATGTGCATGGCTTTATTTCTGAAGTCTAGCCTTGGCTGCACTGCTCAAACCTGATAACCTGATAACAAAAATATGGATTGAGCTTTTGTTTAAAACTGGGAATAACATCATTGTATAATATAATCATTATAATCATAGGTATTAAATATTTTTTATTCATTGAAATAAATAATAACACGCATATATTTAAGTTACATTTCACAGAAAAAATTAAAAGCTTTTATAAAACGTTGAATTGGTTGAGTAACAATTAATATTATTCTTTCATTCTCAAAGTGTTAGAATATTCTTGACCCAGGAGGGAATATATATATTCCAAAATGAATATTACTATCATATTCATGCTGAATATTCCAGGTATATATTTAAAATTATATTACTAGAATAATCCGTTATCTTATATATATTCCAGGATTATTCCAGAATTAATCTAAATATATTCATTCTTTTTTGCATAATTACAGAATATTCTTAGAATATACGGTGCTGTCTGGGAGGGTGTTTACAATAGGGATGTAAACACGTAACAGTTGGTGTCAGAAGCGGAATTATAAGGTATAAGGGACGAAGAAGTCAGGCGAGTTCTTAGAACATCGCGGCATCAAAGTATTAGCGAAGCTTTGGTGCGTGCCCTTGAAGTAGCGGCTGCCTATAAAGACACCCCGCGGTCAGAAGTGCGTGCTGTGACAGTTGAAGAGGTACATTCGAACCAAGAGGACATGGTCACTTTACTGAGGGATGTGCTTAAAATGATGAGACAGTTATTGACCAAATCGGATTCACCGACGAAACAGAATAAACAAGGCGGAGTAAAACCAAATGGAAGTATCCAATGCCATCAGTGTGGCAAATTAGGGCATATTAAGCGAGAATGTCGACACCAAACCCCTGAGAAGGTAAACGTTGCAATTGTCGAAGAGACGTATTGGTACAAAAAGAATCTGGAGGCTATACTGATAGACTTGCAATTGCTGACGAGTTCTTCAGGGAAGTAGTGCAACTAACAAGGTAGTGAACAGCCTAATGGGGGCATCCAATATTGTAGCTGCGGAAAACTAGGTCATGTAAAACGAGATTGTCGACATCACGATCTGAGAGAGTAACTGCAGTAGTTGTTGAAGAGTTGCAACAGAAGGAGTTTAGAATAGAACATGGACATGACATATTTCGTAAGAATGCAGATGCTTTATCAAAAGGACCATGCAAAGAAGATTGTAATTGCTGCCATCATAAAAAATTACAAGACATGGTAAAAAAACTGTCAAGATAGAGAGATTCCACATGATTGGAGAAAGGAAGTGTTAAGACAAGAGCAACTAAGTGATACAGAAATTGGACCTATATTGCGAGCAAAGGAAAAAGGAACCCGACTAGAATGGAAGGATGTTTCAAACAAAGGAGTAGGATTGAAAGCTTTATGGTCACAATGGGACTCACTTGAACGAAAGATCCAAAACTACTTACACAAGGGTACACAAAGGCATGGAGGAGCCGAGTACAGTCAGTACAATTCAGTTAGCAGTTTAGTTTAGATAGCAAGTTTAGTAAGTTTAGAGAGATCAAGAACAAGTATGTAAGCAAAGTGATCAAGTGACTATATATTTTTTAATTTCTGGCCAAAGTGAAAAAAATTGTAAAAAAATTTGCTTTTTTTCCGAATAATAATTCGGAATTAATAAATCTCCCACTTTCTATTATGTGCACTAAAGTGATAACCAATGTTAAATTCGATTGACTCAAGATATTTAAATAAGTAAAGTCACGTTTGACATTAGAAAGCCGATACAAAGAGATAAGTTTTCAGCCTTAATTGAAATTATTTGAAGTCAATATGATATACAAGCAAAATACATGTGTACATGTGTTCCACTATGGATTCATTAAGGTAAATAAAAATAATGAATAACACCCACTATACAATTTTTAATAAACAAAAACTAAACTATTCAAGTAATAACCATATATAAATTTTGCAAGTGTAGAAGTTCCAAAAATCGTTGATTAAATTTTAGACCTCCATGTTGGGACGGCTATATTTTAATATGCTTAATTTTATTAATATTCTTGAGGTTCACGTTAGTCCCTCTACATGTAAAAATTCTTAGCGTGTCTGAAAGTGCCTAAATAAACAGATATAGCCTATATTTATCTATACGGTGAATTGTTCGAGTACTTTAGGATGAGCTAGAAACTTGAAATTTGGCATGAGGTACCCAGCAAACACAGACCTCTCTGAGACATCGCATTAATGTCCATTGACTGGCATCGACTAACACATTTTGATTCATATATTTTGTGAAGTCAAACAGATGACAATACCCAACGAGATCGCATTATGTAATTTTATTGGTATTAGTGTCCCAACAATGAGCCAATGAAAAATATTAATCCTGCACAAGGCCATTTTTTTCCCAACCTTTTACTATTGCAGAACTTAACCTCGAAAATTACATCCAATTCAGCTCCAGGATATGATGAAATTAAGTAGCCAATATTACTTCCATCTGCCCAAAACCTGTACATTTTTCCCTTTAGACATTTTGAATGAGATCTGGCTTGAAGGCGCAGAATTAACTGCTTTAAAAAAATGGTAATTGTCCCTATTATATAAAAAGAGATTAGAATGGTGGTTAAACAACAACATCCCATTACTTCATTGTCAATTTGGTTTTAAGAAAGGTCTGGGTACGCTCGATGCCGTTACTTACTTAGTTACAGATATTCCAAACAATTTCTCGAGTAACATGTACTTAGGAGCTCTATTTTTAGACCTTAAGGGAGTTTATGAATGTGTAGATTTGAATATTCTCTTTGCCGAAATGATTAAAATGTCTATCCCGAGTTATACGGCTTGGGTAATTGTTAACTTGTATAAAAATAGGATGATTTATTTAAGAGAATCTAACAATAATAAAATTGGTTATAGATTTAATTCAGTAGAATTACCCCAGGGATCGGTACTAAGTCCGATTCTGTTCCATATTTATACCGCTGGTGTTCACAGTCATATACAATATCCCTGTAGTATTATTCAATATGCGGATGATTTTTGCTTTTACGTAACCCATAATAAATATGACCCCTGCATCGATCAACTGAGTGGCGCCGTTGGTCAGCTAGAGAGTTGGTTCCACAGATATGGTTTTGACATCTAAGCAGAAAAATTAGTGACAAATATTTTTACAAGACATAATACGCCTAATATTACTAAACTACACTTAGGAATCTGCAGTTATCCTTATAAAAATCAAATCACCTATCTGGTTATTACTCTCGACAAAAAGCTTAATTCGGGTACGTATATTGATCATATTGTGGTTAAATGCGAAAAGGGCATTAATTTTATAAAAATGATTTGTTAAAACATGATGGGGCGCTAATCCAAATACTCTTATTATATTTTACAAAGCTTACATTCGTTCGATAATCGATTATGGCTCCACATTATGTGGATCTGCTAGCAGCTCTGTTTTAAAACGCCTGGATACAGTTCAGAACAAAGCACTACTTATCTGTCTGGGAGCCATGAACTCCTCGCCTCTTATTTCTTTACATGCTAAAACTTCTGAGCCACCTTTACTTTTTCGAAGACAATTTCTTAGTAAGAAATATATTTTAAAAGCGGAATATAAAAATCTCTCTATTACCTCCAAGAATTCCCAACTAAGTATACAAGATTTAACTAATAAATATTGGTCGAAGAAAAACTCCCCACCCTTTTGCTCCAGTTTCCGAGAAACAAGTGTACCCTTCTGAAATATATTTGGAATACTTCGATCTTTTTTACCAACCTCGTATAATAATACCATCTTATTCAGAAATTACCATTGTGAATAACTTGATGTTTAACAACTTAAGGGTGGAATATGTCAGTCATTTGCATATATTCAATTCAGCAATCTTGAAAGGCCTGGACTATGTTAAGTGTAAAGTTACTTTCTCGGACTCCTTAAGCATCTTGCAAAATTTAAAAACAGCAAATATAAATAACTACCTTAACATAAACAGTTATGTCCTTCGAATTTTACTCCTTCTTTGTAGCCTATATAAAGAAAATATTACAATAGACTTTATTTGGGTGAAAGCTCATGTAGGCATTCACTGCAATGAGCATGTGGATAAACTTGCCAAAGAAGGCGCTGTATCTGGCAAAAATAAGTCCTACTGCATGTGTTTTTCTAAAAAGTATATGTCTATTAAGTGGGGGGGGGGGGGGGGGGAGGGTATTACAATCAGTATAAAAATGACAACCCAAATAATCGATATATCCAAATTGAAAACGATTTAAATTAAAACCCTTGGTTCCAACACTTAGAAGAAAGTAGAAAACTCATCAATACTATTACTAGACTGAGATTTGGTCATGCTTGCTTTTCACAACACCTGAAAAGGATAGAAGTTGTTGACAGAGTCAGATGTGCGGCATGAGGAGTCATCTCTGATTTGGATCACATCTTTCTTGGCTGTTCAAGTCATAGTAGAGCTACAAATGATTTTATTGGTAGCCTGTTAAAATTGAAAATATCTCTTCCAATTAATCTCCTGCATTTGCTATCCCTGAAGAATATACATATACACACACACACACACACACATATATATATATATATATATATATATATATATATATAATGTCGCAATATTCTCCCCAAACAATATAATATATTGGAACAATTCATTTCAAACAAATAATTAGTAATCTATATCAAATTAAACTCAGAAACGCCACTGATGGTGGTTACTTTATGCACGAGTGCTTGTGAGATGCAGAGGCACTCCAATCACATGCTGAAGGCAGGTTTGTGTCGTTAGAATAAAGCACTGCAGTTGAATTTAGTAATAAGTGTTTGAATTGTAAATAAATTTATTAATATGTCTAGCAGTAAGAAAATAGTGCATACCTGTACATTGGAAGACTTTATTTGTAAATAAGACCAAAACAAGGTATCGATAAAGTGCAACGATGCTTAAACAAACTTTTGCACAAAGCCAAACGGTGGCAAACCAACAGGAACTCTTGACACACATGAGAGGGTGGTTTGAACCTAAAAACAATAAAAATTTATCAATAAATAAAAAGTGTAATCATAAATTTAACAATAAACAATTAAAAAGGTGATAATTTGTAAGCTTAAACAAGCACAAACTTATAATAAAAGGACTACATAAGTAGGGTAGAAAATAACAAAAAGTTTAAACGGGAGGTTACGCTTGGAACCAAACTTCACAAGTATTTCATAAAAATACCTATCGTAATAGGATAAAATGTGTCAAAACAGAAACAATATGGTTTATACTTACTCTACGACGTAAGTTCCCTTAAATTAAACTTCAAATGGGGCCCACAGTGGGAAAATCACATAGCTGTCAGATGAGCTTTTCTTAAAAATGTGTAAAATAGTTTGTAAAAAGGTTTTTTCTTAGAGTATTTCACTTTGTTGTTATAGAGTTTGGCCAGGTCCATAGATTTAGTGTAGTTTTGTCCAACACATCATGTAGTATTTTGTAGGGGGTGACAAGTTTCTCCTCAAACGACATGCTAAAATGCATAGTTCAGTAGTAGTAAGAATAATAGAGTAAGGTGTTGAAATTGTGTTAATAAATGTTAAATGTATCTTAAACTATAAGCAGGAATATGGTTTGGTAGCTAAAATTAGGTATTAAGGCTAGAAATTGTTAAAATATGTCCGAGTTCACATAACCATGAAAAATTGCAATTGAGGCACAAATCAATATGTATTGCATATCAAAATACTCAGAAAAGCATGAGAAATAAGACTCAAGTAGTAAAATAAACATTTAATAAAACACAAAGCTAGAAAAAGTAAATTCATAATTTAAATTTCTCTTTCAAAAAAATCAAGACGTAAAATCCTGTCAAATACTTCATTTTGGCCCAATAGAAAGCCAGAATTTACAATTCAGTCATTACTCAACAACGAAGCTAACCGCACGTAAAAATTTAGCGGAAGACATAACCTAAAAATATTTTAAAGAAGAAAATTGAAATTTTGAAGTAAAGTAAATGTATTAAGTATTCAAATCAAAATAAGAGTATTGTAATGACTCAAAAATAGTTTCCTTGGTTATATGAAAACGAGAATTAAGAAAATAAATCTCAAATTAAGTAATATTGTAATTTGTAAACAAGGGCAGTTTCCCTACATGTAAAAGTCGTCTTCGAAAATATATTTTGGTACTCACCTCGGCACAAATTAAAGTGCAACGAAACAGTGCATCGTTTTAACAAAAATCCAGTATCCAGAGAAGTTTTATTTGCAACAAAACAAGAACGAAACAGAAGGATCGTCCATATCACATCAGCTGTACTGTCGATTGTCAACACTGCAGTCAAGTTAGCAACGACAACTAGAAGCGGATTTCTCTCCACAATCTTGGTATTTGCGGTCGCGCGGTAGCTACCGATCGGATGTTAAGGTAAAAAGTCTCACTAGTACGTAAGAATAAAAACCACATCAGAGTTTTCCTTTTTCATTTTGTTAACTAATTTCATTGTCAGATTTTAAATAATTATATGTTTTTAACGGCGCCCAACATTCATTTTTGTATAATTTATCACTGTAAAAATTCTTGCAAAACAACCATATTCCAGTAAATTTAATAAAATCAAATCTATTCTCAACTACAGTGTTTGATTGATCGTATAATTCCTGATTTGTTTCATTGAACCTACTTTAACCCTGAGAGGAGTGAGTCCGCAAGAACAGACACTCATGCTAAACAAATAAAAATAAAATTTATTATCGTTTTTCCACACAAAAATAGTGGGAAACATAATAAATATATGTCGGCCTGAACGTGGGGCGAGATATAAGATTACTAAATTAAATTTTTACAATCAGGAAACGATCAATTTAAAACATTTTACAAATTTTTAAAGTTCCAATTGTTATATAAAAGGTTTAACAAGAAATTCATTAAAAGGTTTATTAGTTCTGACAATAGTTGTGAGAAATTCACTTAAACATACATGAAATTAAGGTCAGGTAAGAAAGTCAATATGTCAGGTCAAGAACAAGAAGCTGGTTCATCTTCACAGCAAGAAGAACAAATTGGGGACACAGAACAAGTTGGGGCCACACAACAAGACCCTAACATATTACAAAAATTGATGGACATGGTAGCAGGCATGAACGTACAAATAAACCAACAAATGCAACAAAATAGAGAGGAGGTAGCGCAAAACATGGGACAAATCAACCAACAGATACAACAAAACATTGGACAAATAAATGAACAAATGCAGCAAAACAGAGAAGAAATGGTACAAAATATTGGAGAGAGAATCAACGTGCTTGAGGAAAATTTAAACAAGAGAATGGATGAAAAGTTAAGAAAAATAGAAGAGACCACGGCAGAACTAAAAAGTCAAGTAGAAAGCTGGGAAAACAGATGGGAAAGGATTGGAGAAACTATTAGTTGTGAGGTAAACGATAAGGTAAGCGAGGTCAGGTCGGAATTAAGGGCAGATATTTCAAGACAGGTAGAAAATAGGGTAGATGATTCGGTAATTGAGTTGGAAAACAAAATCAAAAAACAAGGGGAAAATTTGGCTAATAAAATAAAAGAACAGGAGAGTTTAGTTTTACAGAATACGCGGCTATTAAGAGAGGGAACACAAACACAAACACATACGCCCACATACACAAACATATGCAATAAGACAACATTCTTTTTCTACGGGGATAATCGTATCCATCCCAAAGTATTTATTACAAGACTCAGACAACACATGAACACGTTACCAAGGGGAGCAAATTTAAAATCCAACATACAGACCATGTTAAAGGGAGAAAACGAATATTGGTATTCCATGATTGAAAGTAGATTTCAGAGTATAGATGAGTTTGAAGAGCTATTAATGAAACAATATTGGAGTGATTTTACCCAGCAAAAGGTCAGGCAAAATTTGTTTAGTGGGAAGTATAATGAAAGACAAGGTTTATCAAGGGAAAATTATGTTTTAAGAAAGATTTATAACGTGATCCATTTAGAACCGAAATTTACGGAGGGTGAAATTGTTAAATATATTGCGAGACATTTTTCTCCAATCATTCAAAATGTAATAATCACACAAAGAATTAACACATTAGATAACTTGATTGAGTATTTGAGGGAAATAGACGATAATAATAATCAGAATGTCTATCAGAATATAAGTAGAAACGATAATCAAAATAATAGGTATGATAATGGGAACAGATTTAACAGAAGGGGTGAATTTTACCAAAATAAAAGCTTTAATGATCAAGGGGGAAATCAAAATAGGTATAATTTTAATAGTCAAGGGGCAAATCAAAATAGGCCAAATTTTAACAATCAAGGGGGGTATCAAAACAGGAATTATCAAGAGAGGTATAACGGCAATTATGGTAGATATGAGGGAAACACTAATAGATATGACAATAATCAAAGACGAGGTTATAATGAAAATCAAATTTACAGGGAACAAGGTAACAATGTAAATAGCAGGGAAAATAATAATCAACAAATGCCAAGGAGACAGGTACAGTGGGAAGATAGGAGACCAAATTATGATGAGTCAAAAGGGGGAAGTCGAACATATGCACAAGTGGCAAACACAAACATTCAAAGGGGGAGTACAATAGTTGAAAACGCACAGAAAGATGTAAATAGGATAGAGACTGTTGCGCAAATTAATACCAGGTCACAGGACCAGGATTTTTAGATAGGAAGTTTTTAAACATGCATAATTATGAACACCCGCGAGAGTACATCGGAATTGATACGGAAAATGAAATGAAAAATATCAAGGTTAGTCAATTGCCTATAGTAAACATTAAAATAAATAATATTATGTTAAAAACGCTAGTTGACACAGGGTCTGAAATAAGTTTAATTGATGAAAAGGTATTTAATAAACATTTTAATAATAACATAAACAACTGTATAAACATAGCAAAAATCAAATTGGTAAGTTTAAATGGGAAAAAGTTCATGGAATCAAATAAAGTTTTGAGCACTACTTTCAAGTTTCAAAATCAAGAATTTAAGGGGGATTTTATTATTGTGACGAACATGAATTATGATATTGTTTTAGGAGAAGACGTTTTATCGGAGATCAGGGCTAAAATAGACTTGGGGGAGAAAATATTGTTAATAGAGGGTGAAAGAATACCCATCTTTAATATGAATGAATTAATGGGCAAAGATCCCAAATTAAATGCGGTAATGGGCAAAGTTCCCAAAATAAATGCGGTAATGGGCAATGATCCCGAGTTAAATATAGGCGAAAAAGCCAATGAATTAATAAATAATTGCGGTAAGCATATGGTGGAAGGTACCACATATGTAGTTAATACGAGTTTTGTAAGGTCCGAAGAACTCCTGATAAACTGTCTCTCCAAGTATGATAAAATAGTACAAAAACTGTTACAAAAATATATTTCACTAATCAATTATGAGCCAAGGGTAGCTCAAGGGTATGTACACAAGTTAGAAGTAGATGAAAATAAGCCTTTTAAAAGTAAAACTTATCCCATTCCATTTAAACATCGTAGTCAAGTACAAGATGAAATTACAAATATGATAAAATCAAACATAATTGAAAGTGCTAGAACAAATTATATTAATCCACTAGTTATTGTAAAGAAAAAAGATGAGTCAATTAGATTATGTTTAGACGCACGAAATTTAAACCAGATAACTAAAGCACAGTTCGATGCTCCGTTGAATATCGATGTTCTACTGTCCAGGGTTGGTAAAAATATGATTTTCACTAAATTAGATTTGAAGAATTCCTTCTGGTTGATTCCTTTGCATCCAGACTCACGGAAATTCACAGGTTTTAGTGTGGACGGCCACATTTTTCAATTTAAAGTAGTGCTTTTTGGTCTGCAGTCAGCTTCATCCGCGTTGGTACGTGCAATGCAAAATATTCTTGACAGGTACGACAGTTTCTGTTTACACTACATTGACGATATTCTCATATTTTCTGAAACAGAAGAGAAACATGTAGAACATTTAGATATAATTTTAAATGCACTAAATGAAGCAGGGCTGAAGTTAAATATTGAGAAGTGTGAATTCTTTCGCACATATGTTAGATACTTAGGCTACAAGATCAAACAAGAAGGAATCAGTATTGGGGAAGAAAGGGTCAAAGAAATTAAAGACTATCCGAGACCTACAAATCTAAAAACATTGCGAGGATTCCTGGGGGTGTTGAATTATTATAAGAAATTCGTACCTAGACTGTCTGAGCTAGAAATTCCTCTCATAGAATTGCTTAGGAAAGACATAAAGTGGGAGTGGGACCAAAGGAGAGAAGAAGCCTTTGAAAGCGTGAAGAAAAATTTCCATGATAATTTACTGCTTCACAGCCCAGATTTTTCACTACAATTTACCTTGAGGACAGATGCGTCGGATAAAATAATAGCCGCTGAGCTTACGCAAATGCAAGGGGGAGTTGAAACGCCAATTTGCTTCATATCCCGAATTTTAAAACCCTACGAAACTAGGTATTCAACTAGCGAAAAAGAAATGTTGGGAATTTTATATTCTTTGAATAAGCTATCATATTACTTAATGGGAAATCACTTCATAATAGAAACAGACCATTCAGCGTTATGTTTTCTGATGAAAAATAGGTTTGCGAACAACAGGATCTATAGATGGTCTCTGTTAATACAAGAGTACTCGTTCACGATTAGACACAAACCGGGTAAGCAGAATGTCACAGCTGATGCGTTGACACGCAATCGTCAAGTTCACACAGATGAAACAAACACCTACACAGTGGCTCTGAACACTCTATCTCACACAAACGATCTATACACATATGCACAAGTCACAAACAGCCAACAACAATTAAACGACTTAAGAAACAAAGTACAACAACATTCACACAGAGGATTCACAATAAAAAACAATTTCATCATAAAAACAATCCTGAACGAGGAAAAATATGTTATAGACGAAACTTTAGCTGCAGAAATTTTACTAGATTTACACATTAGGTATGGGCATATTGGAATACGTAAAACGTGGTTGATTTTTCGGGAAACATACTATTGTATCAAGGACTTACCACTAGCGAAAGAATTAATCAGTAGATGCCATGTATGTTGTGTGGGAAAAAACAAAAACCATATCAACAAGAATACGGTGTGCAGTATCACAACCGATAGACCTTTGAAATTAATAGCGATCGATTTTATAAGTAATTTAATTCCTAATGAAGATGGGTATAAACATATTTTAGTTGTGATAGACATATTCTCGAAATATATTAAGCTATATCCCACCAAACAATGTAACACTACCACTGTCTTAAGAAATTTAAATCATTATTGTCAAACGATAGGGAAACCGGAAAAAGTACTAGCGGACAACGCTACATATTTTAACAATGATAGAATGATAAATTATCTGAACAAGCGACAGATAAATCTAGTTTTTACTACTATCAGAAGACCCAACGCTAATCCGGCAGAACGCTATGTCCAAGAAGTCATAAGGTTCCTGAGAATAGTAGCACATTATAATCACAGGGAATGGCCATCAGCCGTGGGTGATGTGGAGAACTACATAAACAATGTGCCCAATACGGTCACGCAAATATCTCCAATTTTAATAATGTAGGGGCAATCACCAGGTAGACCCTGGATTAATAGTGAAAGGTTAAATTTACAAAATGTACATAGAAAGGTAAAAGAAAGAATGGATCGCAATGCAAAAAGATACATCGAGAGAGAAAACAAAAAGATTCTCAAAAAGGTCAAATTTAAAGAAGGGGATAAAGTCATCGTTAAAAGACTAAAAATATCTGATTATAGTAACAATATATGCGCGAAATTACAATATCCTTATGAAGGACCATACAAGGTTAACAAAGTAATAAATGAAAACACCTATGAACTACGAAACATTCACAATAATTCAATAAGGGGGAAATTCCACATAGGTTTGCTCTACCCATATGACCCTGGTTAAATGAGTCATATTAAGTACGCAAAAGCACGTGTATCTGTTTGGTTCGAATATCGCAACTTTGACAGAACTAATAAATTTATCACACGTGTCAAAATTTATTATTTAAGGGGGAAATGTCGCAATATTCTCCCCAAACAATATAATATATTGGAACAATTCATTTCAAACAAATAATTAGTAATCTATATCAAATTAAACTCAGAAACGCCACTGATGGTGGTTACATTATGCACGAGTGCTTGTGAGATGCAGAGGCACTCCAATCACATGCTGAAGGCAGGTTTGTGTCGTTAGAATAAAGCACTGCAGTTGAATTTAGTAATAAGTGTTTGAATTGTAAATAAATTTATTAATATGTCTAGCAGTAAGAAAATAGTGCATACCTGTACATTGGAAGACTTTATTTGTAAATAAGACCAAAACAAGGTATCGATAAAGTGCAACGATGCTTAAACAAACTTTTGCACAAAGCCAAACGGTGGCAAACCAACAGGAACTCTTGACACACATGAGAGGGTGGTTTGAACCTAAAAACAATAAAAATTTATCAATAAATAAAAAGTGTAATCATAAATTTAACAATAAACAATTAAAAAGGTGATAATTTGTAAGCTTAAACAAGCACAAACTTATAATAAAAGGACTACATAAGTAGGGTAGAAAATAACAAAAAGTTTAAACGGGAGGTTACGCTTGGAACCAAACTTCACAAGTATTTCATAAAAATACCTATCGTAATAGGATAAAATGTGTCAAAACAGAAACAATATGGTTTATACTTACTCTACGACGTAAGTTCCCTTAAATTAAACTTCAAATGGGGCCCACAGTGGGAAAATCACATAGCTGTCAGATGAGCTTTTCTTAAAAATGTGTAAAATAGTTTGTAAAAAGGTTTTTTCTTAGAGTATTTCACTTTGTTGTTATAGAGTTTGGCCAGGTCCATAGATTTAGTGTAGTTTTGTCCAACACATCATGTAGTATTTTGTAGGGGGTGACAAGTTTCTCCTCAAACGACATGCTAAAATGCATAGTTCAGTAGTAGTAAGAATAATAGAGTAAGGTGTTGAAATTGTGTTAATAAATGTTAAATGTATCTTAAACTATAAGCAGGAATATGGTTTGGTAGCTAAAATTAGGTATTAAGGCTAGAAATTGTTAAAATATGTCCGAGTTCACATAACCATGAAAAATTGCAATTGAGGCACAAATCAATATGTATTGCATATCAAAATACTCAGAAAAGCATGAGAAATAAGACTCAAGTAGTAAAATAAACATTTAATAAAACACAAAGCTAGAAAAAGTAAATTCATAATTTAAATTTCTCTTTCAAAAAAATCAAGACGTAAAATCCTGTCAAATACCTCATTTTGGCCCAATAGAAAGCCAGAATTTACAATTCAGTCATTACTCAACAACGAAGCTAACCGCACGTAAAAATTTAGCGGAAGACATAACCTAAAAATATTTTAAAGAAGAAAATTGAAATTTTGAAGTAAAGTAAATGTATTAAGTATTCAAATCAAAATAAGAGTATTGTAATGACTCAAAAATAGTTTCCTTGGTTATATGAAAACGAGAATTAAGAAAATAAATCTCAAATTAAGTAATATTGTAATTTGTAAACAAGGGCAGTTTCCCTACATGTAAAAGTCGTCTTCGAAAATATATTTTGGTACTCACCTCGGCACAAATTAAAGTGCAACGAAATAGTGCATCGTTTTAACAAAAATCCAGTATCCAGAGAAGTTTTATTTGCAACAAAACAAGAACGAAACAGAAGGATCGTCCATATCACATCAGCTGTACTGTCGATTGTCAACACTGCAGTCAAGTTAGCAACGACAACTAGAAGCGGATTTCTCTCCACAATCTTGGTATTTGCGGTCGCGCGGTAGCTACCGATCGGATGTTAAGGTAAAAAGTCTCACTAGTACGTAAGAATAAAAACCACATCAGAGTTTTCCTTTTTCATTTTGTTAACTAATTTCATTGTCAGATTTTAAATAATTATATGTTTTTAACGGCGCCCAACATTCATTTTTGTATAATTTATCACTGTAAAAATTCTTGCAAAACAACCATATTCCAGTAAATTTAATAAAATCAAATCTATTCTCAACTACAGTGTTTGATTGATCGTATAATTCCTGATTTGTTTCATTGAACCTACTTTAACCCTGAGAGGAGTGAGTCCGCAAGAACAGACACTCATGCTAAACAAATAAAAATAAAATTTATTATCGTTTTTCCACACAAAAATAGTGGGAAACATAATAATATATATATATATATATATATATATATATATATATATATATATATATATATATATATATATATATATATATAAATAAACATTTTGGAAAGCTCGGCATAGTAAATAAGAGTTTTACTTCATCGCCCACTCGTCTAAATTTAGATTGTTCTTTAACTAGTCGGACGTGACTATCCTTCATTATTTTTACAGGAATGGGGTTTTACCAAGTTATTAGTGAACAATTCGGTAACGAAACTATGGTAAAATTAAAAAATTTGGCGAATTTATACATCAAATTGGCAGCTTCTAAAAACAGAAAAATTTTCCTCTTACAATGCAGAAAGAAAGGAGTAATACCCTCTCATATTATCAACAACACTAGAAATGTAGAAACACTCATCGATGTACACAGTGGACGGACGGGACAACAAATGAACAATTTTAATAAAAGGTTAAAGGACAAAATACTAAATTTAGAGATCAAAATCACTCATGGTAATCTCAAAGCGTTGGAAAGGTCCCTTGAACAAATTCACATTGATTTACAAAATATTTTACCAAATGATATGTTACAAGAATTTATCAGAAGACAAACAATCAAATATAACAAAGAATTTCATAGCATTAAAAATTAAAAAATTAATATTAATAAATTAAAAAATCTTGAACAACAAGTAACGTTTAACATAAAAGTAAAAGAAAATTGGCTTAAGAGTCTTTCCAACGTTGAGATCCCTGATGACATCAAAATTTTCTTATCTTTGGGTTTCAAATTCTGTATACGTCCTAATTTTCAAGACATTTCAGCAACAAAGATATTATCAGATATAGAATTTTTAATTTCAAATTTTGACATTAACAAGAAAAACTTATTTAGATCACAAGTCACTAACATCTTAACAAATTTTCTTCATAAACCACATAAACAAAATTCATTTTTTAATAATATTTTCAATAAAAGTAAAAGGTTCCTTAAAGAACATGCAGAGTTGATAATTACTAGGTCAGACAAAGGTAATGTTACCGTTATTATGAATAAAAGTGATTATATAGAAAAGTCGCTAGATATACTCAACGATGCAAGTTCTTATAGTAAACTAGAAAGAGACCCTACCTCTACCTTTCAACAAAAAGCTAACAATTTTATTTCTGAACTCAGTGATGAGGAAAAGATAAGTGAACACGAGACTAAAAAATTAAAATTTTATAATGCAGTACCAGCAAAATTCTATGGGTTACCTAAAATTCATAAACCAACATTAACTGTCAGACCTATTATATCTAGCATCGATACACCAAACAGTAATATAGCTCAATTTATCACAAATATTCTTACTTGGTCATACAATAACGACAATGAATACTTCATTAAAGACTCGTTTGCTTTTTCTGAATTCATAAATGAAAAACAATTACCTGATAACCATGTTATAATAAGTTTAGACGTAGTCTCATTATTCAGCAATATTCCGATTGAGTTAGTTAACAATAGCATAGAAAAAAGATGGAATACGATTAGCACTTATTGTAATATGCCTTATGAAAAATTTATAGAAGCCATTAAATTGATCTTTGATACAACGTACTTTACTTTCGATAATAATTTCTATAAACAAATACTAGGTACCCCAATGGGAGCTACCGTTTCACCAATAATTGCTCAGTATGTCATGGATGACTTGTTAGATACATGTATTCCACAACTCAGTTTTGCATTACCTTTCTTGAAAAAATACGTAGATGATATCATTTGTTCAGTACCAGCAACAGGTATAGATGAAATTCTAAATATTTTCAACAGCTATGATACGCATTTACAATTTACATTAGAAAAGGAAACGAATATGAGAGTACCTTTTCTCGATACACAACTTATACGAAGACCTGATAACACAGTGATACTAGATTGGTATATTAAACCAACTAGTTCAGGCAGGTACCTAAACTATAACTCTCATCACACCGAAAGAATGAAAATCAATCTCGTACTAGCTATGAAAAATAGAATACAAAAAATATCACATTCGTCTTTACGCAATGCTAATATTGATAGACTCTACCGTATCTTACTAGATAACTCATATCCTCCACATCTTTTAAAAAAATGGCTTTACAATACAAGAAATAATGAGAATCAGAATAACTTTGGCGCAACGGAAGCCACCAATAACAATGATAATATAATTCCAATAACATATGGGTCCATTCCGTTTATAAAAGATCTGTCTCCAAGATTAATTAATGTCTTCAAAAATGAACAAAACATAAAAATTGCACAAAAAAACATCAAACATATCGGTAAACTGTACACCAAGCTTAAAGATAAAGACGATCCAATTAAAAAATCAAACGTGATATATAGTATTCCTTGTCATAATTGTGAAAAAAAGTACATTGGCCAAACATCAAGATCACTCAATACACGAATGACTTTACACAAAAGCAATTGCAGAACGGAAAAACGCACTTGTGCTCTTTCAGAACACTCAATAGACACTGGACATCATATGAATTTTAATAACTATAAAATCTTGCACACCGAAACTTACTCAACAAAAAGACTTTTTCTTGAAATGGTAGAGATCAATAATGATGAACATAATATGAACAAAAGGACAGATATTAGTGGTTTAAGTACAATTTATTCGTATATATTAAAGTTAGATAAAGAAAAACTCAGCATAAATGATAACAATAGTAGTTCTACGGAACCACGAGACCCAATATTATATTAAAAAAGTGTTTTTGATCAACAATTTAATAACAAAATCTTTTAACAAAAAAAATTCAAACTGAAATCATAACTTTAACTCCCCTAGCAATTCTTAATGAGTAATTAATTTAATAAGTGATTGGTATATAACAAGAAGTGCAAGTGGACAATGATCAGTGTGACAAATTGAAATAATAATTAAACGTAATATTAATTAAAATTGTTTAACTTCAATATATTTCCACAAAACCGTGGATGGAAACCATCATGTAAACGTAGTAAAATTTAATGAAAGTTCTTTGACAGTTAGATACAAGATGGCGCCATCATAGGTTCCTGTGGTGTTTTTTGCTATACATCACATGGCTGTTTCTGAAAACATGAAGCAGAATGATGTCAGTGTTAATCTTTTAATTATTTAGCAATCAATTAACAATGAAACCAATAGATTACATAAACATCATAAGCAATTGTTGCTCATTTCCAATAGTACGATAGTGAAAATGTTTGTACAGAAGTTCACCAATTTTAAATTATAACCTCAACTTACTAGTAAGTTAACAATTATAATATTATAATTAAATTTTACTAATTTTCATTATCTAATTGTAGCCTTGAAAAAGAAAATAAACATTTTCGAAAGCTCGGCATAGTAAATAAGAGTTTTACTTCATCGCCCACTCGTCCGAAGCCCTACTAAATTTAGATTGTTCTTTAGATTGTTAGATTGTTATATATATATATATATATATATATATATATATATATATATATATATGTTAATATATATATATATATATATGTTAATATATATATATATATATATATATGTTAATATATATATATATATATATATATATATATATATATATATATATATATATATATAAATATATATACCGGGTGCCACAGAATAGTGGCTCCCCCATATATTGCCTTTATTTTTGAACTTATCCGTTTGAAAAGTAGCTGTAAAAATGGATTTTTGGACATAAACAACGGTACGAGACCATTTCCGGTTTACCCGGAAATGACCGCAACTTTCGATTTTTAAATGGAACACCCTGTATATTTTTACATATTTGGATTCAAGATAACATTTTGAGTATACCGTGAGATTTTCGCGAGTTTTTGAGTCGATGTTCAGTTTTTTTAAGCATTTTAAAACATTCGTCTAGAGTGCTTTGGAATACCAAAATTTGTTCTGCGGCAAGTAAAGTCCAAGGGAAAAATATAATTTTTCGTTTAATTTCATTAATAACTATTTACGACGCCTTCAAAATTGAACAAATCACTTTTTTATCGAAAACTTTTTTTTTTCAAATGGGAAAGTGGTGGCTCCTAGTGTTCAATAAATTATAGATTTTTTTCTGAATTCATTGATGTCCATTTCAAATCTATGCTATTTGTTTTTCTATTTTATTAGATTTATTTAAAAATAAAAAATCACTCAAAATAATTTTTATTGATCCATATACTTTGCACTAGTACTTATACCTATTAAGAAACAAAAGAGAAAACCAAAAGGCTAGTTATTCACGTTTCATTATTAGACATATGATTTTTGCAAAGGCAACTACGTTAAAGTTCAAGAAGAATTATACTGAAAGTTTTTATTTTTAAATAAGTTCAATAAAATAGAAAAACAAATAGCATAGATTTGAAATTGATATCAATGAATTCAGAAAAAAATCTATAATTTATTGAACAGAATGAGCCACCACCTTCCCATTTGAAAAAAAAAGTTTTCGATAAAACAGTGGTTTGTTCAATTTTGGAGGCTTCGTAAATAGTTTATAATTATATTTTTTAAGATTATATTGTATAAGACTAGCAAGTTGACCACTATCATTTGTCTGTTCCATGACCTATGGCATACTGAGGAGAACATAATAAGTTCGAAACCGGTCTATGTCTGGTTAGGAAGAGACAAATGATAGTTGGTTACTGATCACGATTTGAAGGTATAATCCAATGCAGGTCGGGGTATTTGCCCGCTGAGTAGTTGTTTCCTTCAAATCCTATTTCATAAAACAGTGAGTATAGTCCACTAAGGCTAGAGGTCGCCGCTCTTGGTACTTGCAGAAAAGCAAGTCGCTATACGCCAGTGACATTTGTCCGACGTATAGTAGCATCTGACCATATGAGAGTTTACCTCTCACCGTCACTTCATTTGATTCAGTTTGTATAAGACTAGCAAGTTGACCACTATCATTTGTCTGTTCCATGACCTATGGCATACTGAGGAGAACATAATAAGTTCGAAACCGGTCTATGTCTGGTTAGGAACATACAAATGATAGTTGGTTACTGATCACGATTTGAAGGTGTAATCCAATGCAGGTCGGGGTATTTGCCCGCTGATTAGTTGTTTCCTTCAAATCCTGTTTCATAAAACAGTGAGTATAGCCCACTAAGGCTAGAGGTCGCCGCTCTTGGTACTTGCAGAAAAGCAAGTCGCTATACGCCAGTGACATTTGTCCGACGTATAGTAGCATCTGACCATATGAGAGTTTACCTCTCACCGTCACTTCATTTGATTCAGTTTGTATAAGACTAGCAAGTTGACCGCTATCATTTGTCTGTTCCATGACCTATGGCATACTGAGGAGAACATAATAAGTTCGAAACCGGTCTATGTCTGGTTAGGAACAGACAAATGATAGTTGGTTACTGATCACGATTTGAAGGTATAATCCAATGCAGGTCGGGGTACTTGCCCGCTGAGTAGTTATTTCCTTCAAATCCTATTTCATAAAACAGTGAGTATAGCCCACTAAGGCTAGAGGTCGCCGCTCTTGGTACTTGCAGAAAAGCAAGTCGCTATACGCCAGTGACATTTGTCCGACGTATAGTAGCATCTGACCATATGAGAGTTTACCTCTTACCGTCACTTCATTTGATTCAGTTTGTATAAGACTAGCAAGTTGACCACTATCGTTTGTCTGTTCCATGACCTATGGCATACTGAGGAGAACATAATAAGTTCGAAACCGGTCTATGTCTGGTTATGAATAGACAAATGATAGTTGGTTACTGATCACGATTTGGAGGTATAATCCAATGCAGGTCTGGGTATTTGCCCGCTGAGTAGTTGTTTCCTTCAAATCTTATTTCATAAAACAGTGAGTATAGCCCACTAAGACTGGAGGTCGCCGCTCTTGGTACTTGCAGAAAAGCAAGTCGCTATACGCCAGTGACATTTGTCCGACGTATAGTAGCATCTGACCATATGAGAGTTTACCTCTCACCGTCACTTCATTTGATTCAGTTTGTATAAGACTAGCAAGTTGACCACTATCATTTGTCTGTTTCATGACCCATGGCATACTGAGGAGAACATAATAAGTTCGAAACCGGTCTATGTCTGGTTAGGAACAGACAAATGATAGTTGGTTACTGATCACAATTTGAAGGTATAATCCAATGCAGGTCGGGGTATTTGCCCGATGAGTAGTTGTTTCCTTCAAATCCTATTTCATAAAACAGTGAGTATAGCCCACTAAGGCTAGAGGTCGCCGCTGGAGGTTCCTTTAATATTAAGAATAAAAGGATACTATTTTCGTTTCTTAACTAATTTTTTAAGTGGTCAAAAAGAAATTAAAACTGCAAATTTAACCCTTAAAATATCCAAAAAACCCTTTTTCGGTCAATAAAACACTGTTCCACCCCCATTTGGAAATCAAGATTTTAGGGTTTTGTTATACTCGCCATGATAAACAATTTCCGCCGGGTCTGCATCCATCTTAAAAAATTTCCCAACCTCGCTATTTTATTGACTAAATCGACTCCACTATAATAACAATGCCTAATAATAATAAGAATGATAATAATAAACAGTAAACACATTTAGTTTTTAAAAGTTTATTGAACAATAATACAAAAGTTTGTGTACTTAATAAAAAAAAATGTGCAGCGGACCACGGCGAAAACTCGTTTTTAGTCAGTAACTTTTTTTGAATTTTTCAGATTCATTTTAAACTATGCAACTGTAAAATTCTGCTTTAATATATTCTTGTTTGTTAAACCACATGCGCATGTTCGTAAAGTAATTGTAATTGGAAAAAGTAATTGTAATTGGAGAAAGTAATTGTAATTGGAGAAAGTAATTGTAATTGGACAAAGTAATTGTAATTGGAAAAAGTAATTGTACTTATAGAAATAATTTGTAATTAGATAGTTCAAATAATATAATTACAAATTACAATTCCTTTAACAATTTTCCTGCAATTACAATTCCAAATTACTATAATAAAAAAAGTACTTTTATAGTACTATTATAATTACACGAAAAAAAAAAGAAATTGTAATTGCTAATTACTTTTTCACCAGGAATTATCCAGCTCTGATGAAACGCAATAGATACGATATATCAGCTTCTAATTAATGTATCATCCACAAGGTCTCTAATTTCACCAAGTTTCATTAAAATATATTAATTATTTTTTAGTAATTTCGGATTTTTGTAAAATTAGAAATTTTCGTGGTTTTTATTTTTTGCAAAAAAAAGACAAAATGGCTGATAGAATTTAGACCTATGTAGTTTTGTCCATCATTTGTTTGCAAAATGTTTGTTTGGCTTGATCCGATGAACAGAACCCCAGATATTAAAAAAGAACGAGGCAAAAACACCGTTTTTAAAATTCCACTCTACCTTCCTGATAACTTACAGATTGCATTTCAGAAAAAGAAAATTACCCCGAACTATTGTTGAAATCATAATTTTAATGCTTAGTTTTATTCGACTATTTAAGTTGTGTTTCGAAAAGGTGAATGTCGTATATGCAGCGGGTAATACATTCTAGTGTATTATATATTACATATCCGTACACAAGTGCAGAACCTCTACAGAGTATACCAATCTTGCTCTCCTCCTACCTGTAATTGTACATACATATTTGCCTTAATGCCTTGAATAAATCAGTTGATAATGATAAAGTATCGCAGACATGTTTAGGTGTCCCCTAAAATAAAGGATAAAACATAAAACAATCAGTTATATTAAATCTTATGGCAATTTTATAAATAAAATTTGAATTTTAAATTGTTAAAAATGTCACTATCCAAATTACCATTGCTATATAACGGTACTTATATTAATTTGTTGTTCTTAACTCTTGCGGAAAGTATTTCTTCCACACAAATATATATTTTCGGTACTTTTTAGGATGCTTTACTTACGAAGTTTTTAAAGCTAGTAGACACATTAGTGTCTATTAACTCTCAGACTATTAAGTCTGTGAGCAAAGGTACTTCCGTGGGATTTTGAATGATAAAGGTATGAGCCTGGTATCAATCTCTTCGTCAAGAAACGTAGATTACGAATTGGTTTGGTGATAAGCTGTAAATTAGTGTGAGAAAAAAGTTATGACTTAAAAACAAAATGGCGTCAACGAACTAAAGCACAAGGCATTGGAGTTGTCTTTAAGGTAGCAATAACATGTTTATTAGATACAGTGTGTGAAGTGGCGGGCTGGGCAGAGGGAGTTAGAATTGCAACATCGCGTGTGCCAGCTGGCTGAAATGAAATAACTGAGAACGGGAATGCTTCACTGGTCTAGCGCCGACTCTTTAATCTATGCCGCCGACGGGCGAGTTTGCTGTTACCTGGGTTCTCATATCTCTCGCGCTACGTGGAGTACATGCCCAGTCCGCAATTACACGCACTGTATAAATGCTACTGACTACACTTCTAGGAATATTAAGACTCCTCGCCAGTGACGTAGGCATAGAGGAAGGGCGACAGGAGTCATGAAAGTAAAAATTTGCAATACAGCGTGTCCCTGCCAAAAATGTCAAATAAAAAAAAGTGATGCAGTTTTATTATTTCTATAAGTATTATACATTGTAACCACATGAATTTACAGATACAACTTTAAAGAAATTCTAAACTTTTTATCAGTTTTCCATAATATCTTAAGAGTTCCAGTCCGTCATTTCTCCAGTATCTATCGTCTGTAAGACACCATTTATCAATATGTTTTTATTGTAACTTTCCACATTGTCTTTATATTAGTATTGATGTAGATATACATGCCAACAAAAATGTACTGCTTAAATCGTATATTTACAGATGTATTTTTATTGTAAATTTCCAGATTGCTTTTTTATTAGTAATAATTTAGATATGCATGCCAACAAATGTACTGTTTAAATTGTTGCATATTTCAAATAGTAATACTAACATAGTGATAAACAAAAATCCTTACTTCCTCTAGCGTTGTAGCCTAAAAGCAATTAATGAGTTAACAGTGAGAGAGACTGTTTTACTTTTAATTTAAGACTAGGTAGTGTTTGCCATGGACTAAGGCTCTCCATCTGGTGATGCTTGCCTTGGATTGTTGTATATGTAGATAGCGCTGCCATTTTTTTCCGACATTTGTTTATGATATTTTTTATCTGCTGGTTAAAGGTTAATTGACCATATGCTGGATACGGCCACCAGTGTTGCCATCTGTAAACAAATAAATGTTGCCAAAAAACAGTGGCAAGATAAACTTTTTAAATTATGCGCCATTATGCTGACACCTAGTTGGTAGAATATCAAATAATTCCTTTATCATTTCATTGGCTGTTAGCTTCTGGAATCTGATTTAGCATTCAGATTTAAAGTACACCAAAGTACGATATCCAGGATATTTCAATGTTGGATAAATATTATGTATTCCTATTTTATTCAGTTGCCTATTTGGCCGACAAAAGAAATCGTCCAGAAATTTATGCCAAAATGTTTCAAAAGACATTATCCTACTATTCGATTAATACTGGATAGGACAGAAATTTTTATAGAAACCATCAGACTATGTGGTATAAAGTTCGACATATTCTGTTTATAAATCTCATAATACTGCAAGAGGAATTGTGAGTATTACTCCAAATGGGTTTGTTTGTTTTGTTTCAAATTTATACCCAGGAAGAACTACTGAAAAAGAAGTGGTAGTTAAAAGTGGCATATTAAATAAATTAAATCCTGGCGACTCCATTATGGCCGATAGAGGTTTTACGATTGATGAAGAATTACGAGAATATCAGGTTCACTTAAACATACCTCCTTTTATAAATGTAGAGAGGGCACAATTTAGTCGAGAGGATGATCAAACTACAAGAGATATCGCAAGTAAGTGTATTATTTATTCAGTGCATGAAAATTTTATTAGTTCACTACAAATTCTTGTTTGGGCCTAGAAAGACTGTATTATATGTGTAATAATTTCAGATGTTCGGATTCACGTCTATTAGAAGTATTAAATTGTACAGAATATTGGATTTTACAGTTCCAAATACAATGGCCGACCAGTTAAATGAAATATGGACCATTTGCTGTCATCTTACTAATTTTACACGTGTACCTCTTTTAGATAGATAAATCGAACAAAAATCAAAAAAGTTATAATAGTGTTACACTCTTAAAGGTGACACATAATTCTTACATTCTTGTTATAATATAGATTTTTTTTAAAATAAGGAATCTTCTGTATTTATTGATACACAATATACTTTTGATCACACATTTGTTTAATTATACTTAAACATACCTCCTTTTATAAATGTCTCAGCACCTAGAAAAAAAAATCTGTAATAGATTACCATTAGGGATTGCATTACCGGTTAACCGTTAAACAGGACAAAAAACACATGATGATAATTACCGGTTATTTTAATTTTTTACCGGTTATTTCGGTAAATTCTGAACTTACGATATGTCACGTATTCAACGTTTCTATTTATGTCAGTGACTAGTATTCACTAAATATAGAGTGACTGCCCCCAACACTGAGCACTTTTAACAATAAATAAATAATATTATAAAAAGTAAAACCCAAACACCAAGCCCCAAGAAATACAAGTAAGAGAGACATTGACAATATCTTGCGACAGGAAATTGAATATTTCACTGCCTCAAATATCCGTGGAAACATTTAGAAGAATGTTATTACCAATTCTTATTAACTTATCGACCTACCAATATCGATAGAGGAAGGGCATTTTCAGTTGGTGGTATTCTATGTACAAATATCAGACGACTAACAGATACAGCTTTGAAAAACTATTTTAAAAAATATTGTATTTTTAGATTAGGTATTCAGTAAATGCCCTATTTGAGTTTATGTTTGTAATTTTTGTTATTTACAGAATAATTATTTATTTAAATTTATTTCATTTATATTTTTTCCTTTTGATAAAAAAAACTTTTGTTTGTTCATTATAATAATAATAACAATAATATTAATACATTTATTTTACTCAAAGTAAAAATGGTACAAATTGAACTGTAGAGCGTTTCTTCCATTTGCCCAAATACAAATAACCTAAATCTAAGATTATAAAAAGATTATAAAATATTAATACATATAAATCTATAATTTCAAGAAAAAAATAATTATTATTTTATTTGTTAATATTCAGTAATGAATTGTAATAATCTAACAAATGTCATATTTTATAATAATAGTAACCATAATAACAACAGCAGCACTCAGACATGCTAGCAGACAAGGGGGACGGGCAGATCCCACGAAGCGAAGCAAAAAGGTTAAAAGTAAGTAAAATTATATCGGAAAAAGAAAAGGAAATATACGCGCATCCACAACGCAGCATCAAGTCTCCTGCTTCTGATCAGCCAAAATTTGATTTTTGACAATTTTAATAATTTTTTTTGTTTTTTTGATTTATATTGTTTATATTCATTTGGAAGTTCATTTCAAAGATGAGATGCAAAATACGTAAATGATCTTTGAAAAATCGCAGTTTCGTGCTAAGGCACCAAAAAATTTTGTATGTATCTTGTATTATGCAAGTGATCTCGTGAAATTAACTTATTTCTTAAGTACTGAGGTTCGTCATTATGAATTATTCGCCAAATAAGTGTGAGTATGTGTAAACGTCTGCGGTTTTCCATGTTTAATATGCTATGTTTATTTAGATGTGGTGATAGTGATATATGTTGTCTATATGGGATACTGTAAATATAACGCATACATGAATTTTGAGGTTTTTGAATTTTCCTTTTTGCTGTCGCCGATAATAACTTTCCATATACAACATCACCATAATCAACTAAAGATAATACGAGTGAATCACAAAATTTTGATTTACACTCTCTAGATATGTCTTTCGCAAAACTGTATAATTTTTCAATCGACTGTAAGCGAATTTCAATTTGGAAAATATATGTTTCTCAAAGCTTAATTATATTAATTATACGTATATAAAAATGTTTTTTGTTACATTTAGTTAATTTTGTACATGGAAAAAGGCAATTGCCATTTTCGCCACTCTAACCATTCATTCTAAAAATTACCGGTAAATACCGGTTAACCGGTTATTTACATCTTTATTTACCGATTTACCGGTTATTAAAACTTCCGGTTAATTGCAATCCCTAATTACCATAAATTAAAATCTGAAATTAAACATGTAAACTGGGGCAAATTTTACAACGCTGAAAGTGTAGATGAGGCCACCAATATATTAATAAAAAATATTACCGATAAAACAAATAAAATAAGATTAACTCATAAACAACGGAAGAGATCACCGTGGGTAAGTTCCGGTTTATTGAAATCCTTGGAAAAAAGAGATAAACTATACAAACAATTACAAGACGATCCTAATAACATAAATTTAAAAAATGAATTTTTGGTTTACAGAAATAAATTAAATGATTTAATAAAAGAAACAAAAATTATTATAAAACAAAAATATTACATAACAGTAAAAGTAGTAAAAATATATGGAATGTAGTAAATCAAATAACTAACAAAATCACAACTAATCATTTAATTAAGGAAATAAAAACAAGATCCGGAGAACTTACTTCCGATAGTTCAAGACGGTGCCGCTGAATTGCGCTCACATTCCTAATGAACTCCTAATTTGACACTCGAACTGCGCACACTTTGGTTCAGATTTCACATTTTTCAAGACATACAAAAGTTTTCCATATTTATCTCATATGTAAAACAACGCTTCCTATAATTATTGTTTATTGGTTGGATATATTTAAAAAGAAAGTAAACATTAGATAGTCATAACAACATAAAAATATTGAGATTGTACGCTTAACAAGCAACCACGATAAAAGACGTGATGCTGTTAGACGTACCATGAGGCAAAGGGAGACCGAGCAAAACATATAGTAATGTCTATTATGACTTGTGGTATCTATTCTCATAGTAAAACAACGCTTTTTATAATGATTGTTTATCTTACAGAGTTAGACAGGGGTGATAAGCAGTGTTACCAACATGGTGCATCTAATATGGCGGACGCAAAATGGGTCCGCCATATTAGATGCACCATGTTGGATCCGCCATATTGATTAGGTTAGGTCCGGTTCACTTTTAAACTTTGAATGAAATGATCACATGCATTTGTAGTCCTTAAAATACTTGCTGTTTTTGTAGCCCATATTGTCGGTGGAAATAGAGAGTCACTTTCGATATAATTTTCCACTAAAAAATGTATAAACTGATCCAGATTGTCTTGTAGTTTTTCGCTCATAAAATGTTTGTTAGTTAGTTAGTTTGTTAGTTATTTCTTAATTTTTCTGTATCCCAATAAGAAACACAGAAAATGCCACAACCAACATTTAGACAATTTGTATTTAGTTATTCCTACTTTTAGTACCTGGGAGCAGTGAGCGCAGTTCAGTTTGGGAATAAAGTACCTGATTTTAATGTCTGCGCAATTCGAATGTGACCCTCATTAATGTGTGTGCAATTCGAGTGTCCCCGTTCAAGAATAGCCAGGAATGATCTTGGCGCCATTCTATAGAGTGTAAAATTTTGCATAAGACCTTCCATTTGCTTTTTGCTATTTTCTTTTTTTTAAGGCCCCACAGCAAAAAAAAAAAAGGTGAGGAGCCTTCCAACAAAGACACATGTTTGGCTATACCTCTAAAACGGCCCAATAAATCAAAATTCTACAAGATATAAAAAATAAAGACTATTATTTTTTCTATCGATGGTATATTATTTGTATATGTTATTTGTTTATATAAAGCCGTCAGTGGCGTACAAAGAGAAAGCTGCACATGTTCATAATGAATTTATTTAAAATAATTTATTATTGTTGTTACAAACAATAATAATTTTGAACAGGTACAATCAATATTTTCGCAGTTTTTAACAACAATAATAAATTATTTTAAATAAATTCATTATGCACATGTGCATCTTTCTCTTTGTACGCCACTGACGGCTTTATATAAGCAAATAACATATACAAATAATATATCAATCGATAGAAAAAATAATGATCTTTATTTTTTATATCTTGTAGAATTTTGATTTATTGGTCCGTTTTAGAGGTATAGCCAAACATGTGTCGTTGTTGGTTGTTGGAAGGCTCCTCACCATTTTTTTCGCTGAAACGTGACGTGAAACGTGACGTTTCAGCGAGGCCACTGGCCGGGTTAGCTCAGGCGCCCGCTACGCCTCCCACATACAGTCGAGGACCGATAACACGGAGCCCTTCGCGCATGCGCGCTCTAGGCCCAAGCATATATAAGGAACCGCACAGCGCGGAGAACGTCAGTCCAGTTCGAGCAACGAGGAGCAGCAGCAGGCAGCTTTCAGCGAGAACCTGAAGATGGCAGATGGGATTCTGCCGAAACGTCGTTTAACATGAAAATATTCTACTTACTTCCAGCTATAGGCTCCATATCAATTTAATTGAATAGTTTACCAAAAAAGTTCAAAAATAAATTACACAAGATATTTATTAATAACGCACACAACAATCAAAAATAACCACCTGCCACAAACACCAAGTTTAGACTGAAATAATTTCAAAAGTGATACTACCCGATTTACAAAAAAGGTTGTTTATTATACCCAGGTAACAAATCAAGTAATTGGACATAATAATTCGCAGAAAACTCGACCTTAGTATGTTTGTATTTTGACGACGATTTCTTGAAAATTCGCCTGTGTGGCGTCGCATAGTGAAAACTTTATATTCATTCTTATGAATGATATCCACAATGACTGTATCTTCGCTTTCATGGTCTTTTATGAAGAGATTAAAAAGTTAAAAAATATTCATTAATACTTCGTAAAAATATATTGTTTCTTTTTCCTTGACCAAAAATTATACTTTTATTTTTAGTACCACAATATACTTTCACTTTCATGGCCTGGACCAAAACATATTTTCCTAAGTGGAAATTCGGTGTTTCTTCGGATTCGCTTGGTTGAACCTTACCTTTTAACGAAATCATATCAGTCCTTTTTTGCTAGTTTTTGGCTCTGAAGTTTTCCAAACTTGTATGTTATGATCGAAAATGCCTTTAAATGAATTTTTTACCTAAATCAAATTTTCATTTTGCTTTCGACTTAAGTCGATTCTGAGAGGTTCTATATCATAAACACGTAATAATACTCAATTTGACACCATTGAACACTTGAGAAAAAGATGGTTTACGATACTATAAAATGACGCAGGAATTTTACGGAGTATTGAAAGTTCCTTAAAAAAGACTTAGATTGTACATTAGGGAAAATGGAGGACATTTGTAATAGTTTTTATAATTGATAATTAGCAGTTTCCTATGTTTAATTTAATTATTTTATGTACTTAATATTTCAAAGTATTCTTTCTGTAAAATAATTTCTTAATAAAATGTTGTAAATGCACGTTGATTTGTAAACATAAATTACTCGAATTATCGAAATTCAATAGAAATATCTTTTTTATTTTTGATGATTTGAAAATTATTTATAATTTTTAGAAATGAGTAAAAAATCAAATAAAGTCATAAAGTAGTTTTATAAATGAGTAGTAAACAGCATCTGCGATCTAACTAACTCGAATGAATGTTACAATAGAATAACATACAGGGTGTAATTAGTTTCATATCATTAAAAAAAACTGGTAATGGGGACCGACTAGGCAAACAAAAAACCTTAATGACTTTTTCCTGTAGGGGCACTTTGAAAAAAAAAACTGACCTAGGTCAACAATTTGAATATTAGGGTAGGAAACGTTTAAAAAGCACTGCCCTTCTGGGTCAATGGACGCGTAGTTCCCAATTATACAACTTTTAAATTGTCATAGAAAAGTGCAAAGATTACCGACCGACTCGTTCTCGCCGGCCCGCGCGGGCCGCGGTTTCAAAGCAAAGAAGGGCGGCACCTTTGATGACCGCCTCAACCGAACCAATTATAAAAATGTAAACAATTCGTTATCTCTTTTTGCAGAACTGCAAGCAAATGATGGGCATAGAGGTTTAAACACAGCATTTCTTTATATGTGTGTTTTTTTAATTTAGAACAAAATATTGGAGCTTTTATTGTTGTTTATAATTTATCAGATTTAAATGTGTTTTATTAACATTTGTACCTAAATGAGTGTTCTGGGTTAAAAGCTTAAAAAAATGAGTACTTAATTGTTGCATGACATTGGGAAATAAAGAGTTAGACGTCCGAGATAAGATAACAGAAAACAATTATGTGTATTTTAAGTTAGGAAAAAATCTGATTTATTTAACGAATTGCCAATCAGGTGTCGAAAACTAAAATTTTCGATAAATCTAAAACTATTGTTAATTTACATAAATTATTCGAAATGGCCTACGTCTGCATCAATACACTTTTTGACACGTCGAACTAAGGACATACGCATTCCATTCAACACATTTGGTAAATTAGGATAATTTTTCATGGTTTCTATGCACATTAAAATACGTTGCTGCAATTGTTCCAAAGTGTCAATTGGATCGCGGTAAAGCAGAGATTTAAGATGGCCCAAAAATAAAAATTCATCACATTTAAGCAGGCCATGGTACTGGTCCGTCACGCCCAATCCATCGTTGAGGAAACTCCCTGTTTAAAAAATTTCGAACAGCCAGACTAAAATGAACTGGCTCGCCATCATGCATATACCACAGTCTTCTGCGCCTTGCCAAAGGTACATCTTCCGACAAATTTGGCAATGTTTGTTGTAAAAAGTTTATGTATACATCATCATTTAATCTAGCGGGTAATTCTATAGGTCCAATTATTTCAGTACTGCAAATTCCTGCCCATAAATTAACGCTGAACCGTCGCTGAAAATGTGCCCTTCTTATTACATATGGGTTTTCGTCTGCCCAATAGTGCATATTTTTAAAGTTTAAAAAATCCTCATTTGGCGCGTGTTTTCTCAAAATTCACCTACAAAATTCCATTCGCCCAGCATAATCTTGGGGTTCTAGAGCTTGGACACGTTGATAGTGATAGAGGTGTAAGTTCATATCTCTTAAAGTCCTCCACACCACAAAAATACTCCCACTTGGTTCGCGATATCGCGGGTGCTTAAAGTTGGATCCTTTTCTACGAGTTTCAAAACTTGAACCTCCCCTTCAATTACCCTGTCTTGCCGTTTTGGATCTCGTTCTCCTCCATGTCCATCAAGACGACTTGTTTCCCGAAGACGCTGAGCAATGCTTACAAATGTACGTGCACAAGGATGACATCGATTAGGGAATATGCATAGTGGTTTAAAAGATGAAAGCAAATTAAATGAATCTAAAAGCTATGCGAATGTTGCGGCAAATGAAGTGGTAATTATTAAACCCAAAAATAAACAGGATTCCAAAAAAACAAAAGAAGTTATACAAAAAAATTTAAAACCCGCCACACTTCAAGTAGGAATAACTCAGTTAATGGATATTAAATAAGTAATAAAATGCAAGAGTAAAGAGGAACAAGAAAAAATTAAAAAAGCTGCTGAGAAGAAATTGCCTAAAACGTATCAAGTTAATGCACCTGAATTAAAAAATCCCTGTATCAAAGTGGTGGACATAGAAGACAATTTAAGTGTTGATGACGTAGTAAATAATATAAAAAAACAAAACACATGTATGTCTGAAATCAAAGTTAAAGTTTAAAAAAAATGAAAACCAAATATATGGCCATAATTGAATGTGACCCAGTAACATACAGAAAGATATTAGAAGAAAAGTACCCCAGATAGCATTTTTACATTCAGAGCATATGCTCGGAACGTACTTTATGTACCATGAAACTAAGAATGAATATTCATTTTGTATTCCGTGTAGATAATCTGAATGTCAGAGAGACGTACAGATGACCGCCTCTCGATATACGAGTAAGATTCCTACAACATACCCATAGACCAAAACGGAACTTGATATGAACCAGAAACGTATATTGATATACTGCTAGATACATGAGGTATATAGGAGGAAGGTCCATCCTACATTCACAATGCACACTACATGTTCACGGTATATGAGTACTACCTTCGTAGGAATTAAACCGTAGGTGCCTGGTATGTTACACATGGATCATAAATCTATGATGCATGTATATTGTAGGAATGAACATTATGTATCAGTGGCAGCTATAAGTATTTCACTCATGCCATGTATTTTCTTCAGAGTTTAATTATTATAATAATTTATTACTTATTGTAATCATTGATGAGTCGCTGCTTCATTCTGAATATGTTCAGTATGACTCAGCGACTCATCTATGATTAGAGCAAATAATAAATTATTATAATAATTAAACTCAAAAGAGAATATATGATATGAGTGAAGCACTTGCATATAATATCCAATATCTAATTTTAAAGTTTAATTGTTACAGTCAATTATTAGATACTTATTCTAATTTTCCACATTTCACATTCCTTGTGAAGAATATTATGTAAGTAAATGTGGAATATATGCACAGAAAATTTGTTTTTGCCATTAGTTTTCAACTAAAGCCAAATGTTTTATTCATCAAATTTTATTGAATAGAGCACACAAATGCTAAATAAACTTAAATAAAACTGTATTTGCTATAACAATACTTTACAAAGGTCCAAGAATATATGTAAAAAAAATAGTTTTACATTAATAAGATCTGTTAAAAATCATTTTAAAATGGATCAAACATTTATCACTCTAAAACTTCAGCTTAAAAATCATATTTAACGTGTTATTTATGAAAAAATCTAATGATCATATTACATTACCTTAAAGTTTTATCTATTTCAAATCCTGTTTTAAATTGCCAAGAACAAAACATGATTTTATTTTATTAATTACTTTACATTGTTGTATGCATCTTAAATTATAAAATAGGAAGAGGTATAAATAAAACAGTTGCGTTACTTTAAATATATTTTTATTTTTTGTTACAAAAATGAATTGCAATAATAAAAAACAATTGTAACAAAAATTTCAATTGAGATTTTTTTTAACAAAAAAAATTTCTTTGCAACTTATGAACTGTCATATTTTACTATAACGAATTTTTTGTCAGTGAGTAAAAAATAGTAAAAATTGGAGGGCTTACATTTTCAAAACCAGTGTCCAGGTGTTGCCGATGGTGTTACTTGTAATTGCGAAAGTCCACTTTTCATTCTCAACACATCATCTGTGACTGATCCTATTGGCTGAATACTTTCTTTTGGCTTCCCCAATTTTTAGGAGAAGGTATTTCCTTCCTGTCCAGAGGAGGAGATACACGTGCTAGTCCAACTACAAAAGAAAATACATTGTATTATATTTGAATAGGTACTTATTTCTTTTTAAAAACTGGCTATAATAAAGTTGAAAAATATAAAAACATCTTACAAAGATCTTACAGGAAAATAAAACTGATCAAACATAAATTAAACAAATTGATATTATCATAAAGGACACGGCAGGCAAAATAAATGGAAAAGAAGGTAAAGTCAAATGGGCTGAAAATGTAGTATGTTGTACTTCATAATATCCTGATCAAAAGTTTTCATGGGCACAATATCTGAAAATCGCCAGTTTTTGAGATATGAAAGGTCAAAGATCAGGAATATCGGTACCCGCTGTCATAGTTGAGAGTTGGACGGCGCAGGCATCCTTGTCCTTGTCGCACACCTCGTACCCTCTCCGTTGCTTTTACAAAGCAACACAGCCCCCCATGTACTGTGCGACAAAGAGAGAACGAACTGTGTGAGAAGGATGAGAATGCTCACACCGTTTGCGCGCTGTCCACTGCTTATACATTACGCTTATGCAGCTTGTATCCTCTATTTATAGAACTCTTTGATAGGAACACACTTTCACTCTCTCACACAAGCTAACCAACCCCCCCCCCCCCCCCCCCACACTACACACATACACGCACACCCACTTTAAAGTAAGCATAGGACCTTAAAAAAATCACCACCTCATTCATGAAACCTGCGGCATTTCCGGTCTTATGAATATGAATAACAACATTAAACAACTCGTTATATAATTCTCTCAACTATGACATTAGTGGGTACCGATCTTCCTGATCTTTGACCTTTCAAACTGGCCATTTTCAGACATTCTGCATTTTCAGCCCATTTGACTGTGCCCTCTCTTTCATTTGTTTTGTGCGGTGTCCTTTACCTACAAAACATAGATATTTTTTTGGAATTCGAAAACATTTATGCTTGTGATTTTAAATGTACCTGAAGTTTCGAACGTTCACTTGAATGAATTTTAGATGAAAAAGAAAAGTTAATAAAAACTACACATCAATTTAGGCATAAACACTGCATTGCCACATTTGCTGACAATAAATATCCACAATACTTAAGTTTTTACACCTACATCGAAGTGTGGCTTTTATTAATTTTTCTTTTTCATATGAAATTCGTTCAAGTGAACATTCGAAATTTTAGGTACTTGATTTTAAATGCCTACCAGAGTTATTAAAAGAACAACATATCTTCTTTCAACCTCTAGTAAGGACAAAATTTCTTGGGAAGTCGACGGCTTCCAATATGTTCTTCGATATCATTAAGTTCATCTGACGGGAGGAATAACGTGCTTTTTGTACATAGTCCTTTGATTTGTTTTTGTTCACTCTGTACATCAGATGTGATCTCTGCCCTTTTCAATTAATTGCAGCTCTTCTATAATCCTCTGAAATAGATATAAAGCAAATTACTACAAATAAATATCTATCACAACTCGTATGTTGTAATCAAATCCAATGGTTGTGATTTAAATAAACAAAAGCTCCTTAATATTGAAATAGATCGAACCTACCTTCTTGAAAATAAGATTTAAACACCCCGTAAAATGTCCATGTTTCATCTGGGGGGAGAAAACCTCATGTTTTTCAATGATCAGTCAAATTGTTTCCATTTGAATGGTGACCACCAAGCTTCCTTTTCGTGGACCGAGACCATTACAAAGACCACCTCAGTTTTTTTTGCAAAAATCGATACCTACAAACGCCGTAATTATTATAACTAATATAGGTGGTATGCTTAGTATAATATGTACAAAGGGATACACATTAAACTTTAGTGTTACAGATATAATTTCTATAAATAATCAATCGGTACAATGTAACATTGAAGTAAGTGGAGCCAATCTAGTTTTGAATGAAATAAATATGGCAATTATTGTGATATATAGACCACCTAGTGGTGATTATAATATTTTTATAAGTAAATTGACAGAAATTCTAAAATTAGCTGAAAAAAAAATTAGTAACATTATATTGTGTGGTGATCTTAATATAGATTATAGCAAGACAACGCTATACAAAAATATCTTGTGTGATGTCCTTAATTCTTTTCAACTAAATATAACAACAAACCAACATACACGCATATTTACAAACGTGAATGGTGATACAACCTCTAGTGCACTTGATTACATGATTACGAACTTACCCCTCGATCAGTACAAATGTGAAATTATAAATCCTCATATAGCTGATCAGTTTGCACATATATTGTCATTTAGCTTACCAACAGTTTCTACATTAAATAGTCCAGTCAAAGAACATAATTTTGTCACCAGAAACTTAAGTCAATTAAATATTAATCAGTTGATTCATTACCTTAAAAAGATTAATTGGACAAAGTTTGACGAACTTATTAATAAAAATGATATAAATAGTGCATGCCATGAATTCATGGAAAACATTAAGTGGTGTTTAGAAGCATGTTGTCCTTTCGTAACATATAATCTGAATTCTGTTGTTCGAAATAACTCGTGGTATAGTGAGGAGCTGAGAGAAATGAGTAATAACTTAAAAAAATTACACTGGAATGCTCTACATAGTAACCAACCTGAGATAAAAGACATATACCGCCAACATAAAAAAGAGTATAAAAAACAAATTACAATAGCCAAACAAAAATATTTCAACAACCGGATTGACAAAGCAAACAACAAAACTAAAGAAGCATGGTTGATAGTGAATGAGAAACTAGGTAGAATAAAAAAAAGACAAGAACCAATCACATTAAGGGATAATGATCAGATAATTACCGATAACAACATAATTGCGGAAACATTTGCAATATTTTTTACTACAAGTTGCAGCACAGCATTATCAAGGCATTTTGGCCAGAACCTTTCATTACCATGCACAATTTCAGATTATGTAAATAACACTATGTCAATTAACCCCATCTCCGAAAATGATGTGTATAAGTTAGTCGCTAACCTAAAAAATAAAAATACTACGGACAATGACGGAATAAATTCAAAAATTATAAAAATAATTTTCCCTTATATATCTTCTGCACTAACCAGCCTGATAAACGGCTCTGTTCAATCAGGTATTTTTCCTGAGATAATGAAAACGGCTTTAGTTATTCCTCTTCATAAAAAGGGTGATGTTCAAATACCTGACAACTATAGACAAATTTCATTACTGACAGAATTCTCTGAAATTTTAGAAAGAATAGTGTATAACTTAATAGTTTCCTTCATAGAAGACCACAATTTATTAACAGAATCTCAACACGGTTTCAGATTTAACAAATCTGTGGAAACAGCCTCATACCATCTATTAAATTATGTGTACTCGGAACTTGATCAAGGTAAATATGTTATATCTTTGTTGTTCGATCTTACGAAAGCTTTCGATAGTGTCAATCCAAATTTTCTATTAAAAAAAAATGTACAACCTTGGTATAAGAGGTATGATGTTAAATTGGATTAGTTCTTACTTGACTAATAGAAATTTGATTGTAAAAATAGGTCAGAAAACATTCAATCAAGCTGATGTTCTTCTAGGAGTTCCTCAGGGGTCAGTGTTGGGACCATTATTATTTATGCATTTTATTAATGACCTACCTGAACATATCAGTGTTGGAAAAGTTCCAATGTTTGCAGATGATGTCTCAATCACTGTTTCAGCAGACACTCCAGAGGAACTCCAAATATTAGCTGAACATGTATGTGATGAATATAGTATATATTGTCAAAGAAATAAGGTTATACTAAATGAACGTAAAACAGTTTGTCTTAACTTTCATTTGAGAAGAGAACTGCCTGTAAATTTTAACATCCTTGCTATTCCGCTCTCTGTAAATACTAAACTTCTTGGAACATTAATTGACTCTGATCTATCATTCCAGTCGCACATAAACCATGTTTGCAACCAGTTAAGCAAGGCTTACTTTGCTATATATCAGATTAAGCCATATTTAAATTTGCAAGGCATTTTAAATGTTTACTATGCTCTAGCTTATAGCCAGATATCATATAACATTGCCACATGGGGTTCTGCAACGGAAAGTGAAAGGGTTTTTATCGCTCAAAAACGAATCATTAGATTAATCTTTAATTTAGACTGGCTAGAAACTTGTAAATACACTTTTAAAAATAATAAAATTAACAGTGCCCTGTATATTTATTTTAAAATGTATCACCTTCACGAAAAGAAATATTGACACTTTCATTAAAGTTAATGAAGGACATGAGCATCACACGAGATATGGACACTACCTACAACTGCCTAAGCACAGAACTTCTGCATATGAGAAATCGCCACATTATAAGTTTGTTTCTTTATATAATGCTCTACTGCCTGAATATAAAAATATAGAATATTACAACCACTTCAAAAGAGCAGTTAAGACCTTCCTCCTTGAAGGAGTGTACTATTCTATAAATGAGTTTGTGAATAGGCAGTAATTGACAACGGACTTTATTTTTATAACTCTAAGCAAGTTTTAATACTTTTTTCTTATAATGAATCGTATGTATGTGTATATATGTGTGTATATGAGTATGTTATATATATATATATATATATATATATATATATATATATATATATATATATATATATATATATATATATATAGCCTATTACTAAACATTTTTATAGCCGAGTTTTATTTTTTGTCATGTCCTGGTACTCAGTTTGCTCATTTATGTAATTACTAATTTTATTATTAAGTTGAAAATCGTATATACTTATAGTATGTTAGTTTATCGTTCTTTCTTTTTTATTATTGTATGTTGTTTTTAATCCTACAGAATTATGTATGTATTAAACTTCAGGTTTTAAAACTAAACTGTACTTGATAAGTTTCTATTAAATAAACTTATTGTTTGTAATCTGTGACGTATCATATGTACTTTGTATTATCTTTGGCCAATAAATGCATCTATCTATCTATCTTAAACGATAAAGCTGTTCCGCAGCAGCTGCATTTCCACGATATTCTCCATACATCAAGTGCATATCCGCGAGCTCTGGGTAAGTGTAATCTCCCATAGCGTTCAAAATCTGCGTTTTAAAATACCACACTAAACTATCAACTAACGTTGTCAATAAAGAAAATAAAAATAAAAACTTGGTCCAAAATCCAAAAAGCAACACAAAAAGAACGAACAAGTAAGTAGTGTCTGTACGTAATTAAGAACTTAACAACTTGAACGGTAAGTCAATAAAATAAGTCTTAACTGTAAATACGTGGCCCAAAATTCAAAAAGCAACATACAAAAACAATGAACGGTTTGGACGTGTGTACTTAACGAAGTGTCTACAGAAACTAAAATATTGCACAAGGGAGAGTATGGTTTTCTTCAGATCTACTAACCACTCAGAAAACGCTGACGTCTTCCACCTTTACTGCACCGCGAAAGACCTTACCTTACCTACTTTTAAAAAGCCATAAAAAAGTGTGATGATTATCAACTTGTGACCTCGCCGACGCGCGGTCTCTAACAAAGGAGCGCGACACTTTGATAGAGCCGTGTTAGCGTATTTGGTGGTTAGAGGCGCCGACATACGCGAAGATAAAAGCCTGTCCCAACATTCCAGCAGTTCTAAAACAATATTACTAAAAATTTTTGAATTTTTTTATTTTTATTTATAAAAACTATGGGCTTTAGACCCCATGTTATATAAGGTTTTTTTGTTCGTTTAGTCATTCCTCACCACCAGTTTTTTTTAATGATATGAAACTCATTACACCCTGTATAGACTTTCATTATCATAGTCAGCAAGAATGTGCTGAACTTAGTAACTTTCCGAATATGTACCACTAAGTCACGTACATAATAGTGGTAGGAAGATATTGCAGATAAACTGACATTTTTTACCCCTCTTTAAAGGAGTATAACTCCCTTATTATAAAAGAGTACTTTTATTTTTGAATGTACCTATTATTAACCATAAAAATATTAAGAGACAATTTTAGTCCACCATGCATAATAGACTGGCGGTACATGACCAGTCAGGTGCAACGTTTTTAAAATGCATGCCAATCATATATATGAATGAAATTACCATGAATATGCCAGAAACTCAAATTTTAGGCAGTCGTCGCGTGCAGAAAGATGTGCAAATCGGTTTTTTTTGTTTTTCTTTTTGTGTTTTTTTGAATTTTATTTTAAAATGGATGCCAATAGTGCCAAACGAAAAACCTTGAAAAAAAATCCAGCGGAAATTCATTGGCATGCAGTTTCCGCGCGCAAAACAACCTTTGATGCGCACATTAAATCGTAAATTTTTTTGGTGTTCTTGATTTTGGATGATTTTGATTTTGGATTTTTTTTCAAGACTTTTCGTGTGGCACTATTGGCATCCATTTTAAAATAAAAAAAAACAAAAAAATCGATTTGCACACCCTTCTGCACGCGACGACTGCCTAAAATTTGCGTTTCTGGCATATTCATGGTAATTTCATTCATATATATGATTGGCATGCATTTTAAAAATGTTGCACCTGACTGGTCATGTACCGCCAGTCTATAATAGTAGGTACCCAATTATGATAATTGAGAAGAAATTGAGAAGTTCTTACGGAGTAAAAACTTCTCGATTTCATAGGTTTTTACATACGAATGACTTAACAATTGTTTGATTTTTTTCCTCTAGATCAAAATGGTATTGTACAAGGAGAGTTTGGTTTTATTACTGCTGATGGTGTTTACCATGTTACTGTATATGCCACAGATGAAAATGGAAATTTCAAGATTTTAAGCATGCGAAACATTAGAATTAGTGCGCGTAAGTACTTATTATTAAAGTAAAGTATGTATTTAATGCATTTAATACGTTGACTGCCATGAGTATTCAATTGAATACACATTAGGTGGGTTCAAGGCGCCACGTGTATGTATTAGAATACACAATCTAGTTTATACATATAGGACAAAAAATACTCGTGGCCTGGAGGACCCAACTACTGAATTTGGTGCGGCAGTCAACGTGTTAAAAAGTATTCAATTTTAGAACAATACCTAGAAGTAAAACATATATAAAATAATGTTTGTTATTGGGTAATTATTATAGTAAAAGGTATCATCTTTAACTTCTATGTTTCTTACTCATACTACCTATATGAGATATTTAATATTTGAAAAAGTATTACTGATTTATTTTTTAAACCTATATTTTTGGGATCGCTGATTATGAATATGAAGTCAAAATTTAAAAAACTCAAAATGGCGGCTCCAATATGGCGGATTGAAATTTTTTCAAAGCAAGTGTTTTAAACGGAGAAAAAAATTGAGTATTCAGTATATATATATGTGACGGTGAGAGGTAAACTCGCAAATGGTCAGATGCTACTATACGTCGGACATAATTACATATGTCTCTGTGATGTATAGCCAGTACCAAGAGCTCCGATCTCTCGCTCTGGTGGACTATATCCACGGTTTATGAAATAGGATTTGAAGGAAACAACTACTCAGTGGGCAAATACCCCGACCTGCATTGAATTACACCTTCAAATCGTGATCAGTAACCAACTATCATTTGTCTGTTCCTAACCAGACATAGACCGGTAGTTCGGATTTTCTTGGTTACCATAAATAAAGGACCCCGCACAAACCTTATGGGTTTGAGTTCCCGGTGGATTCGTCTGACCGTCAAAAATCTGAAAAAAATCATACACATATTTTTGGGGTCGCTGAATCTAAATCCGGGGTCCGTTAAACTCCATCACCTCCGGGTCGAGGGCATTTGAAGATCAAATTCAGAAGAGACCATAAAAAATATGAAAAAATTCATATACATGTTTCTGGGAGTCCGAATCTGATATATTCTCTTATTGCGTATATTCCTAACAATGACCAAGAAAGAGACGATGGAATGAATATAGATGATATGCAACCTATTCAAGGGTATTACTGTACATGTAAGGCGGCTCGTACATTAGGTAGCTGTGCACATGTTGCTAGTGTCCTCTGGTTTTTGGGATTTGCCCGTCATGAAAATAATATACAATATCCTTCCGACGTATTGATCAGAACAATCAAAGATGCTGGTAATAGACTACCAGCGGGAGACCCAATTAATTAAATTAATGAAACGAATTATCAAACCGGCCCTTTTCAGGGCCACATGACGTGCAAAATTTGATTAGCTTCCTCCACGCCGGTGCACGTTGGGTAACGCTAAAGCTAACAGTGAATAACATAAGATCGTGGAGTAAATAGGAAATAAAAATCACATGTCATGATTTAGGAAGTGAATTAGACCCCACTCATGATACCACAACTAAACTTAGAATATCCTGTTCTTAACGAATCTGAAAAATGAGGGTGCCTTCTTAAAACACAAAAGTTGACCTTCAAATGACCTTGAGCATCAAGCTCAAGGTCAAGTTTGAGGTAACCATCAGCTAACCCCCTCTGAACCATACAACTTTTGCACAGGTCATATCTCGCTACCATGCACCGTAGTTATTGGAGCTACTGTCTGCTGTTTTGTGTCCCCCGGGTCTCGTGGTTATTGGCTCTCCGGTTTTCTGTGTTAGTTTATGTGGTTGTGGTGTCGGCTACCTGTCTGCGATGTGAGGTTGTACATTTGTGGAGTTAAGAGAATATATCAGATTCGGACTCAGATATCCCAGAAACATGTATATGAATTTTTTCATATTTTTTATGGTCTCTTCTGAATTTGACCTTCAAATGCCCTCGACCTTGACGTGGTGGGGTTTAATGGACCCCGGATTTGGATTCAGCGACCTCAAAAATACGTACATGAATTTTTTCAGATTTTTTGACGGTATTTCCTCATTTTGTCCTTCAAATGCCCTTGACCCTGACGTGATGGAGCTTAACGGACCCCCGATTTTGATTCAGCGACCCTAAAAACATAATGAGAACATGTCTGACCTCCAGTTCAGAGCACTTTTTTTCATCTTGAGGTTCATGCAAATATCCCATTTTTTTAGACCTTGCGTCCTTGATATCTCGAAAACTGTTCATTTACGGACTTTGGGCCTATGGACACTTTTGATCAGGAGGGTGTCAAGTACAACATATCAAAAATTCAGACGAATCCACCGGGAACTCAAACCCATAAGGTTTGTGCGGGGTCCTTTCCATGTAATTTGTGTTGCAGTAACACGGCCTTGCTATTTACCACTACTAAAAAATCTATTTTTCCACCTCTAGTAGCAGTAAATACACAATTAAGTAAGTGTGTTATTCTCTTTATTTACTGTTAAAATATTTCTATTTGGAACAACTAACAGTAAATATTTAATTTACTTTAATTTGTGACAGCTAGTTGGCCATTTGTGATAACTAAAAGACAACTGCATTTTTATTAGCTATAACAAAATAAGTCATTGTAGTAATAATAAATGTTTGTAATTTTATATATTCGGCTGCTTCCGATATTTTACGATCTCGATCTAGTCGGCCATTCTCCGCCATTCTGTCTTTGCTCGTTGAAGTGTTAGGCCGTGTTTCTGTTGAGTTGTGTGCGAAGTTTTCTACTTTTCAGTGTCGAGTGGTGAAATTTGAGATGTTCATATCTTGATAACAAAACGTGGAACCCACACCATATTTTACGTGATGAGTGACTCATATAACAACGATTTATAGCGAAAAATCTTTTATTGAAATTTGCGAATAAATATGAGAATGGGGTCGCCTACTAAATCAATAGAAGGGTAGGTAAGTGAAATATTTGCAAAAATTTTTTTTTACAATCAAGAGACTGTTATAATACAAGAACACGTTTTTTTTTCTGTAATTATTTATTATACAACTTGATTTTTCTAAAAGTTACCTAGGTATATCAGGATTTTCAAATTTGTGAAATATAAAAGGCTGGTTCCAAAATAAAATTGAAATGGCATAACATTCAGAAAAGTATAAATTTTGTATACAATAAATAAACATATGTTCTTGTTCTAGTCTCTTAATTATAAAAAATATTTTGCAAATATTTCATTGACCATAGTGGAAATAGGCAGGTACCGGCGCTGCGGCCACATTTTTGTACCATTTTTTCGCAAACTCAATAAAAATAAAATCCTAATAGTCATTACCTAAAATATAATGAGGGTCCCTTGTTTCGTAATCGAGATATGAGGATCTCAAATTTCACCAGCCGCCACTGCACTTTTATGCTTCTATTTTACTATTTCTTACTAATAGTGGCAAAGTGGCGGCTGGTGTAATTTCAATATTTTTTTTCTCGTCTGTGGCGCATGGGACCCATACGAAATATGAGAAATAACACCTAGAGAAGCACTTCTCTAACGACCCGTAAAAAATTTTGAAATAGCAGTTTGCGAAAAAAATTTTCAAATTTTGTTTTTTTATGAAAAGTAAAATGTATATGACAAAAAAAAATATTTTAAACGGGAGTCCTAGACTAGGGGGGGGGCAACCGAATTTTGAGGTCGTTAGAGAAGTGCTTCTCTAGATGTTATTTCCCATTTTTCGTATGGGTCCCATGCACCACAGATGAGAAAAAAAATATTGAAATTTCACCAGCCGCCACTGGTGGCAACTAAGTGAATTAGTTACCACACCTACTATATTTTTTAGCCACAACTGAAAAATATAGTTGTGACAAGACTTTGTATTTCTTGTGACAACAAAACCATTTGTTATTGTAACCAAAAGTATTTAATAAGTGTTTAGTCACAACTAAAAAATGTAGTTGTCATAAATTCTTCATTTGTTACAGTAACTAACAATATTTGATAAGTGCAACTAGTTGATTTTAACTAAAATTATTTAGTAATGGCTACTAAGAACTTTTAACAAATTGAATTTAATTACGACAACAAACCTACCGTCCTGTCCTCTATTTTATTAGGAAAATTTGCTGTGGTTATGAGTTTTTTAGTTGTGGTTACAAATATTTTTCCTCAGTGTAGTATTAGTTCTAAGCCTGTTAAGAAATGTGTTTGTATTGGAATGTGTATTTGATAATGGAACTAGTTTTGCTTGCCGAGTGTATTAGCAGTACTTTTAATTAAATAAATAACAAAAAACCGCTACCTAAGGAATCACTACTTCCACATCCAGATTTTCTATCCAAGTCTCTCATAACGAAAAAATTTTGTATGTGGAAATAATTGTTTATAGAACTTTAATAATATAATATTTGAAGTCGTCTACCCCAAAAAACCTATAAAACGATATCCCATCCGGTTGCGGGGTGGGGGTGGATGAAGTAAAAAAAATATTTTGAGGCTTTTTGGTTCTTGTACACACACTAAATCACAATTTTTTTTCATCCCCTTTAAGAGTGGGGCAGAGGTTATAAGGTAGGTTGTAGGTAGGGTGGAAGTGGCTAATGCCAAAAATTTTTTTTAAACCTTAACTTCTCTTGTATACACTAAATACCAATTTTATGGACTCTTACCTGCTTGATTTACCTATTTACCCCCCATTTACCCTATTTTATCCCCCAACCTGTCGACGGAATAAGATGAAAATATAATCTAGTTCCAAATCCCATTAAAGTACATACGTGTACCAAATTTCAAGTCAATATCTTAAACGGTTCCAGAGTAAACGCGTGCACCAAAAAAGTTACAGACCGACAGACCAACAGACAGAAATTTTTTTTTGCTCAAATTTAAAATCTCGACGTTTCATTACATTCTAAGCATATTTGAACATAAAAACTTTCAAACATTTTTTTGTCGTTACTATACTTTCACTGGATGTGGATGCTGTAAGTAAAATAATGAATTTAAACGAGATGATTCTTAAAAATGGCTTACATTAAATATTTCTTCATCTAGTTAGTACGTTCTTCTTCTGACTGAAAGATTGGGATCCACCACTACTGCTAAAAAGTTCTCTTTGTTATAGCGGCTCTTCTCCAACGGTTAGGCATCCTTTGTAAAGTAGTATTACTATGAGAAGATGCCACCAAAAAATATGCGCAGAAACGAGTTTATGCACTCCATCATTCTAAGCCAATGAGAAAGAATTACGTGACATTCAATGTCAACATCAGAGGCGGCGGTGCCCTGCAGTAGAGCGACTCCGACGGTAATAATAATAATAATAAAACAACTTTATTAGGCAAAGTTTAGTAGAACTTACTATTCTTACACTTCTCCTGAACAAAGGTTACTCGTAACAGTTGGCAAGTTTTAATCTACTCCATTTTCACAGTTCCTTGACCGCGAAACTTTTATTGCAATTACACTTCCCTATACCCCAGATAAAGCTATGCCACTGGTAAAAATATTCGCGCATTTTGGCTCCGCCCTGGCATCTTCTCATAGTAATACTAGTCTACCTTATGCCTCTGGACTAGTGATGGGCAATACGACTGTTTTCAAAGATCCGTATCGTATTCGTATCGTATGCAAAAAGATTCCGTATTTCGTACTAAACACATCTCATTATGCTAGATGCGCGAGATGTACCGACTCTTTATACATAAATATTCGTACCAGAAGTTTCGTATTCGTAACTCGTACTAAAACGTATGTCAAGATGCTAGTATGCGCGAAAATCGAACTATTGAATTGGTATATCGCATCGTATATTTGCCTATGCAACATTTTGGTCTTAAATCCTTGAAAGTATTGAGAAATATAAACAAATAAGATGTGTGATAGTCTAGGATAAACATAAGCGGTTCATTTTATTCGTTATGTATTGTAAATCTCGACAGGAGAACATGAATAGGGAAGGGTTGACACGTGAAACGTACCGTATTATTTTAAGTTGATGGGTGGGTTGGACATCCACAACAAGCCCTTATAGTGTGCCAACTGCCAACTGATGTCATACCGGAAAGCTGGGTGGGGGGTCGTAAAGGAAACACTACTTCCACATCCAGATTTTCTATCCAAGTCTCTCATAACGAAAAAATTTTGTACGTGGAAATAATTGTTTATAGAACTTTAATAATATTTTAACGAGTAATCACCCCCTTGGGGATAGGCAGCACTAAATACATGTATAAAATATATGTTGTACGTTACGCCATCTGTGAGACAGTAAAAACAGTAGAAACGTTCTGGAACATTAGAGATTTCTAGATAACGCCGCACCGTTTCTAGAATAATTCAGGAAGCAATCGCTAGGGGCACATAAGGCCGTATTTTCGGCCGGAAGTTAGAGTAGTTTTGAATTGACATATGGACAAGTGAGGTTAAGACTCCAAAGTGAAAACAAAGTGATAAACATTGTTATTTTTAGTCAGTAAAGTTCATTTAAGTTAATAATAGCATTGTGAAGTAAAATCATTTAATAAAGTGTGTTAGTGGTTATCTCTTGTTATAATTTTTGGAAGGGTGGTTTGCTAGGGGTGGAAACACGTCACAATATAATATTTGAATACCAGATAAGGGGGGTGGGGGATCGTAAAGTTGAAAAGTCAGTTTTTCGCGTTTAAATAGAAGGCTAGGAAAGTTCAAATGGGACAATCATAAGTATTAAAAAAACCTATAAAATGAGCCCTCGAACGTTAAGATAAATTTAATAGGTCAGGAGTAAATTAAAAAAAACCGAAATTTTGAAAAAAAAAATTAATTTTCAGCAATATTTTAAAGAAATTTTTGAGATTTTACTAAAGTATGTGCTACATATGAGGAAACATCTGATAAAAAGTTCAGATCGATGTCTGCATTATTTTTTGATATATTCAATTAAAAAAATAGACTTCACTTTCTGTCAGATTTTGTTGAGAAGAAAAATTCTATTCTTCGAGAGTTGTTCAATTTTTACAATTTTTTTCTATATGGTTCAGAAAAATGTGGTAAAAATTTAATTTGAAAAAATAGAAAATTTTTTTGCATAAAAAAATCCAATTAAAGTTAAATATCCTTTGAATGGAATGCAGTGTCGAAAAATCATGCATGCTATTTCTTTAGTTCATTTCAAAAAAAAAAAACATTAATCTATGATAATTGGTTTTCGAAAAATATGAAAAAGCAGTGTGCGCGAGCGTAGCGGTGCGCGGACTGGGCAGTCATAAAATGCGTTTAGGCATAATAATTGAGACAACATATTAGCTACTTAGTTTATATTTTTTATATTTTTGAAATGTAACGGCAGTTGTAATTATATACACAATTATTTAAGAATAATTATTTTTATTTCACACAGAACTTTTAAAAATTAAATTAATTTCATACACACGTCAAATAAATCGTTTACATTATATGATAATAATAATAATACACGTTTAGCTTAGTACAGCACAGACGCTGTAAAATCTGTTCTTCAACAAGGCAACAAATTTTAAAAATAGAAATATACGTAACAATATACGTACTATTTTTTATATATATATATTTATACACACTTATCTAAACAACAGAAATACACACGCAATTTTCTTTCTTTTTTTCCTATACCAAGGTGGCAACACTTTATGATAGTCAAATGCGTTAGTCATTTTTGGGAAAATAAGAAACAGAGAGATAGCCCACAGAAATTAGTATTTCACCTAGACAAAATTAGTAAAAATCTGAATTTTTGCACAGACGTTCTTTGAGGTGTCCCAAACCCAAATCCACAAAAATCACAACATGGCTACCCAAGATATTGAAAGTCAATGTTTTTTGCAAATATTTCGCTTCCTATGCATCGGATGCTCATGAGGTCAATGTGAAAGTTTTAGAGAATTAAATCATCTACAATTTGTCTTTTTTATTTATTACCAACCCCCCCCCCCCCCTCCCTTTTTGAGATATTCAAGGTCAAAGCTTCAAAAACGTGGTTTTTCGCGAACATCTCGCGTCAAAAAAAACGGACAGTAATAAAGTTAACATGTAGAGAATTCAATTATCTACAAGATTGGTATTTTGCATTTTTTCCCAAAACCTCGCCCTTTCCAAGACATTCAAGGTCGAAGTTTAAAAAAACGGTTTTTTGCATGTAGACTTCGTCGTGGTTTAATGCATAGGGAGCGAGATATTCGTGGAGTCTACACTACATGCAAGAAACAGTTTTTTTACATTTCGTCCTTGAATATCTCGAAAAGAGTGAGGAAAAAATGCAAAATATCAATCTTGTAGATAATTTAATTCTCTACAACTTTCGTGTTAACTTCATTGCTGTCCGATTTTTTTGACGCGAGATATTCGCGAAAAACCACGTTTTTAAAACTTTGACCTTGATATCTCGCAAAGGGAGCGGGGGGTTGGGTAAAAATAAAAAAGACAACTTGTAGATAATTTAATTCTCTACAACTTTCACATTGACCTCTTGGGCATCCGATGCATAGGACACGAGATGATATTTTTTGCAAAAGACTTTTACCTTCAATATCTTGGGTAGCCATGTTGTGATTTTTATGATTTTTGTGGATTTGGGTTTGGGACACCTTAAAGAGCGTCTGAGCAAAAATTCAGATTTTTACTAATTTTGTCTAGGTTTCCTCGTTTTTTTGACTAATTTCTGTGGGCTAAGAGACTTAACTGCAGTTAGGATGGAGTTATATACAGGGTTATTCATAAGGAATGGGTAATATTTTACCTGTGGATTCTATAGCGGAAAACATTAATTTTTTACTTAACAACTGGGTGTCAAGTATCAATACTTACTGAGATGAAGGTGTTAAAGTTATAAAAATAATTCAGTAATGTTATATTTCAGTTATTTTTTCACACATAAACATAAAAGTCGGTACAATTAGGTTTTTGACGTGAGAAAATCGAATAAGCTATAATTTTTGGTGTATCACATAGAGGGCGCTACGTAAGCTATTTTGATTTAACTGAATCCGTCATAACTTTTTATACTTCTTTCATCTATATCTCATTGCAAATTTTTTATTTAACCAATTTTTTAAACAAAAAAGGGTAAAAATAAAAAAGACAATATAGATATTTGTTTTATCTTCAGAAAATGCACCTTTATCGAGATTTTACATTTTAGAAAATCCTGCGTACCCATATTTTTTTAAACTTTTTTATAGTGCTCCTAAAAATGCATATTATGTAATATTCTGTTCTTCATTTTAACAAAAATAATTTTTAATACCAAATCTGAAGAAGTTAAATGGTTAAATAAAAAAATTGCAATGATATTATTAATAAACGAAATACAAAAGAGTTATGACGGATTCTGTTAAACCAAGATTAGGTAGCGCCCTCTATGCAATACACCAAAAATGATAGCTGATTCGATTTTCTCACGTCAAGAAAGCTAACAGTATCGACTTTTATGTTTATATGTGAACAAATAACTGAAATATAACATTACTGAATTATTTTTATAACTTTAACATCCTGTATCTCAGTAAGTATTAATATTTGACCACTAGTTATTCAGCAAAAATTAATATTTTCCGCTCTAGAATATGCAGGTAAAATACTACCCATTCCTTATGAATCACCCTGTATAGTAGAAATATTTTGAGAAAACGAACTTTCAATTATCGCGGTTTATGAACCGGCGGTTTTAGAGTAGGTACCCTTGTGTCTAATATTTATGTTGTCTACATCAGTCCGAAATATAATTTTTCTAGGATTATGAAACATTATTTTACGGTATAATGTAGCGCAATGTAGCTTACTTTTCATGTTTAACCACTTGGCCTCTGGTAATTTGTGACTGACTGGCTCACATTTTCCGATTCTATATACTAATCTCAAACAATAATTTTGAATTTTCTGAATGTGTTCAGAAGAAATTGCTGTGAGCTGTGAGACAGAGCCCATAAACAGTATATCTCATAAACAAACAACTTAGGAATCGTTTTCATCCAACCTAATTCTTGTCGCGGCGAAACTTGTAACGTTGAACTCAAAAACATTGTGTTACCTGACGACGATGACGATGTAAATGTAGATATAGATAGTGAGGTAAATCCAGACGAACCAGATGAAAACGAAGATTTAGATTCAGAAAGTACCTCCCTGCCAAAAATTCCACATAGAAACTTATAAAAAAAAAGTGATGCGGTTTTATCGTTCCTATAAGTTATATTAGTATTATACAGACAGGATTTTATCTGTTTTATTAAGTTTTAAATCGGTTATGAAACAGTAATTCCGAATGAGCTATTTGGAATTATCATGTTGCCCTTTCATGAGTACTTATATGAAATATACATCAACAAATCTACAGTTTAGTGTCTGCAAATGCACCCTTGCCCTTATATCTGTAAACATATGGAATTACAGATACAACTTTATAGAGATTCTAAACTTTTCTATAAGTAATATCATAAGAGTTCCAGTCCGTCCTTTCTCCAGTATCTATCGTATGTAACACACCATTTATCAACATGTTTTTATTCTAAATTTCAACATTGTTTTTTATTAGTATTAATGTGGATATACATGTCAACAATTGTACAGTTTCAATTGTATATTTTACAGATGTATTTTTATTGTAAACTTCCATTTTGCTTTTTTATTAGTATTAATTTGGATATGCATGCCGACAAATGTACAGTTTAAATTGCATATTTCAAATAGAAATACTAAATATTGTGGTAAACACAAAATTCTGCAAAGTCCTTATTTCCTCGGGTGTTCTTGTTCTAGCCTAGAAGCAATGAATGAGTTAGCAGTGAAAGAGACTGCTTTGTTTTTAATTTAACAAACACACTTCAGTTCCTTAGGTCACATTAGATTAGATATGAATTAGCTACACGTATACAGCTCCCTCTACTGGAGCCTGGAGTAAAGTTGCTGCTGAAATTTCTATCAGTTTCTACCAGAATGGAGCAGCAAACATTTGCTTATACCACATCAATGAGAATTTATGAGAACAGTATCTAAGGTAAAACGTGCGGCTTTCCGTGGTTAAATGGCAAGTGTTTCTATAAGAAACGAGCTGCATTAGGTTGACTTGCAATTGAAGATTACTAATTATAATGTTTGAATAGGGATTTATGAGATCAGTTTCCATGAGTATTAATGTTTTTTTTCAGTAATATATTAAATGTGTTTTCATTTGTTTGAATGGGTAAAAAGAAAGGTCAGTTTTCAACTGCAATTATAAATACATGTTTAATCACTTTGAATGGGGTTATATGCGATTAATTCTAAAAGTATTTATGCTGTTTTCCGAAGGTTTAATCAGTAACAAATTGTTCACTACTTGTTATGATATGGTCGGAAATTCCAAGTACACATTTAGTATTCCTTCAAAAGGATTGATGAGAGCAGTTTCTACGAGTATCTATTTGTTGTTCCTCTAGTAAATTATATAAGTCTTTACATTTACTTATACTATCTCAATGAGAATTTATGAGAACAGTATCTAATGTAAAACGTACGGCTTTCCGTGGTTAAATGGCAAGTGTTTCTATAAGAAACGAGCTGCATTAGGTTAGAACAGTTTTGATTTGCAATTAAAGATTACAAATTATAATGTTTGAATAGGGATTTATGAGATCAGTTTCTATGAGTATTAATGTTTTTTTTTTCAGTAATATATTAAATGTGTTTTCATATGTTTGAATGGGTAAAAAGAAAGGTCAGTTTTCAACTGAAATTACAAATACAAATTTAATCACTTCGAATGGGGTTATATGCGATCAATTTCTAACAGTATTTATACTGTTTTCCGAATATAATTGTGATGAGGTTTGATCAGTAACAAATTGTTCACTACATGTTACGATATGGTCGGAAATTCCAGGTACATATTTAGTATTACTTCGAAAGGATTGATGGTAGCAGCTTCTACGAGTATGTATTTGTTGTACCAATAGTAAATTATATAAGTCTTTATCAGTATGCATTCGGATCTAATTTAAATATGAAAATTATATCAGAATAAAGCAACTAAATATTTTAAATAGTATCTATATGTAAATCCAGACATTTACTTATACTATCTCAATGAGAATTTATGAGAACAGTATCTAATGTAAAACGTGAGGCTTTCCGTGGTTAAATGGCAAGAGTTTCTATAAGAAACGAGCTGCATTAGGTTAGAACAGTTTTGATTTGCAATTGAAGATTACAAATTATAATGTTTGAATAGGGATTTATGAGATCAGTTTCTATGAGTATTAATGTTTTTTTTTCAGTAATAAGTATATTAAATGAGTTTTCATTTGTTTGAATGGGTAAAAAAGAAATGTCAGTTTTCAACTGCAATTACAAATACAAGTTTAATCACTTCGAATGGGATTATATGCGATCAGTTTCTAACAGTATTTATGCTGTTTTCCGAATATAATTGTGATGAGGTTTGATCAGTAACAAATTGTTCACCACATGTTATGATATGGTCGGAAATTCCAGGTACATATTTAGTATTCCTTCGAAAGGATTGATGATAGCAGTTTCTATGAGTATGTATTTGTTGTTCCAATAGAAAATTTGTCTTTATCAGTATGCATTCGGATCTACTTTAAATACAAAAATTATATCAGAATGACACAACCAAATATTTTAAACAGTATCCACTTGTAAATCCAAACATTTAAAGATATATTTTAATGAGAACCAATCAGAACAGTATCTAATGTAACGCGTGCGGCTTTCCGTGGCTAAATTTTAAAAGTATTTTTAATAAATAGCTTTAACGGATTTGAACAGTTTTAATTTGCAATTCCAGATGAATAGTTTTAACTGTTAAATAGGGATCTATGAGATCAGTGTCTTTGTGTAATGTTTATTTTCCAATAAAAACACATTTTATTGAAAAAAAAAACATTACACTGACCTCATAGATCCCTAACAATTAAAACTATTCATCTGGAAATGCAAAACTGTTCGAATCCGTTAAAGCTTATTTATTGCAAATAATTTTTAAATTTATCCACGGAAAACCGCACACGTTACATTAGATACTGTTGTGATGGATTCTCATTATAATATTATCTTGGATTTACAGGTGGACACTGTTTAAAATATTTGGGGTTTCATTCTGATATGATTTTTGTATTTAAATTAGATCCGAATGCATACTGATAAAGACTTATATAATTTACTGTAGGAACAACAAATAAATACTCGTAGAAACTGCTCTCATTAATCCTCTTGAAGGAATACTAAATATGTACCTGGAATTTCCGACCATATCGTAACATGTAGTGAACAATTTGTTACGGATCAAACCTCATCACAATTATATTCGGAAAACAGCATAAATACTGTTAGAAATTGATCGCATATAACCCCATTCGAAGTGATTAAACTTATATTTGTAATTGCAGTTCAAAACTGACCTTCCTTTTTACCCATTCAAACAAATGAAAACACATTTAATATATTACTGAAAAAAAACATTAATACTCATAGAAACTGATCTCATAAATCCCTATTCAAACATTATAATTTTGAATCTTCAATTGCAAATCAAAACTGTTCTAACCTAATGCAGCTCGTTTCTTATAGAAACTCTTGCCATTTAACCACGGAAAGCCGCACGTTTTACATTAGATACTGTTCTCATAAATTCTCATTGAGATAGTATAAGTAAATGTTTGGATTCACAAATAGATACTGTTTAAAATATTTGGTTGCTTTATTCTGATATAATTTTCATATTTAAATTAGATCCGAATCTGTACTGATAAAGACTTATATAATTTACTATAGGAACAACAAATAGATACTCGTAGAAACTGCTCTCATCAATCCTCTTGAAGGAATACTAAATGTGTACTTGCAATTTCCGACCATATCATAACAACTAGTTAACAATTTGTTACTGATTAAACCTCTTCACAGTTATATCCGGAAAACAGCATAAATACTTTTAGAAATTGATCGCATATAACCCCATTCGAAGTGATTAAACTTGTATTTATAATTGCAGTTGAAAACTGACCTTTCTTTTTACCCATTCAAACAAATGAAAACACATTTAATATATTACTGAAAAAAAACATTAATACTCATAGAAACTGATCTCATAAATCCCTATTCAAACATTATAATTTTGAATCTTCAATTGCAAATCAAAACTGTTCTAACCTAATGCAGCTCGTTTCTTATAGCAACTCTTGCCATTTAACCACGGAAAGCCGCACGTTTTACATTAGATACTGTTCTCATAAATTCTCATTGAGATAGTATAAGTAAATGTTTGGATTTACAAATAGATACTGTTTAAAATATTTGGTTGCTTTATTCTGATATAATTTTCATATTTAAATTAGATCCGAATCTGTACTGATAAGACTTATATAATTTACTATAGGAACAACAAATAGATACTCGTAGAAACTGCTCTCATCAATCCTCTTGAAGGAATACTAAATGTGTACTTGGAATTTCCGACCATATCATAACAACTAGTTAACAATTTGTTACTGATTAAACCTCATCATAACTATATTCGGAAAACAGCATAAATACTATTAGAAATTGATCGCATGTAATCCCATTCGAAGCGATTAAACTTGTATTTGTAATTGCATTTGAAAACTGACCTTTCTTTTTACCCATTCAAACAAATGAAAACACATTTAATATATTACTGAAAAAAAACATTAATACTCATAGAAACTGATCTCATAAATCCCTATTCAAACATTATAATTTGTAATCTTCAATTGCAAATCAAAACTGTTCTAACCTAATGTAGCTCGTTTCTTATAGAAACACTTGCCATTTAACCACGAAAAGCCGCACGTTTTACATTAGATACTGTTCTCATAAATTCTCATTGATATGGTATAAGTAAATGTTTGGATTAACAAATGGATATGGCTTGACTCATTTTGCTGGTCAATGCGGATATAAACTGATAACAATTTCAACAGCAACTTTACCTAACTCTTATAGAAACTTATTGACCACATAGGTTCTCATAGATACTTATTAATTTTTGATAATTTTCAATACGGATTGATGAGATTTTTTTGACAGGGCTATTAAAAGAATTAGGTTGGATGAAATCGATTCGTAAGTTGTTTGTTTATGCGATATACTGTTTATGGGCCCTGTCTCACAGCAATTTCTTCTGAATGCATGCAGCAAATTCAGAATTATTGTTTGAGATTCGTATATGGAATCCGAAAATGTGAGCCAGTCAGTCACATATTACCAGAGGCCAAGTGGTTAAACATGAAAAATAAGCGTAAGCTACATTGCGCTACATTATACCGTAAAATAATACTGTTTCATAATCCTAGCTACCTTTTCAGAAAAATTGTATTTCGGACTGATGTAGACAACATAAATATTAGACACAAGGGTGAAAGTTCGTTTTCTCAAAATATTTCTACTGTATACAACTACATCCTAACTGCAGTTAAGTCTCTCTCTGTATATATACATATATAAAAAATAGTATGTATATTGTTACGTATATTTCTATTTTAAAATTTGTTGCCTTGTTGTTGAAGAACAGCTTTTACAGCGTCTGGGCTGTACTAAGCTGAACTTCGCCCTTTTATGTCATTACTGAATAAAGTATATTATTATAAATGTAAGCGATTTATTTGACGAGTGTATGAAATTAATTCAATTTTAAAAAATCTGTATGAAATAAAAATAATTGTGTATATAATTGCCATCACATTTTAAAAATATAAAAAATGACTTTCCCATTTGAATTTTCCTCTCAGATTATTATAGCCTTCTATTTAAACTCAAAAAACTGACTTTTCAACTTTATGACCCCTGGATGTGGAAGTAGTGATTCCTTTACGACCCCCCACCCAGCTTTCCGGTATGACATCAGTTGGCAAACTATAAGGGCTAGTTGTGGATATCCAACCCATCAACTTAAAACAATAAAATCGTGGTTATGTATTTTCGCCACATTTGAATGCTATTCGCGATAATTCGACCGGACTATGTTTTGACTAAGTTCCAAAGATATGGCGTATATTCTTATATAACATATATCCTAGTCTTACTACTACTAATAAATATTTAGTCTATTAATGTAATCCAACTTATTCAACAATTTTTCACAAAATTATTTTTTCCAAAGATATGGCGTATATTCTTATATAACATATATCCTAGGCTTACTACTACTAATAAATATTTAGTCTATTAATGTAATCCAACTTATTCAACAATTTCTCACAAAATTATTTTTTGCAATTTTAGCTCTTGATGGATCGCCCGCGACAGGCCCAATATCGCAGGAAGCTGGAAAATATCGGAATAAAGAAAAACAAACAGGCCTTAAAACAACACGTCCTCAACCAACTCCGCAATCACAATCTACGCAACAACAGCAGTTACCCCAACAAAGATCAGAGCTACTTCAGCAGTACTCACAAGGAGCCCAGGACAGATCTCAAGTACCGAACATTGTAACACGAAAATCTGAGCCATATATATTTACTACACTATCAACCATTAAACCAGCATGTGGTGGTTGTGGTTATGTAACTACTGAAACAGTAGTACCAAAACACCAAAATTCTGCTTTTCAAATGCCAGTGAACAGATATAATCAACATTCACCACCTACTGAAACACAAATCACTCAGAAAGTGAATCAAGAATATATACACTCTCCTGATAATGGCCCTAACAAATACCAACCAGAAATGGAAATGCTTTCACCAAATATTGAACAAACAGTATATCCCGTAAATAATAATGTACAAAATGCTGAACAAAAAAAAAGTCAACAACAAAACTTCCAATCTAAAGACAATTATGCGTATCAGCAAAAAATACATGGTTCTGAAAATGTTACAAGTGAAAATGAACGTTTAGTGTTACCTCAAGGGGAAACGAATCTATTTCATTCAAGAATGAATACACAAAACAAAGAGAAATATTCCAATACGCAAAATCAACAAAAAATTGATACCTTTTCCTCTGTATTAAATGAACACAACGGACCAGTAAACAGTTTCAACCCTCAGCAACTGAAACAACACATTTATCAAAGAGAAAATGTGTCAGATATTCAAGGAATTAAATCAACAGGTATAATGAAGTAATGAAGTATTCTGAACCTACTTGATCCTTAAAGTAAATCATTTTATAGCTGCTTATCACTTTCACTGCCACTGGCGCGCTAGCGCATCTGTGTTTACGCATGTGCCATCGACGCACCAGAAGACCACATCAAATTATGGGCCCCGGTACCAAATTCAATGGCGGGCCTGCGGGCTTAATAAATGATTAGCGGGGGGAGGGGCTGTAGTAGAAATGTGAAAAAAAAATTGTCAACATTTCTGGTGAGCCCCGCGCTTAATAACTGATGAGTGGGGGGGAAGAAATGTGAAATTTTTTTTTGTCAACACCTCTGGCCACCTTTAATAACACAGCTCCACAAAACACAAGGGGTTTATCCGGTGAACCAAGCCAGTGTGTCCTTATGTATATGGACCCGCTGAAACCGAACTCGAAGTCAGAATTTTCAGATTCGCTCGTTTTTCACCCCTGACCCCAAAAAAACAACCCAAAAAAAATGGTCTGCCCGGCAGACCAGACCAGTGTATTTAGATCGGCTGAAACCGAATCCGAATCCGAAGTCAGAATTGTCAGATTGGCTCATTTTTTACCCCTGACCCCAGAAAACATCCCCAAAACAGAAAAAGTGATCTGTCCTGCGAACTATACAAGTGTATCTTTATGTGTTTTGACCTTCTGAATCCGAATTCGAAGTTAGAATTGACAGATTTTTTTTTTTAACTATTTAACGTCGGCCTATTTCCGCTACCAGGGCCTATCACCGACGCCAGGAGACGAGCTACCCCCAACCTGGAAATTTTACCGAACCTCTTCCCTTAAGAAGAGTAGGGATCTTTCACTTGCCTAACATTTAATAGACAAGGGACGGACCGCCTGCTTTACATCTCCTCCGAAGGATGGTATATCCACTACGTAAACCTCGTCTGAAATTACGTAACTTCCGCGTATACACTGATATAAAAGCCGCTAGAAGGTGGGACGAGAACGCTGTATTTCTCAAGATAGGTTGGGTCACCCATCCAAGTACTAACCACACTCGACGTTGCTTCAACGGAATAGAATTGACAGATTGTCTCGTTTTTTGTCCCTAACCAAAAAACACCCCCCTCTCCCCCAAAGAAAATGGTCTGTCCGGCGGACCATACCAGTGCATCCTTATGTATTTAGATCCGCTGAAACCGAGTCCGAAGTCAGAATTGTCGGATTGGCTCGTTTTTCACCCATGACCCCAAGAAACACCCCCAAAACAAAAAAAAAGTGGTCTGTCCGGCAGGCTATAAAAATGTATCCTTATGTGTTTTGACCTGTTGAATCCGAATTCGAAGTTAGAATTGACAAATTGGTTCGTTTTTCACCTCTAACCCCACACCAACGCCCCCTCCAAAAAAATGGTCTGCCTGGCGGACCATACCAATGTATCCCTATGTGTTTGGTAAGGATACATTGGTATGGTACTCCTGACCACTTTTTTGTTTTGAAGGTGTTCTTTGGAGTTAGTGAAAAGCGAGCGAATCTTACAATTTTGACTTCGGATTCTGTTTCAAATACATAAGGATACATTGGTATGGTCCGCCGGATAGACCATTTTTTCGAAGGGGATTCTGGGGTTGGGTGTGAAAAACGAACCAATGTGACAATTCTGACTTCAGATTCGGATTCAGCGGATTAAAATATATAAGGATACACTGGCATGGTCCGCCGGACAGACCACTTTTTTTTGCTTTGGGGGTGTTTTTTGGGGTTAGGGAGAAAAAACGAACCAATCTGACAATTCTGTCTTCTGATTCGGTTTCAGCGGGTCCAAATACATAAGCATACACTGGTCTCGTCCGCCGGACAGACCACTTTTTTTTTGTGGGGCTGTGTAGTTGATGAGCGATGAAAAAAAATTTTTTTGTCAAAACTTCTCTGGCGGGTCACTAAACTCAGTGCCCAATAGCCCCCCCCCGGCCATACGAGGGGGCCTGCTCACCAGAGCCTTCTGTTGTTCAATTCAATTCTTTATTTGGCTTTGTGGCTGTAGCATTTGTAGATAAGGTATGTCACATTGTATAACTAAAAAACCGCTGCCCAAGGAATCACTACTTCCACATCCAAATTTTCTATCGAAGTCAATCACAACGAAAAAACTTTGTATGTGGAAATAATTGTTTATGGAACTTTAATAATATAATATTTGAAATCCTCTACCCCAAAAACCCATAAAACGATACCCCACATGGGTAGTGGGGTGGGGGTGGTAATAGGAGGTGGTAGTGGGGGTGGATAAAGTAAAAAAATATTTTGAGATTTCTGGTTCTTGTACCTCTTTAATAATGGGGTGGGGGTGGTAATGGAGGTGTCTAATGCCAAAATTTTTTTGAGACCTTAGCTTATTTGAACAATAAAAATTTTTAAAAATTATTTTGTCGTTACTATATTTCCTCTGGATGTGGAAGTAATTAAGGGCAACACAAGCCCTTATTAGAGAAATAAACAAAATTGTTAATTATTTGAAAAAACGTTTAAATCTAATAAAGTTTAGTGTATTAATATCATGAAAACATTTTATTACACAACTAAATAAAAAAAAAAAATGTAACCATTTTCAGGCCACCTGGAGGAGGTAAAATTAGACGAAAAATTTTGACCAAGATATTTTCTGTTTTTTTGACACTAAATGAACCTATAAAAGGCTACTCAGAAATGTTTTTGCATTTTAGCAATTTTTAAAGCCGGGAATTTTTGAAAATTGAAACATTTTAAACGATTATATTAAAAAATCGGTTAATGAGAAATTTCTCACCCGTTAATTTTTGAAACCAGGAACTGCATCGATCGATATAGGGAAAAGTACGCACCAGAAAATTTTGAAAATTTAGGGAGCTACTAATGGCAGTGTGGCCAATCCAACTAAAATAATTACAAGCATCTGGCACTTCCGGGTATACCGGAAGTCGATACTAAATTGCTTATTTTAAATAGAACATCTATATATTTTAGAGTTTTCGAAAAGAACACAAAATTCTGAGTCAAAGGATATTCTATGCCTAAATCCAGCCGTTTCAGAGATAGTTGACATTTAAAGAAAAATTTGACAGGTGGCATTATAATAACCTTTATAACTTTCTTCGTGTAAAAGATACTCATTTGCTTTTTGGCATGTAAAAAGAATACGAGGAGAGCCGCACTCTACAATTCAATTACGTTAAATAATAGTACACCAAGTGTTCCATTTTTGACGTTACATTTTGTAAACTTTAAACCGCGAAAACTTGTTTAGGTTAAATGGAACACCCTATAGTTTTTTACATCAAGTTATGTAAAATTAAATTCCATTTTTTTTTATATGCATTGTGGGGGTTTAAGTTACAACTTTTTGAAATATTTGCGATTTTCTTAGAAATTCAAGAATTGTTAGTAAAAATTTGATCAAATTAACCATGATTAGAAACAATCAGAAATGTCATTCTCTTATGTCAAAATAATGCCACCGCGTTTAAATTACACCCACGAAGGCTCTTTGAATTTGTTTTTTATTTATGGAGAATATGATAAAGCAATATCAAGAACTTGTAGTACATTTGCTACTCGATATCCACAAAAACGGAAACCGTCACCAAACACTGTAAAACGCATGCTGGATAATTTTAAAAGTTATGGCTCTGTCGAGGCAAGAATTCAAAAGCGGAAGCCTATTGTTGATGACAAAAACGTAGAAATAGCAATTCTGGGATATTTTCATGCATTTCCAATGATGTCATTAAGACAAGCTGCTCTGAAATCGGGACTATGCAAGGATTCAGTTCACAGAATCTTAATTAAACATAAATTTTACCCGTTTTCGTTCCAAATAGTTCAACGATTAAAAGGAACAGATTTCCTAAGAAGAGAAAATTTTTGTGAATTTATTCTAATTAGGCGAAGATTCTTATTTGGGAAATATTTATATGGTCAGATGAAGCTAAATTTACCAAAAACGGACTTTTTAATCGACACAACTCCAAGCGCGGATTTACAAATTTCGTCTGTGGCGCATGGGGCCCATACGAAATATGGGAAATAACATCTTGAGAAGCACTTCTGTAACGACCCTTACAAAATTTTGAAAAAGCAGTTTGCGAACATTTTTTTCAAAATTCGGTCTAGGGACTCCTGTTTAAAATTATTTTTTTTTGTCATATGCATTTTACTTTTCATAAAAATACAACAATATGTTTTGAAGTTTATGAAAATATTTTCATTACTAACTGAAATACAACGAATTGAAATTTTGTGATTTACAATTTAACAAATCACAAAATTTCAATTCGTTGTATCTCAGTTAGTAATGAAAATATTTTCATAAACTTCAAAACGTAGTGTTGTATTTTTATGAAAAGTAAAATGCATATGACAAAAAAAAATAATTTTAAACAGGAGTGCCTAACCGAATTTTGAAAAAATTTTTCGCAAACTGCTTTTTCAAGATTTTTTAGGGGTCGTTAGAGAAGTGCTTCTCGAAATGTTATTTCCCATATTTCGTATGGGTCCCATGCGCCACAGACGAGAAAAAAATTAGTGAAATTTCTAGATCCGCGCTTGCACAATTCACATTATTGGAGTGACTCGAATCCTCATGTGTTCAGGGAGCGGAATTTTCAAGAAAGTTGGCAGTTTAATGTTTACTGCTCCATAAGAAACAATAGTGTGGTGGCATTAGAATTTTATCAAGAAAATTTAAACAGTAAGTTAAAAAGATTTTTTCATCTGCCAATATATACAGGGTGTCCATTAAAGAATGGGCCATAGAGGAACAGTGAATTCCTGGCATTCAAATATTACGATTTAACCAAACTTACCTTAGTCCAAAAGTTGATATTAACAGAGATACAGGGTGTTAAAGTCAATATTATATTTATAATTTTCCTACATAACTTTTGAAATTTTTCAAATATTGGTACGAAAATTGGTGGATAGGAGTTTTTTGATATGAGAAATTCAAATCTTCTCCTATTTTTGGTGTAAATCCTAGAGGGCGCCACATAAGCAATATTTAGGGAGTAAATGTACTCCTAACTTTTTCACCCGTAATGTTATAGCCTTTTTTATTAAAAAATCTTGAACCTACGTCATTTCGAAGGAGAAAAAGTATACTTGTCATTAGCATTAGAAATTGACCGTTTTCGAGATAATCGCATTGTAACAGTCAGTCGCATATTTCATTATAAGAAATATTAATTTTAATCTAGTAGGCACACGGTTAAATCTGACAGTTAAATAATTAATAATGATAGTTAAAATGCAGTTATGTAGAAAAAGAGAGGTTTTATTATTATTACAAATTAAGCAGTTAAGTAAACAAAAACGATATCAATGGAAATGTCAAAATAAACAACAAAATAATAATTAAAATAATTGCTGCTATTCATTTTCAAATTGTCTATTTAACTGAATACACTTTCGGCATCTTTTAAGAAAATTTTGCCTAATACGAAAAAAGGATGGAAGCAAACCACGAATATGGTTTGCAGCTGCCATTATTTTCTACCAGAGTTTTTGTCTTGTTTGAGAGTATACAATGCTTTTCATGGTACCCCATAGGAAAAAGTCCATTGCCGTTAGGTCTGGACTCCGTGGTGGCCATGGATGTTCACTTCCGCGTCCAATCCAACGCCTAGGAAATACATTATCTAAATGATTTCTTACAATCAGAGGATAGTGAACAGGTGGCCCGTCGAACATATTTTGTAAATCATTTTGAAAGAAGTTTAGATAGTTTTCTCCATTTACTAGCGGTGGAAGTTCAAAAGAACCCACAAGATAATCCCCAATTATTCCACACCAAATATTAATTTTAAATTCATATTGAAAATGTCTCACTCTTGCGGCCCTTGGATTCTCTTCAGCCCACAAATGACTGTTGTTAAAGATTCCCCTTCTAGTAAACGATGCCTCATTCGTGAAAAGAACCTTATTTAAAAAAGTTGGATCTTTTCTTTGCTTTCTTAACATAAATTCGCAAAATTGTATGCGACGAGGAAAATCACCTGGCAACAAATTTTGTACTCGTGTGAAATGGTATGGGTGTAATTGTTGCTCATGTAGAATGTTTGATATTGTGCCACGGGTTAGTTCAGTATTTGCAGAGATTCGGCGAATACTTATTTCAGGATCGTCTTCAATAAAATTTAATACTGCTTCCTCTTGTTGGACACTACGAACTACAGGGCGTCAATGGGAACGTCTAGGACGACAAGAACCCGTTTCTTTTAATCTTGCAAAAAGTCTTGAGAATAATTTTCGATCAGGTTGCCTTCGATTTGGATAAGTATTCGCTTATTTTCTTGCTGCAGCACGTCCATTATAATTTTATTGATCATAATTAGCCACCATATCAATAATTTCGCTATTTGAGAAAAAAATATGCCTCGGCATTGTGCAAAAAATATAATTTTTTCGTAATAAATTACAACACAGTAACTGTCAGATTTAGCCGTGTTTAATTGTCAAAAGTATTGTTGATATCGGCGCCTACTACAATAATATTTCTTATAATGAATTATGCGGTTGACTGTTACAGTGCGATTATCTCGAAAACAGTCAATGTCTAAGGCTAATGACAAGTATACTTTTTCTCCGTCAAAATGAGGTAAGTTCAAGATTTTTTAATAAAAAAGGCTATCACATTACGGGTGAAAAAGTTAGGAGTACATTTACACTCTAAATATTGCTTATGTGGCGCTCTCTAGGATTTACACCAAAAATAGGAGAAGATTTGAATTTCTCATATCAACAAACTCCTATCCACTAATTTTCGTACCAATATTTGAAAAACTTCAAAAGTTATGTAGGAAAATTATAAATATACTATTGACTTTAACACACTGTATCTCTGTTAATATCAACTTTTGGACTAAGGTAAGTTTCGTTAAATCGTAATATTTTAATGTCAGGAATCCACTGTTCCTTTATGGCCCATTCTTTAATGGACACCCTGTATATAGTTAATTTGGTTGTTTTTGTTTTTTTTTTTTTAGGTGAAAGATACTAAATAATTTACAAAATTTGAGTAACAACTATTTAGAAAATTTACCTCTCGCCGAACAGAGAAACATTTTTTTATCAGCACGACCGTGCTCCCCCACATAACGCGTATTTGATAAATAATTTTTTACAAGCAACTATCGATCAGTTTACGATCAATGGATCGTTTTATTTGGGGAACTATTAAAACTAAAGATTGTGAGAGCCCATTAACAACTATTGAAATTTGTATGCAGAGAGTAAGAAATGCATTTCAAAACTTACCACAGAATTCAATTAGAAGAGCTACCCATGAAGAAATAATCCGAAGGTGCGAAAAATGTGTGGAGGTTCGAGGGCGGAATTTTGAACAATTATTAAATTAAAATGGAATCATATTTTTAGTTGATTTCATCTTAGCTACTTTAGTTTATGCAAAGTATCTTCAATCCAATTAATAGGCATGTTGCAGTGTTATTTTCCGTTTTTGTGGATATTTAGTAACAAATGTACTACTACAAGTTCTTGATATTACTTTATCGCATTCTCCATAAATAATAAACAAATTCAAAAAGTCTTCGTGGGTGTAATTTAAACGCGATGGCATTTTTTGACATAAGACAATGATGATATTACTGATTGTTTCTAATCATGGCTAATTTGATAAAATGTTTACTAACATTTCTTGAATTTCTAAGCAAATTGCAAATATTTCAAAAAGTTGTAACTTAAACCCCCACAATGCATATCAGAAAAAATGGAATTTAATTTTACATAACTTGATGTAAAAAAATATAGGGTGTTCCATTTAACCTAAACAAGTTTTCGCGGTTTGATGTTCACAAAATATAATGTCAAAAATGGAACACTTGGTGTACTATTATGAATGTAATTGAATTGTAGAGTGCAGCTCCCCTGGTGTTCTTTTTACATGCCAAAAAGCAAAGGAGTATCTTTTACACGAAGAAAGTTATAGAGGTTATTGTAAACCATGACACTTGTCAAATTTTTCTTTAAATGTCACATATCTCTGAAACGGCTGAGTTTAGGCATCGGGAGTTCTACGTGTTTTTGACTCAGAATTTTATGTTCTTTTCGAAAACCCTAAAATATATAAGGCGTTCCATTTAAAATAAGCCCTGAGGGACTGGCGTAAATCCCTCTCCCCGGAGGCATAAAGTTTAAGGTTATCCATGTAAAACAAATGGGTGACCTTATGCGTCCTATCGCCGGGGGTACCGCAGTTGTATCCACGGGTTTTCCTAAGCGAAACGGATAATGGCAGTAGTGAAATGCAAAACAGAAAGGGGTTGAGGGACTTTCCCTGAAATACTCCCCTTCTGTTACCCGATCTTATAATAAATGTTACCCGATCTTATAGTAAAGCGAGTCCTCCAGAGCGGCATCAGTTCTTCAATACGTCTCACTACGGGACCGGGCACCGCAAGACATTGGAGCAAGTGTAAAATAAGCTCATGAGTCCTGCGTAACACATCTGTCAATCAGCAGGTTCTCCTTGCAGCCAGCGACACCTTTATCGACCCTCGTTGCTCATATATCCGTTCGTAAACCGGTTCAACTGCGTGGAACACCCGCATGTACAAAATGCGTGTTAACACTTTGCAACATGCGTTTAAACAGGTTATCGGGCGGTAATTCTTTGGGTTAGACAAATATCCGTTCTTGGGGATCGTCACTGTCCGTTCCTCAACAACTCAAGAAGGAATTTGCTGCTTCCCATTTAGCCAGGCATTAAAAATTCTGGCCAGATGGTGGTTAGTACTCGATACATTTTTCCACCAAAAGTTATTTATCCCGTCGGGACTTGGAGCAGCAAAGTTCTTAGAGCCCTCAAGAGCTCTTCGAACCTTTTCTGGGGTTATTGGTCGGTGTGGTTGCCGAAATCTTTGTCAAAAGGTTTCAAAGTGTGCCAGGCCTGGAGAGTCTCTGTTGAGTGGAAGCTTCTCTTTGTACAATGTTTTCCAGAAGTTTTCCAACTGATCTGCAGTCAGCGGATTCTCTGCAATACGCTGAGACGGTTCGAAGAGGGCTTTTGCGGAAAAGGTTATTTTCCGCCAGCCCCCTCGCCCGCCTCACTAGTGACTTCTTACAAGACACTAGCATCCGTATCCTGTCGAGGCAGTGCTGTTTGGTGGTTTGCAGCACTGCCCTATTGAGTGTGTGATGGACGAGTCTTAAGTTGGCAGCTACTCGCCGCACTTTAGGCGTGAAAGGCCTATTGGCTGCCATATAGTCCATCACATATTGGATACGGGATGCGTGTTACCTCGCAGACCGGATCTTGGCTTCCATCTTCTGTATGCGCCGTCCCGCGCTTTTCTGTGGAAAGGTAGTATTTCGCCTCTTCACCTGAGACAAGCGTTCAGCGGAAGCATACACGGCACAATTTATGCGTCAGATGTCAGCCTTTTCTGGTAGCGCTGCACGAATTTCTGCATCCACTCTGGCCAGATCTTGTGGCCGGGGCGTGTTTTATGTTGTGCAACCCCGTCTGGTACTGAGACCCTCTGGTGTTGGTGGAACGTCAGGAACCGCTTCCTCAGCCGGTTCGTTCGGTGACTGTTCAGCCACTTCATTCACCGGCTGAGGAGTCGCTCTGACATAACCTCTAGCACGAAGGTGGCACACATAATCACGCAGATTCTGAGGTGGGAAAGCGTTATGTTCTGGGTGGTTTGCACACCACAGAGCATGCATTCGCGCTATGTACCTCTTTCGGCCGGGCTCATTGCTTTCATAACAATGCACCAGGTTGTCTCTCAGTTCATCTGTCCCACTGAAGGTGAGTACTGGAAGAAGTATCGGCTATAGCAAGATACGTGTTACTATTACTTTAAATAGATGAATCCAAGAATGACCGTACGATTAAAGTAGTGAATAGTATCATGGCTTTCTGGAGGACTACAATTTTGTCTATTATTATTATTATTATTATTATTATTTTTTTTTTTTGTAAAAGCCAGTCACCCTTTAAACTCTGTGGCTCCGACACTCACAGAGGGGAGCTGGTAGTACCGGTAGCCACTCCCCACGCCCGTGGGGTGAGTGACTACTGGGTCCGCGAATCGTGTGCCCTGAGCAGACGTAATGAACCGAGGATGACGGCCTTCTGCATTCTGCCGGCTAAGACCTCTGCCGAATTTCGGCATGCCGGTATGATCTTAAGTTCTGAAAGCAGTGTGTGTCTCGTTCCACCGAGGGCTCCTATAATCAGTACCACTATCTTAACAGTATGGTCTGGATAGAGTCTGCGGAGTTCGAAGAGCAAATCTCGATATTTTGTCCGTTTTTCCCCCTCCTTCAAGACAATGTTGTTCTCCGCGAAAGCCGAGAACTCCACGACAAACATTGTCTTGAGTTGGTGGTCGAGGAGGACTATGTCAGGCTTGTTGGCTTGTATTTGCCTGACTGTGGGAAAAGAGTAGTTCCAATAAATTAGACACTTCTCATTTCCCACAACGGACTCAATATCCCCCGGAGCATAAGGCAGCACTAGTGTCTCGTTTATCCCATACGAGTGCCTTAAGTGATAAAGCACTCGTAATGCTCCGTCGTGCCTCTGGATATAGGCCGAGACTGCATATGTCGGACAGGCCGACAACAAGTGCATTAAAGTCTCTGGCGCCCTGCGGCAGGCCCTGCAGCTGACATCAGGGACCTCTATACCCATGACACGACTTCGATAAACGAGAGTGTTAAATACACCATCCTGGCAAGCCATTATGAATCCCTCGGTCTCAGACTTCAGCCCGGCTGACCTTAAGAAGGCAAAGGTCAGCCTTTCGGATAAGCCAAGATCTTCTATATTTTTATAAAAGACTCCATGCATTGCCTTATCCGTATGAAGCTGCAGAAAGATGTTGTGTTCTGCAGCTTTAATTTGGGCTTTTCGCCGAGCAGGTTCCAACTCGGTGACAGAGTCGCGATTTACCCGCTCGACGTCGAAGGAGAGACCAAGTTCATCGGCTGCTCTCTGTGCTGCCTTAAACAAAAACGCTCCTACCCCTGCATTTTCATGGTCTCGGACCATGCAGATGAGGGGATCCGAACTCCTGATAATCTTACAGGCTCCATCCAGAACCATCCTGTTATGGAGACTCTCCAAACTCAAGAGTCCACGCCCTCCCCGATGTCGTGGGAGGTATAACCGTGGAACGGACGATTTAGGATGCAAACTCCTATTGAGATGCATCTTCTTGCGGGTTCCTACGTCGAGTTGACGCAACTCCTCTCGGTTCCATTTCACCACTCCAAAGGAGTAGAGAAGGATCGGAACGGCAAGCATGTTGGTAGCAGACACCTTGTTCTTCCTCGACAGTTCTGAAGACCAAATCTGTCGGAGTCGCTGCTGATACTTGCCGCGGAGAGCGTTTTTCACTACACTCACTTCTTGGGTGGAGCGTTGCTCGACACCCAAGTAAGTGTACGACTCTCCGGCATCTAGATGATGTAAGATGCTTCCGTCTACGAGCTGCGCGTCCTCTCCGTAGTCCCCGCATCGTCCTCTCTTGAGATGGACCAGTGCACATTTGTCCAACCCGAACTCCATACCGACAGCCTGCGTGTACTCCTGTACCACCCTAAGGGACTGGTGTAGGTCCCTTTCTCCGGAGGCATAAAGTTTAAGGTCATCCATATAAAACAAATGGGTGACCTTATGCCTCCTATCGCCGGGGGTACCGCAGTTGTATCCAATGGCAGTAGTGAGATGCAAAATAGAAGGGGGCTGAGGGAGTCTCCCTGAAATACTCCCCTTCTGAACGATACCGGCTCCGTCTGGACTCTATCGTTACCGGATGTTATAGTAAAGCGAGTGCTCCAGAGCGGCATCAGTTCTTCAATACATTTCACTACGGGCCCGGGTACCGCAAGACATTGGAGCAAGTGTAAAATAAGCTCATGAGATGTCATGTCAAATGCCTTGCGGTAGTCGATCCAGGCCATGGAGAGGTTCCGCTTATACTGCACGGAGTCCTGCGTGACACATCTATCAATCAGCAGGTTCTCCTTGCAGCCAGCGACACCTCTCTTCGACCCTCGTTGCTCATGTATCCGTTCATAAACCGGTTCAACTGCGTGGAGCACCCGCATGTACAAAATGCGTGTAAACACTTTGTAACATGCGTTTAAATAGGTTATCGGGCGGTAGTTCTTTGGGTTATACAAATCTCCATTCTTGGGGATCAACACTGTCCGCCCCTCAACAACCCAAGAAGGAATTTGCTGCTCCCCATTTAGCCAGGCATTAAAAATTCTGGCCAAATGGTGGTGGGTACTCGATAACTTTTTCCACCAAAAGTTATTTATCCCATCGGGACCTGGAGCAGCAAAGTTCTTAGAGCCCTCAAGAGCTCTTCGAACCTCTTCTGGGGTTATTGGTTGGCACACCTCGTGTGGTTGGCGAAACCTTTGGCTAAAGGTTTCAAAGTGTGCCAGGGCTGGAGAATCTCTGTTGAGTGGAAGCTTCTGTTCGTACAACGTTTTCTAGAAGTTTTCCACCTGATCTGCAGTCGGCGGATTTTCAGCAACACGCTGAGGCGGTTCGAAAAGGCGCGAGGGCTTTTTGCGGAAAAGTTGATTTTCCGCTAGCCCCCTCGCCCGCCTCACTAGTGACTTCTTACAAGACACTAGCATCCGTATCCTGTCGAGGCAGTGCTGTTTGGTGGTTTGCAGCACTGCCCCATTAAGTGTGTGATGGACGCGTCTTAAGTTGGCAGCTACTCGCCGCACTTTAGACGTGAAAGGCCTATTGGCTGCCATATAGTCCATCACACATTGGATACGGGATGCGTGTTGCCTCGCCGACCGGATCTTGGCTTCCATCTTCTGTATGCGCCGTCCCGCTCTTTCCTGTGGAGAGGTAGTATTTCGCCTCTCCATTATCATTATTATTATTATTATTATTATTATTATTATTATTATTATTATTATTATTATTATTATTATTATTATTATTATTATTATTATTATTATTATTATTATTATTATTATTATTATTATTATTATTATTATTACAAAGTTTACGTAAAAAAATTTTAGTTAATTTGACCGATTTTTTTTATTTGTTATTTTTAAGACAAGTATTTCCATTACTTTCGCCAAAAATTTTCCAAATTTCATTTATTTTTTAATAAAAGCTTTCATAAATTCGAATTTTTTTTAACTTGATTTTAGAGCTGCATTTCAAAAACTAGATGTAGGATCAATTTGGTCAAAATTCAGTTTCCGTCAATAAGAAAACAGCTGAGTCCTTTCACCTTTTTTTTTTGGGGGGGGGGGGGCTTCGCTTAACTTCTCTACTTTTGGACGCCCCCCCATAAGGAATCTTAGAAGTGTAATAAAGTACATTAGTCCAGTCAACGAAAGAGTTGTAGGTGGCTTTGCCTTTGTAGCACACGAATGTTTTTCTGTCATAAGTAGATCCTAATTTGTTCTATACTTGAGTAAAATTTGATTCAAATCGGAAACAAAATAAAAAGTTATAGGGTGTCTTCATTTTAAGTGAGTCACACTGTATATTTAAGAAAATGTATAGATTTTGACAAAATATTACGTTAGTAAACAGTGTTGTAAAATAATAGTATATTATTCAACGAGTATATAATGATAGCTATTATTCACGAGGGTGAAGTTTAAGACACGAGCCGTAGGCGAGTGTCGTAAATCACCAGCGTGAATTTTATGCGAGTAGAATACTATACTTTGTCCACGACTATTAAATATTTTTGATTAAATTCTTTACTGAAGAAATTAATAAATTAATTAATTATATTATTCTTTTTGAGTAATATGTAAAATTATTGTAAATAACGTTGACATTTAAATTTAATTTGACAATCCGTTCTTTTGACACATAACGACCTACTTAATCAAATTTAAAAACGAAATTGTATGATAAAAGAGGGTCTATTTCTGAAATGTTAAATAAAGTTATCTATTCATAAATTTGATAATAACAGTAAAATTTTTCACACAATTAGGAAGTTTCCATTTTTCTCATTTTCTCGTAATAAATAATCGTAAAAATCTAAAAAATATCTGTAATTTTTTTTTTAAATTATCTCTATAAATAAAAAAGTTATTGTCCTTCCAAGTTCAAAATGCCACGATCATCTAGGCTGAAGCTCGATTACGTCACAGTACATAATTCCGTCAACAGCGAGCGGATGCGGGCACCTTTATACTCGCTGGCAGGCACCGGCAGTTTATAGTCAGGGAGGTAGCGACAGTTTTCTTGAAATCATTTGCATAGAGCTAGAATTTTTTCCCATGATAGCTTAGACAATATCAATGATGAAGGTGCAATTCTACTAATCTATAAGTACCACAAAAATGAGTAAAAATTAAATAACATGTTGCAAAAATTTCGATTTTCTGAAATGTCACTTTTGATTCGTTCGTGCCAAGCCGAATTTTCGAATTTTGCCGTGCAATTTACGATCAGGTTTATCTGGAAGATTTCCTCTTTACGTCGCGACATCATACGGCCGTCCCAATGGTGTTTTTCGAAAAACATAAACGTGCCAAGATAGCATGTTTTAGCAATTTTTTCGGCTCCCAAATGCAAGCTGTTATTTGCTATTTTTCTCGGAAACGGTGGGAGTTAGCTCGAAATAAAAAAGAAGGTCGAGTATTTTTCACTAAGAATCTTTTACTTGATATATTTTTTTTGTTTCGGAGATAACTACTGAAATGTGCGGCAAAAAATCGCAAATTTTGAGCTTCCACAGTTGGCAAGTTTTTAATCTGGGCTCTTACGCCAAAAGACTACTCTAGCTGAATTAAACAGAATTAAATTTGCTAAAACCGTTCTTTCTATTTTTTGAATTCCGACAAAAATGAAGGAATTAGAGGGGGCGGGATTTGGGACTTTTTTTTTTTGGTAAAATTTCTCCATTTTGTCACTGTAATTAATCGGTAATAAACTGAAATCGATCTCATATACGATGTTCACTTAATATCATGTACTACTTTGACGCTCCGTTAATCTCAGCCCTTCGAAACAAAGATTTCTGAGAAAAATTATTTTCTTAAGATTTACATACACTCTATAGAAAAACTTGTAATTTCCTACATTTCCTCGAATATCTCGTTAATTATCGTTTTTTTTTTTCGAAAAATTTGTAGTCTAAGGAAACTTTTAGTGCTGAAAAAATGAGTAGAAAATTAAACATGTTATAAAAAGTCGTATAAATGTATATATAAATATATATCTACAAGATTGAAATTTTAGATACTCACAGATGACATAAAAGCATACCGGAAAATAATATTCTACCGCGTCGGAAGCGTTGTCATGTCAGTTCTACCATCCACGCAAAGTGTGGAAAAAACAAACATTTTTTACTTATATTTACAAAGCTGAAATTTTTTTGTGGAATAGTTTATTTAATAAGACATCCCAAAAATACAGTCTACCTGTCGTCTCATGTTGCTAAAGACCCGGTGGACGTAATGGAATGCAAGCGCGTGACCGCGGCCGTTGCGCTCCGGGATATTGCAGTTCGCGGAGAAGTTTCGCATTTTCCGTCGCTGAATATTAATCTACAAAGCTGATTTTTTTCTCTACAAGTCTTTTATCCACTATTTCGATTAAAAATCACATTCTACCTCGGCTGAAAGGGGCTAAATCTTTGGTAGACGTTGCCAAAATGGCAATACATAGTCAAATCATGACAATTATATTCTTCATTAATATTAAAGAACAGACAGTTTTCTTATAATCACTTTTATTTACTTTTTAATATTGCATTTAACGTTCTCGTGCGATGCTCAGACACGATATATTGATAATAATGTTAAACAATATGAAATTTGTCCATCCTGAAGTGAAGGTGTGGATGGAAGTTGGCGTTGGCACTTCATTAAGGTATATGTATATAAACGTTAGTAAATTGTACGAGAGCTTGACATCAAATATATTCGGTCATAAGTCTTTTGTTTTTTATGTTAGAGAAAAAATAAAAAAGTGTCGGAAACGTCAATCAATTCTCTTTACATAAGCTGTCTACAAATTTTTCGAAAGAAACGATAATTATCGAGATATTCGAGGAAATGTAGGAAATTACACGTTTTCCTATAGAGTGTATGTAAATCTTAAAAAAAATAATTTTTCTCAGAAACCTTTGTTTCGAAGGGCCGAGATTAACGGAGCGTCAAAGTAGCACATGATATTAAGTGAACATCGTATATGAGATCGATTTTAGTTTATTACCGATTAATTACCTACGGTGACAAGAGAGAGAAATTTTACCGAAAAAAAAAGTCCCAAGTCCCGCGGCCTCTAATTCCTTAATTTTTGTCGGAAATAAAAAAATAGAAAAAATGGTTTTAGCAAATTTAATTCTATTTAATTTAGCTAGAGTAGTCTTTTGGCGTAGGAGCCAAGATTAAAAAGTTGCCAACTGTAGAAGCTCAAAATTTGCGATTTTTTGCCGTACATGGCCGACATTTCAGTAGTTATCTCCGAAACGAAAAAAAAAAATATATCAAAATTCTGATAGGAGTAAAAGATTCGTAGTGGAAAATACTGGTTTGACCTTATTTTTTATTTCGAGCTAACTCCCACCGTTTCAGAGAAAAATAGCAAAAAAACAGCTTGCATTTGGGAGCCGAAAAAATTGCTAAAACATGCAGTCTTGGCGTATTCATATTTTTCGAAAAACACCATTAGGACAGCCGTATGATATCGCGACGTAAATAGGAAGTCTTCCAGATAAACCTGATCGTAAATTGCACGGCGAAATTCGAAAATTCGGCTCGGCACGAACGAATCAAAAGTGACATTTTGTGATATTTCAGAAAATCGATATCTCATTTTGCAACATTTAATTTTTTACTCATTTTTGCGGTACTTATAGATTGGTAGTATTGCACCTTCATCATTAATATTGTCTAAGCCTCTAAGCTATCATGGGAAAAAATCTAGCTTTATGTATATTAACGCGAAAAAACTGTCGCTACCTCCCTGGCCATTTAGTTCATTCAGTGTTATCGAGAAATTTTAACCCCATTAAATGAACATGAGCGAGCACATACACTAAACAAGCTAAAAACGCACTCTTCGCTTGTTCACTGAACTTTTTATATAATTGTTACACATATTCTATAGAATACTCTTGTGAATAAGGTTAGTTTTAGACATTTTTAATTGTATAGTACGAACTTAGTTGGTAAAATACTCTGTGTAAAATAAAGTAAAAATTTCGAATCCGGGATCTTGGATTCCGAGTCAAAAGCGTATGAACTACACCACCACCTTACATGTAAAAAAATGTACATTTTTACATTATAAGACACGGGCTAAAATCATATTTTCACTGTTGTGTATTACATTATGAAATGTACTATTGCAAAATATATAAATATTTAGATATTAAAATGAAATATCATTTCACCAAATTTCTATTCAATTACAAAAACATAAAAATCAAAAAATTTTTTTTTCAAATTTAAATCATTAATAGCATTTTTATTTACCGATCGATTTTGTTCAAAAACAATAGGGTCTTCCTCTAGCCAACTAATTTACTGTCTAAATTTCAGTACAATCGGATTTTTCTTTTTTGAGCTATCGTGCTTACAAGAAACGTGACAGACGGACAGACAGGCAGGCAGACGGACGGACGGACGCACGGACGGACGGACGGACATTTTGAAAGTTGTTCAGAATCCGTTCACTAACAAAACGATATGAAAATTTTTTGTCTGCGAGCTATATTTACGTTTTTAGAAATGTGCCGATCAAATGCAATATACTCTTCGTTTTCGTATTTGCGAAGAGTATAATAAAGGGAATATACGGCGTGACGCCGCACAGTGGGAAATTTTTCCATTTTTTTGGACAAAAATCCGTCTACAACGCAATTATGATTGGATTTGAAGATTTTTTTTTTTTAATAATTGTTAGGTATCACCCGATGTTTGAGCACTGCTCAAATTTTAAAAACGTTCAACATCAAAAAATCGTATAAATATATGAAATTCGTGTATTTTACTAAAGTAAAAATGCGAATTTCTGTTTTTTTAAAGTTCTACTCAGAAAATATCCTTTACTACATGTTTTTTGGGTCGCCGATTAAGAAAAATGGGGTCCCGTTAACCAGAAATTGATATAACGCCCTTAAAATACCGAAAAACACCCCTAAAAGGGATTTTTTCGAAATATTCTTATTAAAAATGTAAAATAGTCTAGTAAAGTGTATTTTTTATATGATAAATATAAAACCTTAGTTATTCAAATAATAATTCAGTAAACATTTACCTTAAGGGTTAATCAGTGGGGTTGAAACAACCCCCATTACGACAAAAAATATAGTTACAATGGTTATATTTTAGTTTTTGCTTCAAAATAGGGTAAGAGAATACATTGTGACTATGAGAGTGTATCTCAACCCCCTTTAAGGGTGAAAACCACCCTTAAATGGCTGTAGGATTTGAACATAAGTTTCGAATTTTTTTGAAATTTTAGAATCACGTCTTCTCCGATATTTTCACTAAAATCAGCCTCCGAACCTTGTTTGATAAATAAAAATTATTTTAAAGGTTAAATTAATCAATTCTTATATACTTTGACAATGTGAATAAACAACAATTCAATGTGAGTAGAAACAAATTCTAAGTTTTTCAACGTTTTTAAGAAGCTCGTAAGTTAGAAATCGCACTTTTTCCATTTGAAAGGAAAAAAAATATTTAAAAATGAAATGAAAATTTTTCATCCATTCTATGCAATGTGAAACAACAATCTAATTTTTAGTAAACATATTTTAAGCATCCTAAAGTTCATCAGCGACCCAAAAAACACGTAGTAAAGGATATTTTCTGAGTAAAACTTTAAAAAAACAGAAATTCGCATTTTTACTTAAGTAAAATACACGAATTTCATATATTTATAGGATTTTTTGAAGTTATGTTGAATGTTTTTAAAATTTGGGCAGTGCTCAAACATCGGGTGATACCTAACAATCATTAAAAAAAAAAAAAAAAAATTCAAATCCATTAATAATTGCATTGTAGACGGATTTTTGTCCAAAAAAATGGACAAATTTCCCACTGTGCGCCGGCATGGCAAGTTAGCGAGTTGTGTATTGTGACGTCACGGGTGGACTCAGAGGCGCACTAAAGGGGGGGCTTTGGGGGCTTAATCCCCCCCCCTGGAGGCCTGCATCACTTGCCCTCCTCGAGGAAAGTATTTGTTACGTTGGCAAGGCGACATTGTTTTTGTCTGGATTTTTATTTGTACTTTTCTCACGAGGCGAAAAAATGTTTCAGATTTTTAATAGTACCCCTCCCCATGAGGCGCGGAAAATTTTTTTTTAGTTTTTTAATAGCATTTCTTGTACGAGGTGGAAAAAATTTACAAAAAAATCATTGAAAATGTTGTGCTTATGTTTTAGGTAAAAATTCACCATCAGGCGGTTCTATTATTGGACCTAATCCTTTATTAACTTCTAAAGAAGAAATTGCACAAATACCACCAGTATCTGTATCTAATAATATAATTCACGTGGGTGGTAACAAACCAATTGATATTCCAATTAAGGATAAATATTCTGGTATGGTTAATGGATTACCAGATGGAATTGAAGAAAAGGACATTAAGGACATTTTGTATAAATTTCATTACACTGTTGGATTCCACGGACATTATGAAAAAGGTCTTAGTAATGGAGCAAAAATAGGAGGGTACTTTGTTAATGGGAGAGATGGCATTAGCAGAGTAGTTACTTACGTTGCGGACGAAAATGGCTACAGGCCCAAGTTCAAGTTTATAAATCTTGGATTAGATTCACCTGATACTCCTAAAGAGGAAAATGAAAAGAGTTTTGGAATAAAAAATTTTGAATTTATATGGTATCCCATCCAGTAACATTTTCACAATTGTATCAGATACTGATAATAGAATATATTGTAATAATACTTTATAATATATACTTAACAAAAACATATAATTTGTTTTAATTCCATAAAGAATTAAATTACATTAATGTAGTTTTGAGTAATAAGCAAGCAAATATATTTGTCCACATGCGACTATTAAATAATATATGTGTTTTCTGCAGTTAATAATAATTTCATTATTCACTGGTTCAAATGCAAATATCACCAATAATAAAAATAAACTAGAATAACCCCGTCGAGATTTGACAGAGTGGGGATGTTTAAAAATGTATCCCAGAAATTATGCTGTAGGGGCATACCTTCCCAGCAAACATAAATATATAGTATTTACGTAAATGCTACGTAAACTAAGTTTCGCAGAAGTAACATGTTATGTAAAATGTGACGCATAATCATATGTGCATACTCTGCGAAATGTCAGCAACGTGTGCATATGATTTTTACATAGTGAAGAGGTAACACTGTGACCTCACGGTATGGAACAAATGACGTAGCGTATATGTATATTCAACCACTTGCTATGTAAAGCATACGTAACTAATTTTATCTCTTTATGATGTAGCATATATGTATATTCAACCACTTGATAGTGACCTTACGCTACGTAACTTATATACTTTTTATCTCTTTATGATGTAGCATGTATATATTTTATCTACCTACCTTATGTTCAAAATAGCATATCCCAGCACTTCTTAAATATTGATACTACTCAATTGGATTTTTAAAGTTAGATATATGAATAAAGTTCATTATAAGTTATACAGAAAAATATATTTCTTTAGAAAATTACCGAAGTTGACACCAAGTTTTATTTTTAAGTCGGATACCTTATTTAGAGAGCCGAGTAATTTTATATTGTGAATGAAAATTTTTTTGTAAAAAATGGTTATATTTAAAATATAAAACTATCTAACTTTATAAAAATGTTCAGAAGTATTCTACTTAAAAATAAAAATTGATATCTACTTCAGTTATTTCCTAAAAGATTCTCGAATTGAATGACAGTTTAAACTAAGTTAATTAGTATCAACAAAGTTTCAATTCCATCTTAATCTCTGCATATCCCAGTAGGTAAACCAGGCATTAGGCGTTGTCCTCGACGTTGTCATCTATATGTTCTTTAGAAAGCAGCTATACGATATTTTTTCTTCTCCAATGATGTATACCCACCTACTTACCTTGCCTTGCATTCCTAGTAAAGCTCAAATTTCATTTAATTTATTTTATTAACTGTTGATTTAGGAGAGATTAATACTAGTGTCTTTTGTGTAACTAATCTATATTCAAGTTAACTAGGTATCTACAATAAGTGTTAAGCATTTCTCGGGTCGTTTCTGATTGTACTCCTTCTTTGGTCAGCCTTCGTCACTCTGACATTTGCTACTTGAACATCAGTTACACAACCTGTGAAAATAATTGAAATATTAGTCTATTTCATACACGTGGTGCCCTGCCATGATTGAAACTGGTGATACATTTGGTATGACTGCTCATGAATTGCTATGATTTTTAGGGATTTAGGGGACTAGCTTATTAATAACTTTTACATTTCTGTACATATAAAATAATATAATAAATTTAAACTTAAAAATAGAAAATTGATATTATTTGAAAAACATGTCTAGCTTTGTCTATGAGTATATTCATGCAGAAATTAAGCAGATTTTCCTACATAATTTACAATTACTTCCACGTCCAGTGGAAGTATAGTAACGACAAAAAAATTTTTAAAAATTTTTATTGTCCAAATAGGCTTAAAATGTCATGAAACGTCGAGATTTTAAGTTTCAGCGAAAAAAAATTTCTGTCTGTCTGTCGGTCTGTCTGTCGGTCTGTCTGTCGGTCTGTCTGTCGGTCTGTCTGTAACTTTTTTTTGTGCGCACGTTTACTCTGGAACCGTTTAAGATATTGACTTGAAATTTGGTACACATATGTACTTTAACGAGATCTAGAACTAGATTATATTTTCATCTAGTTCCGTCGAAGGGTTGGGGGTAAATTGGGGTAAATTTGGGGTAAATAAGTCAATCAAGCAGGTAAGAGTCCATAAAATTGGTATTTAGTATATACAAGAGATGCTAAGGTCTCAAAAAAATTTTTTACATTAGCCACCCCCACCCCCTTATTAAAGGGGATGAAAAAAAAATGTGATTTAGTATTTGTACAGGAACCAGAAACCTCAAAATATTTTTTTACTTCATCCACCCCCCACTATCACCCCCCTATCACTACCCCCCACCCCCTCTACCGATGTGGGGTAGCGTTTTATGGGTTTTTGGGGTAGAGGATTTGAAATATTATATTATTAAAGTTCCATAAACAATTATTTTCACATACAAAGTTTTTTCGTTGTGAGTGACTTGGATAGAGAATCTGGATGTGGAAGTAGTGATTCCTTGGGCAGCGGTTTTTTTAGGTGCGACAGAAATACATCGTAACACTAGCCAAAAGGCACTGGAGATGTAATTAAAAATTGGTTAAGAAGAGCGAAAAGATGAGGAAAGATAGAATTGGATAGAATATATTATATGATAACATAATGGAACTGATGTATAACTGATTTAATTTTAGAACAAAAAGTTCTTTTTAAAAGCTTTTATTTAACTTGCAATGTTTGTTTGTTTGTGTGTTTGTATGTGTGTTTGTTAGTTTAGGTCAAATCTTGCAAGCTGAATTTCGACTAGTTCTAATTAAGCTAGAGCTTTGAAATTTGGCACACCGGACGTGTATAAGTCCGGTGACAATGCAACATAGTATAGCCATTATCGGTCTAAATCCAATATGGCGGACGTCCCAAGATGACGGATCGACTTTTTAGTCACATGCCCCTTGATATGGGTATCAAATGAAAGGGTTTGACGAGTAAAATACGATAAACAACGTGACGTCATTCTAAATTCAATATGGCAGACGTCCCAAGATGTCGGATCGGATTTTTAGTCATAACCCCCTTGATATGGGTATCAAATGAAAGGGTTTGAAGAGTAAAATACGATAAACAATGTGACGTCATTCTAAATCCAATATGGCGGACGTCTCAAGATGGCGGATCGGCTTTTTAGTCACAACCCCCTTGATATGGGTATCAAATGAAAGGGTTTGACGAGTAAAGTACGATAAAGTGTGGGACGTCATTCTAAATTCAATATGGCGGACGTGGGAGAGGTGGGAAGGGGGGAAGAGGTGGGGAGAGGTGGGAAGAGGTGGTGGAGGGGTGGGGAGTGGTGGGGAAGGGGTGGGAAGAGATAGAGAAGGGGTGGGAAAAGGTGGAAAAGGGGCGGGGAGAGGTGGGACAGGGTTGGGAAGAGATGAGGAAGGGGTGGAAAGAGGTGAGGAAGGCGTGGGACGAGATGGGGAAGGGCTGGAACAAGGTGGGAAAGGGGTGGAAAGAGGTGGGAATAGGGTGGGAAGAGATGTGGAAGGGGTGGGAAGAGTGGAAAAGGGGTGGGGAGAGGTGGGGAAGAGGCGGGGAAGAGGCAGGGAAGGGGCAAGGAAGGGATGGGGAGGAGTGGAAAGAGGTGGGAATAGGGTGGAAAGAGGTGGAGAGAGATGGGAAAGGGGTGGGAAGAGGTGAGAAAGGGGTGAGAAGAAGTGGGAAGTAGTGTTAACGTGTCAGTGTGAGAAGACGGGAGAGGGAAGGGGTGGATGGCGGTGGCAAATGAAAAGATTTTGTCTGTCTATTTGTAAAATAAGTAGACTAAAAAGTAAAAAATAAAATTATACAAAAAAATATTTTTAAAAAAAAGCTTTTATTTCAAAAAACTGCTAAAAAGTAAAAATTTTTTTTTTAAATTTATACACCTTGAAACCAAAAGCTCTGGGGGCGGTCAATTGAGCAAAGTAACTATACAATAGTGCTATATGACCGCCCCCAAAGCTTTTGATTTCCAGGTGTATAAATTTTAAAAAAATTATTTTTACTTTTTAGCAGTTTTTTCAAATAAAAACTTTTTCTTAAAAATATTTTTTTTATATAATCTTATTTACAGTTTAACATATATCTAACAACATCTAATCAACACTCAAAAGTATTCCAGCTATTTGAATGTGTTATCTATGGACGTCCCAACCTGACAAACGTATGGCTTAAGGACATACAGTGGATATCGGATTTACGATGGATATTTTATGGACGTTCAAAGTTGTGACAAAAGAATATCCATAGGATATCCCATGTGGTCCATATGTGATCTTTAAGGATATCCATTTATTGTCCAGCATAATATAATAAATACGTCCTATGTGTGTCCAGTGGATATCCTTAAGGATTTACGATGGATACCTTATGGACGTCTAAAGTTGTAACAAAAGAATATCCATAAGATATCCCATGTGGTCCATATGTGATCCTTAAGGATATTCATTTATTGTCCACCAGAGTATAATAAATATGTCATATGTATGTCCAGTGGATATCCCCAAGGATTTACGATGGATATCTTATGGACGTCCAAAGTTGTGACAAAAGAATATCCATGGGATATCCCATGTGGTCCATATGTAATCCTTAAGGATATCCGGTTTATGTCCTTCATGTCCAGTGCGGATATCCATAGGACGTACATGGGATATACTTGTGCTGTCTGGGACTTTACGCACGATGTGTAGGTCGTAAAGTAATGAAGTTAAAATACCGCTGCCCAAGGGATCACTACTTCCACATCCAGATTTTCTATCCGTCTCTCACAACGAAAAAATTTTGTATGTGGAAATAATCGCTTATGGAACTTAATAATAATATATTTGAAATCCTCTACCCCAAAAACCTATAAAACGATACCCCACATCGGTAGTGGAGTGGGGGTGGTGATAGGGGGGTGGATGAAGTAAAAAAATATTTTAAGGTTTCTGGTTCTTGTACACACACTAAATCAAAATTTTTTTTCATCCCCTTTAATAATGGGGCGGGGATGGTAATGCCAAACATTTTTTTGAGACCTTAGCTTCTCTTGTATATACTAAATACCAATTTTCTGGACTCTTACCTGCTTGATTTAGCTATTTACCCCAAATTTACCTCAATTTACTCCCCAACCCTTCGATGGAACAAGATGAAAATATAATCTAGTTTCAGATCTCGTTAAAGTACATACGTGTACCAAATTTCAAGTCAATGTCTTAAACGGTTCCAGAGTAAATGTGCGCATAAAAAAAGTAAGACAGATAGACAATTTTTTTCACTCAAACTTAAAATTTCGACATTTCATGACATTTTAAGCCCATTTGAACAATAAAAATTTTTTTAAATTTTTTTATCGTTACTATACTTGCACTGGATGTGGAAGTAATTGCCTATAATAGTCGTGTCTTATTTTTAAAGGTCAAAAACTAGTTATTTAATTTTATATAGTCCATTTATTTACTATCACTGTGTATGTTATTATAAAATATACCTATTTTCAGTGTTCCTTAACAATAATATTTTATAATATTGACGTTCCATTTACATTCTGAAGAGTTTGATTAGTTCCATTCATTTAACATGTTGTCCAATTCAGTATTACGATTTTTAAACAACTATCTTGCCATTTTCACACACTAGTGCAAAATTCCCATTCGTGAAGAAAAGTACCACTTTACACACTTGTTGCATAATTAGCTTTTTGGGGTGTCCAGCCTCTATATTTTCTCCGTCGCAATAAGCCTCAATTACTTGTCGAATATCGCTTTTCTTAGTCAAAGAGTTTTTAGATATAGACCGACAGACAATAGGCTCATTTAACAATTTTTTATTACATATTCTGAAAGAGCTTGGTGAGTATAGTAAGTATGCCAAAAATTAGAATGTACTGACGCCGCCCGCCGCCTTCATGTATAAAAAAATTATTAAAGTCGGCGCGCTTAAAAACGCTCGGGATAACCATGTAGTCGAGTTGTGACGTCAGATGGCTGAACCGCCCAGTGAACACGGCTGTGAATGCAAGTTAGTAGAGTAAAATCTGGAAGTAAAGTCGCTTAGTTTTCGAGAAAAACCGGCGTAGAACCAAACCAGACTTAGTGGGATTCTTTAGTAAGATAATCGTGTACACGAAATCATTTTTTACGACATTTTTTGGTGGTCGGGAACTTTTTTATTTCGGAAAAACTTAAAAAAATAGATTTTTAATGAAATATGTTTTTTAACGTCTCCACCGCTAATATCTCTGAAAATATTTGTGCTATCAAGCTATTTTTTTTTTAGATTAAAGTAGACACAATTGCGCTTCGAACAACGTCCCATGTGAACCCGATTTATTTTTTTTTAAGTTTGAAAAATAATAGGAAACTCAAACTTGTTATTTTCAGTAGTGTAATTTTAGACAATCGAGAAAAAAATTTATTTATGAAAATGTATATACATGCTGCGTACAAATTGAAGCCAATAGTTGAAAAAATTTTTCATGTTCCGTTCATAGTATTGAGTCAGCGATTTTTTTTAACGGGCCAAAGTCATATTCTTGCGCGCTCGGCTGTAGCAAGCCTGCTGATTGCAACGATCTGACGGTCCCGGTCGGAGTGTATGTAGTAGTTTAACTTATATCAATAGTTACAAAACCAGTGGTGATCAAAAGCATCTAGGGGATCAATATTATTGTTCAATATTTCATATATTGTACAGTAATATTGATCATATGTTGTTAATATTAAGAAATTGTGCAATAAATATAAAAGTCTCCTTTTAATAATAAAAAGATAAATACCTAATCTATAAATATCAATCAATGTTACTAACTACCCATCTAGTCAGTAAGTTTATTAGACATTTTTAAATGAATGAAAGTAAAAACGTACGCATAAAATGAGTTTTATTGTTGAAATAAATTTTCTATTTGGATAGATAAATATGTAGTATGTAGTTTATGTAGGCCCTACATTATTACCATTCTAATTCGTTCATATCTGCCTCGAAATCTTTAATAATGTTGTTACAGGAACGACATGTGCACTCGTTGCAACATTTTAGGCCTTCCTTCCTCAAAGGAACCTAACACGTTTGACCTGGTTCTACGCCAAAAAAAAAAACGACACGATAGACTTACGAAATCGCTGCTCTAATATAGGTATCGGCGCACGCCAAGTGACGTCACTCTACGGACTGTTGGCCGGCCGAGCGTGTTTCTATTCAAATGCGAATATCTCTGTGGCTATTGATTCAACTGAGCTGAAATTTTTTTCTGAGGCTATTGGTTTATTATACTTTAAAATGAGGAAGAAAAAGTAGGAAACTGCCATATCACTAAATGACCCTATTGAATGACTGATTTGAAATACCTAAATTTTCATAATCTAAATAATCTGAAATGCGAAAATCCTAAGTAATTTGGAATAGTGATTTTCTACGATTACAATACTTGTCTTCGATAAGAGACAAATATAGAGAATTTGTAAAATTATTTACTAAAATCTCCCAGAGCTGGGCAGTACTCGAGTAAATTGTACTCGTAATTGTACTGAGTACTCAGTAACAAGTACTCGCGAGTACTTTTATTTGGATGGTACTCTGTACTCGAAATTTTCAAGTAGGTACTTCACATTATTAGGTACTCTAGTACTTTTGGCGGCCACAACTGACGAGTAATGAGTACGAGTACTTTTTTCTTAGAATTTAAAATTTTTGGTTGTGTTCATTTTTGTGTACCTATACATTTTTAATAAATGTAACTGTTTTTGTTGATTTTGATCTACTTTTATTTACTGACAATGGTGTTTAGTACACTAACTAGAGGTTTTAACTTTGGAATAATGTCATATTGAACGGATTTCGTTCATTTTTGGCAACATAATAGTAAATGCATCAAAGAAAAGTTTCTATTTTATGCGGCGGCTTGTTAATTTATAGGGGGTGGATGCCACCCCTTTTCAGGGGTGGCAACTAAAAAAAATTCATTTGAGCTGAAAGAGAATCGAATTTTAAAAGGAAAAGATTCTATGCAACTTTTCACATAAATTGATAGTCTTTTAGCTATAAACGACTTGAAAATTGGGATTACTGCTTGAAAAAATAGGTATTTCAAATAGGTTTTCATCAAATAATCCAAAAGGTATTACACTGAGTGAAAACATGCTAGAGACAAATAAGAAAGCTACTAAATTCAGGATGAATTTCGTTTTTTTTTTTCTAGTTTCTGTAGAGTTAATAGTTTCGGAGATTTGGAAGTATAAATGTGGCGCCCGAACGTTCATAAGACGAAGTATTTACTTTAAATGTTAAATATCGCAGAAACTATGGCACTCACGTCAAAAGTGTTAACAAATAAAATTAAAGAAGATATTAATTAAGCTTTCAAATGATTTTTTGTCTATTTACAGTGTGTCCCAGGATAGATGTAACAATGGTGTAATGGACCAAAAATTTTGGAATTTTGGAATGGTATTTGGGGATTGAGTCCTGCTTGTTGTAAAACTAAATTATACCAAAAATGACTTGATTTGGTATTCTACAGGGTGTTTTATAAGCAAAGTTGTAAAAATCACCACTTATAAAGCACCTTTATTTTTCAAAATATGAAAAAATTCCACTAAGAAAAGTTATTTAGAATGCAATTTTATACCTCTACACAAAATTTCAGGAATATAAAATTATTTTTTTGAAACTTCCCATTTTTTGAGCATTAAGAGTTGAATTCATATTTAAAGTTGTGTAGAAGCAAATGTTAATCATCTCAAAAAGTAGGCTATTGGTAAATAAAAAATTGAATATACGAGATTTAAGAAGGTATAATGTTAATCGAACTAATTGTAAAACAAGAAACAATTACTAACAGAAGATTAATGAGGTTTAAAAATTATAACAAGTAATAAATGTCAAAAACATAACAGATTCACAAACAAATTAATTATTGACCAATACAAAACAATTTTTACAATTTTTTTATTATTCGACGTAGCTACCACCCACATCCACACACATTTCGATCCTTCGCCTGAAGTCCTTAAAACTGTTTCGAATATGATCTAACGGTATGGAGTTTACGGCATTTGTAATTCTCTGCTTCAATACTGCTACATCGTTAGGAAGTGGTTCAGCGTAAACCAACTTCTTGAGGCGACCCCATCAAAAGAAATCCAATATTGATAGGTCTGGGGATCTCGCCGGCCACTTGATTGGTCCATTCCTGGCAATCCAATTTTCTCCAAAATTTAAATTCAACCTCCGATTAACCATTTCTGTGGAGTGGTCAGGGCAACCATCATGTTGAAAACGAACTAAAGGCATATCTCTTAAAATATTTAAATGTTCTTCAGAAAATCTTTCAAAAAGTTGTAAATAAGTGTGCTGGTTTAACCTTCCCTCAATGAAATAAGGTCCAATAACTCCAACGTGATAAGAAACGGCACACCACAGATTCACTTTTTTATAACATTGTCTTCTATAATGAATTCTAAAATTTGGATTTTGAGAAGCCCAAAACCGACAATTCTGAGATGAAACAACACCATTGGTTGTGAATGTGGATTCATCTGAGAAAATTATGAAATGATGAAAAAATCTCTCTTCCATGATTTTTTCTCCAATTGTCAAACAAAAATCCAACCTACGGCCGTCATCTCCCTCTTCAAGCGTATGTTTATAATTTGCTTTATATGCCCTAATTTTCTTTGCCTTGTAAATTCTTTGGAGTTCAGACTTGCTAATATTAATAAGAGCTGATCTATCTCTTAGTGGCATCCTAGGATTTTCTATAACAGAGGCATGAGCTATAATAGCCCCAACATTGTCTTCATCATATGCTTTTATTTTTCTTTTCATGTTAAGAACACTACCAGTAATCAGAAACTTTTTAATTATTCTCATAGCCTGAGTACGTGACAAAGCAGTGTTTGGAAATTTCAAATTAAATTGGCTTACCACTTCTCTTAGCGAGTTTTCACCGCCAATTCCGTAGCATTGCACAATATAAATTTTTTCACGAGTACCATTTTCACTTAATTTTTTATGCTTGGTTCGTTAATTTGAAACAGAAATTAAGGATAATATGGATATACGTCTGACAGATATGTCAATAATAAATGATAAATGTGTATCCACTGCTTTTCTCATAGCCGACTTTTAGCTTCTACATAACTTTAAATATTAATTCACAAAAAATAATTTCTATGCAGTTTTAATTGAATGGTTCAAAATAAAATACTAATTTATTGAAAAAATGGGAAGTTTCAAAAAAATTATTTTATATTCCTGAAATTTGGTATGGAGGTATAAAATTGCATTCTAAATAACTTTTCTTCGTGGATTTTTTTCATATTTTGAAAAATAAAGGTACTTTATTAGTGGTGATTTTGACAACTTTGCTTATAAAACACCCTGTAGAACACCAAATCAAGTCATTTTTGGTATACTTTAGTTTTACAACAAGCAGGGTGTGGCGATCAGTTCACTTACTAGTAAATACCAGATTCTAGGACTTCAAGTAACCAAGGAGAATCAAAACAAAAAGAAAAAACAATTTTGAAACTTAAAAACAATAACATGTTAGAGAATATTATTTAGGTATTATGCAAATCACAACTTACACACTTTTTTATTTATTATGAAAATACCTACTTTCTGTATATTGTTGCCCTAATCTGGGCACGCTAATATACTAGTTAGGTAAATACTTTAAAACACTTATTATTGGAGAACCAATCAAAACAACTACTCTCCTAGCTAATACTGACGAAGTATTGAATTACATGATAGGATTCTTAGCATTTTAAAGGAAAAAATATTGAAAATATTTGAATCATTTATTTACATTTAGTCATTCACACTTTTTTTATTTAATATGAAATTATCTACTTTCTGTATATTGGTACCTTAACCGGGTCACGCTAATATACTACTTAGGAAAACACTTTATAACACTCATTATTGGAAAGCCAACCAAAACAACTACTCTTCTAGCTAATACTGACGAAGTATTGAATTACATGATAGGATTCCTGGCATTTTAAGGCAAAAAAAATATATACATATTGAAAATACTTAAATTATTTATTGAAATTCAGTCATTCACAACAATTATTATTGAACCTTACATTCTATTTCAACTCTAGAAAAGTTGTACAAGTTTTTTCGAACTCGTTAGTTCTCATCAGTAGAGTATAGAACATTCATTCATTATTTACAAGCCTATTCTTGATTTATTTTTTACAATTAATTATTTTTTATTTATTTGCTTATGTCATGATTAGAGAATATTATTTAGGTATTATGCAAATCACAACTTACACACTTTTTTATTTATTATGAAAATACCTACTTTCTGTATATTGTTGCCCTAATCTGGGCACGCTAATATACTAGTTAGGTAAATACTTTAAAACACTTATTATTGGAGAACCAATCAAAACAACTACTCTCCTAGCTAATACTGACGAAGTATTGAATTACATGATAGGATTCTTAGCATTTTAAAGGAAAAAATATTGAAAATATTTGAATCATTTATTTACATTTAGTCATTCACACTTTTTTTATTTAATATGAAATTATCTACTTTCTGTATATTGGTACCTTAACCGGGTCACGCTAATATACTACTTAGGAAAACACTTTAAAACACTCATTATTGGAAAGCCAACCAAAACAACTACTCTTCTAGCTAATACTGACGAAGTATTGAATTACATGATAGGATTCCTGGCATTTTAAGGCAAAAAAAAATATATATACATATTGAAAATACTTAAATTATTTATTGAAATTCAGTCATTCACAACAATTATTATTGAACCTTACATTCTATTTCAACTCTAGAAAAGTTGTACAAGTTTTTTCGAACTCGTTAGTTCTCATCAGTAGAGTATAGAACATTCATTCAGTATTTACAAGCCTATTCTTGATTTATTTTTTACCATTAATTATTTTTTATTTATTTGCTTTTATCATGAAAGAAAGTAGATAATTTCATATTAAATAAAAAAAGTGTGAATGACTAAATGTAAATAAATGATTCAAATATTTTCAATATTTTTTCCTTTAAAATGCTAAGAATCCTATCATGTAATTCAATACTTCGTCAGTATTAGCTAGGAGAGTAGTTGTTTTGATTGGTTCTCCAATAATAAGTGTTTTAAAGTATTTACCTAACTAGTATATTAGCGTGCCCAGATTAGGGCAACAATATACAGAAAGTAGGTATTTTCATAATAAATAAAAAAGTGTGTAAGTTGTGATTTGCATAATACCTAAATAATATTCTCTAATCATGATAAAAGCAAATAAATAAAAAATAATTAATTGTAAAAAATAATAAACAATAACATGTATTATACAAACTGAAACTTTATTTATTCTTCGAATATATACATTATTTAACATGAACTCGAAATTATTATTATAGATATATCATTTTACTAATCCTAATATATATAAATTGGTGACCCCTGACGATTCCTGCAAATTGGTCCTATAAATTGAATTGGAAGGTCTGAATTGGATTATAAATTAGTTACCCCAGGCATGTTCACATATACCTCCTGAAAATATAATTTGAGATAATATATGTTGGTAAATTGACCCCGATTCGAACATTCTGAGAATTGGATATCACATGTTGCTTTAAAATTGGTTTTTGGAAACATCATATTCGTTTATATATGGTCATGCACCACTTGGAAGTATTAGGCTGAATCAGCACATAAATTTATTGGATCGAATGGATTGGATTTATTAATTGGATTAAAATATCATACCATACTTAATTTTTGAACGTCTCTATTTGGAATCTATTTCTTCAACAACCAAGAAAGTATATAAGGACGACTGCTAAGAAAGATCGCTTTATTTATCTGGTAAGTGAATTGATTTGCCATTGATCATTGTTCCTTCGTTATTTAAAGAAATCATGTCAGTCATTCGACGTTGACGTCTTTAAAAAATCTCGTTCAAAAACATAGCAAAAAGCATAATATATACAATCAATTAATCATTCAATCAATTAGTCATCGATTTATTATTTATTTGTTTTAAAAATGGCACCACCAACAGATAATATTTTATTAGATGACATTCAAATTTCATCAGGTGCAGGGACATCTCATGGTAATTACGTCGCGACCATTAAATTACCACCTTTCTGGGTATCAACCAGAAATATGATTTACTCAAATTGAGTCGCAATTTTCTATTCACAGGATTGTTAGCGATCGAAAAAAACACGATTATGTCATTGCTAGTTTACTCCCTGAAATTATTACCACGGTATATGACGTTGTCACTAATCAGCCAGAAAATGATCTATATGACAACTTGAAAAATATACTAATTTCTCGTTTAACCTCAAGCGAGGAAAAGCGGTTGGAGGACCTACTCTCTGGTTCCCAGATGGGAGACCAAAAACCATCAGATTTTTACCGATCAATGCTATCAACGGTCGGAGGTTCCCATGTGGTGAGCCAGGAGCTCCTGGTCAAATTGTGGAAGCGGCGACTACCCAAAACAATCTTCATTGCAATTACAGCGTCGGGAAAAACTGAGATTAAGGAGTTAATCGACATTGCCGATCGTATATGGGAGTCGTGTCAGAATTCTATGACTTCCCTTACCTCGAATTCGATTTGTAACATCAATCCAACAGTTTCTACATCTAGTTTGATCACAACATTTCAAGACACGTTAAATCAAGACTTACACAAACAAGAAATCTTTACATCTCAATTACTTGCTATTGAATCTAAAGTTTCTTCAATTCCTTCCACCACCTCTACAGTTTCTGGCACTTATTGCAATAGTTGTAGAAGTCGACTCGACTCAAGAAATCGCAGAGGCTCGAGGCCCCGTTCTAATAGTCGAAGTGGTACCAGCGTTAGATATAAACCTTCTAATGCCAAGGTTTGCTATTACCATCAACTTTATGGTCGTAAAGCATTTAAGTGTCTCGGAGATTGGTGCACGTTCGAAATTTCGGATAGTAAACCTCGTCTCTTTATATTTGATAATACTAATAAATTAGAATTCCTAATTGACACGGGCGCTGATTTATCAATTATACCTCGGAATCTATTAACGAATACTAGGAGAAACCCTGATGTTGTACTAACAGCAGCTAATGGTTTAGTTATAGATACCTTCGGGAAGAAATTTTTGAAAATTGATTTAAACTTACGTAGGTTATTTCCTTTCGTTTTTAATATAGCAGATATAAATATCGCCATTATTGGAGCAGACTTTTTAGCTCATTTTGGTTTAGTTGTTGATTTAAAACATAAATGTTTAATCGACAATATGACTAGTTTGTCAACATATTTATTTTCAAACAATGGTCCGTTACATTCTCCTAAGTTATTTAGCGTATCAAATGATTCACTGCATTACTTTTACAATTTCCTACTTTAATTAGCTCCCCAAATTACAATTTGCCAGTTAAACATTCAGTTGAGCATCATATAGTTACAGAAGGTCATTTAGCTTTCTCACGCCCACGTAGGTTGGATAGCGTTAAATTCAAGATAGCTCAGGACGAATTCAATAATATGGTAGAATTAGGTATTTTTGTACCTTCTTCTTCTTCAGTTTCCTCACCATTGCATATGGTTGAAAAAAAAGAAAGCTGAGACTGGAGACCTTGTGGGGACTGTCGTCGTCTAAATTCAGTTACTGTTCCTGACAGATGCCCGTTGCCCCACCTCCATGATTTTAACTCGCAGTTGTATAATTGTGTTATTTTTTCAAAAATAGATTTGGTACGTGCTTATCACCAGATTCCTGTCGCAAAAAGCGACATTTTTAAAACAGCGATTACTACTCCTTTCGGTTTGTTCGAATTTGGGCGTATGCCTTTCGGCTTACGCAACGCCGGTCAAACTTTCCAACGTTTCATGAACGAAGTTTTAGTAGGTTTACCTTTTATTTTCGTCTATTTAGATGACATCCTGATTGCAAGTAAATCTAGTTCGGAACATTTAGAACACTTAAAACTTGTTTTTCAGAGGTTAGAATTGTACGGCATAAATATTAAACCGTCAAAATGCATATTAGGTGTCAGTCATTTGACATTTTTAGGACACAATATTTCTTCAGCCGGCATTTTACCTTCTTCTGAACGTATTGATGTCATAAATAATTTTCCCTTACCTACTACAGTCAAACAACTTCCGCGTTTCATAGGTATGGTTAACTTTTATCATCGTTTCATACCTTCTTTCGCTAAAATATTAATTCCTTCACATGCACTTTGTACTAAATTACTGCATGATAAAGTTAAAATAATAAACGATTGGCCTACCGACTGTCTTGACAGTTTTTCCAAAGCCAAAGCTGCTATAGCTGGTGCAACCTATTTAGCATATCCACGTTGTGATGATAGCTCGTTTTTATCGCTTACTGTTGATTGTTCTAATGTCTCTATGGGGGCAGTTCTTGAACAGCGCGATGACGAAGGTATTCTTGCCCCATTAGCCTTCTTTTCACGAAAGCTTACCTTGGCACAGACCAAATATAGTTCCTTTGACAAGGAACTTCTTTCTTTATTTACAGCGATTAAACATTTCAGATTTTTACTTGAAGGTCGCACATTTATTTGCTTTACTGACCATAAACCTTTGGTCAAAGCATTATTCACTAAAACTGAAAGATCTCCCAGGCAAACTAGACATTTAGAATTCATTGCTCAATTTGCCTGCGAAATCAGACATATCAAAGGGAAAAATAACATTGTTGCAGACACTTTATCACGCGAACATGATACGTCTTCTTTGCAACAATTCATTTCCCCAATCGTTACTCGAAAGTCTAACCTAGTTGATACTAACTTTGACTTAAATTTATTGAGCGAAGCTCAAAAAGATGATTCTGACCTTAAATTTTTATTATCAGATACTTCATCGAACACAAAGAGAACTTTTCATTTAAAGAAAATTAAAATTCCATATTCTGACAAGTTTATTTGGTGTGACGTTTCTCGCCCTAAACTTCGTCCTTACGTTCCTATTGTTTTTAGACGAACAATTTTTGATATATTTCATGGTTTATCTCACCCTGGTATCAAAGCGACTAGAACATTAGTTTCTACAAATTATTTTTGGCCTAAAATGACTTCAGATTGTAATCTCTGGGCAAAAACTTGTATTAGTTGTCAAACTAATAAAGTGACAAGACATACGAGGAGCCCGATTACTGACTTCGATATACCTAAAGGACGATTCGATCACATACATATAGATTTAATAGGACCATTACCTCCTTCTAAAGGTTGTTCTTATATTCTCACTGTAATCGAACGTTTTACTAGATGGCCCGAGGCTTATCCACTGCAGGATATTACTGCGGAAACTGTAGCGCGTACGTTATTTCAGAATTATGTTTGCCAATTCGGTGTCCCTGTCACAGTGGCAACCGACCAAGGCGTTCAATTTGAATCAAAACTGTTCAAAGAATTTTCAAAATTTTTGGGATTTCATAGAATTCGTACGACGCCATATCATCCTTCCTTGAATAGAATGATTGAAAGGTTTAATAAATCTCTTAAAACTGCTCTGAGAGCTAGGACTTCTACACCACATTGGGTAGATGAACTTCCTATCATACTATTAGCTCTCAGAACTATCTCTAAAGACGATTTGCAATGTTCTTCCGCAGAACTCGTTTTTGGTCAAACATTACGAATACCTGGTAAATTTTTTATTAAATCATATACTTGTCCGGATATTCCTTATTTTATTGCTAAATTACGTACTTCATTTAATAATTTAACGTTCATTCCACCAGTGCACCACGTTAATTACAAATCATTTGTCAGCCCAGACATCTCGAATTGTAGTTTTGTTTTCGTTCGGAAAGAACGTTTTAAAAAATATTTTACTCCTCTGTACGATGGACCTTTTAAAGTGTTGTCCCGTACAAATAAATTGGTTACTTTTGTTAAAGGAACTAAAGCCGTCACGGTAAACATTGACAGGATTAAACCTGCATATTTATTATCTGACAAAAAAGTGATGTCACTCCACCTTTAATTAAGAAAGTTCGTTTTGCTATTGACGAATTGAATTACTGACTGATCTTTTTCTTAGCGGGGGAGTAATGTGGCGATCAGTTCACTTACTAGTAAATACCAGATTCTAGGACTTCAAGTAACCAAGGAGAATGAAAACAAAAAGAAAAAACAATTTTGAAACTTAAAAACAATAACATGTATTATACAAAAATGTTAAACTGAAACCTTATTTATTCTTCGAATATATACATTATTTAACATGAATTCGAAATTATTATTATAGATATATCATTTTACTAATCCTAATATCTATACAGGGCTCAATTCCCAAATACCATTCCAAAATTTTTGGTCCATTACACCTCTTGTTACATCTATCCTGGGACACACTGTATATAGTATAATAAAATTAAATTACAAATTTAGAAAAAAACCGACACAAAAATATCGACTAAATAAATAATATATAAAAAAAAAATAAATTAACACAACTTTAAAAATTATGAAGTAATTTTGATTCCATATACGAACTCTTATGATTTATTTAAAGCCGGCTTACATTTTCTTTATGTACTCGAGATTTGCTTTCTTATACGCATGTATATATCGGGAGCTGCTGTTTTGAATATAACTATTTAGTAGTTCGTCTTAACAGCAGCCCCCGACATATTCCTGCGTATAAGAAAACAAATCTCGAGGACATAAAGAAAATGTATGCTGGATTTAAATAAATCATAAGAGTTCGTATATGGAATCAAAATTATTTAATAATTTTACTTCCACATCCAGTGGAAGTATAGTAACGACAAAAAAATTTTTAAAAATTTTTATTGTTCAAATAGGCTTAGAATGCCATGAAACGTCGAGATTTTAAGTTTGAGCGAAAAAAAAATTTCTGTCTGTCGGTCTGTCGGTCTGTCGGTCTGTCGGTCTGTCGGTCTGTAACTTTTTTTTGTGCGCACGTTTACTCTGGAACCGTTTAAGATATTGACTTGAAATTTGGTACACGTATGTATTTTAACGTGATCTGGAACTAGATTATATTTTCATCTTGTTCCATCGAAGGGTTGGGGGTAAATTGGGGTAAATTTGGGGTAAATAGGTAAATTAAGCAGGTAAGAGTCCAGAAAATTGGTATTTAGTATATTAAAGAGAAGCTAAGGTCTCAAAAAAAATTTTGGCATTAGCCACCCCCATTACCACCCCCACCCCATTATTAAAGGGGATGAAAAAAAAATTGTGATTTAGTGTGTGTGTACAAGAACCAGAAACCTCAAAATATGTTTTTACTTCATCCACCCCCACTACCACCCCCTAGCACCACCCCCACCCCACTACCGATGTGGGGTATCGTTTTATAGGTTTTTGGGGTAGAGGATTTCAAATATTATATTATTAAAGTTCCATAAGCAATTATTTCCACGTATAAAATTTTTTCGTTGTGAGTGACTTGGATAGAAAATCTGGATGTGGAAGTAGTGATTCCTTGGGCAGCGGTTTTTAAAGTTGTGTTAATTTATTTTTTTTATATTTAGTTGATATTTTTGTGTCGTTTTTTTTTTTAATTTGTAATTTAATTTTATTTTATACTTTTTAAACTAAACATATACATACAACATAGCGTATTATTATATCACGAGTCCCACACAGAACTTTTTAACCTTTAAGCCGACGCGGTCCAATTTTGTATTCTTCTAGTCGCACACGGTCTACAAGACCGGTTCTATTATAAATATATTCATGTGTTATATTTAATTTTAATGAAAACTGCATCAAAATCGGATCTCCCGTTGAAGAGATATAAAGCCACAGACAGACAGACAGACATACAAACATACCAGTCAAACTTATCTCTTTTTGGGTCGGGGGTAAAAAAATTGAAAATTTTAAAAACTCCCGATCAATGTATCTAATCGTACCAGTTTCATATGACCGAATCAAAATGAGGCCGAAATCATATTCGGCTACCATAATTGTCTGCACATTTTCAATTTTACTTCAATCGGACAATTTCTAGAGAAGTTCAACATGGCGAATTCAAGATGGCGACCAAACATCAAAATCTAATATGGTCTAAAACCTTCTCGACAAAATAATCTTTCAAATAAAAAAGAGTGCATCAAAATCGGATCACCCGTTGAAGAGATATGACACAGTCTGCCACAGACAGACAGACAGACATACAAACATACCTACGCATCGGTTGGGTCGGGGGTTAAAAATTAACTTCAAACTTTTGGTTATTTTTTGGTGGGGCGTTAATTTCTTGGAGAAGTGTATATTCATTACGTCGTTCCTATCTGATATAAAACTCATAGTTTAAACCGATTCCTTCATCATTTCTTAGAATGAAATGTATGAGCGAATACACTATACGATCAAATTATAGTATTGAAACTTAAAAATTTTGTCCGCCATCTTGGGACGTCCGCCATATTGAATTTAGTGTAACGTCATTTTATTTTCGTATTCTTCTCAGCAAACCCTTTCATTTGATACCCATATCATGGGGGTGCATAAAAAATAACTGGTCCGCAATACTGGATTTGGAATGACGTCATTTAGCTAACCATGCATTGTTATCCAAACTAAACGTGTATCAAAATTTCATCTCAATCGGTTGGGGATAACTGTTTTAAAATTCAGTTGCATCCGCCATATTGAATTTAGCGTGACGTCATTTTATTTTCATTGATTTTCGCTGACAAGTACTATGACAAGTAGGAGGGCATCTTTGCAAACTTTCCGACTCAATTACTCCGAAACTAAACGGACGGTTTTATTTTTATTGAAAATTCAAGTGTAAAAAATCACTTTATTTATTAGTACACTAAATTATATTTAAAACTGTAAAAGCTCATTTTAGCATACAAGTATAAATGACAAAATCGGAACGGTTGCAGTTTTAAAAGACATATATTGTTATATGACCTTTTGAACGATTATGTCATGGTATGGCGGTTGGTTTATAGGTGTAAGAAGTAAGTCGCTTAACAAATCTACATATCTAGAAATTTCGTAAAATAAATTTAATATGTTTCTTTTATTTATTTAACTTGGTGTCTGAAAATGAAATGATTAAGTCTATTTTTATATTTATGGTTAAAACGAATAGAATAAAGGTGTGCTTGTCCTGTCATTATATTTTATACTAGCTCACGACCTTGTCCGCGTGGAACCTCGTCCGCGTGGAATTAAGTACATTGGAACTGCACATCCATTGCATTTAAGGAAACCCACTGCGCATTCAGTACACTCTAGGAAACCCACCGCGCTTCCATAGAACTCAGAGAAACCCACTGCGCATCCATAGTACTAGAGAAAACCCACTGCGCATCCATAGTACTCGGGGAAATCCACTGCGCATCCATAGTACTCGAGGAAACCCACTGTGCAACCATTGTGCTCGAGGAAACCCACTGCGCACCCATAGTAATCGAGAAAATCCACTGCGCATCCTTATAACTCGGGGAAACCCACTGCGTATCGCAATTTTTCTATTTTTGTGCTAGAGCGAGTTAAACGAATAAATAATTATTTTAATCGATAATAGATAATGGGCCAAATTTCTTAACTAAAAACATCCCTCTCCCTGTTCACCCATTCTTCGGGGGGGGGGGGTCTCTTTTTGAAAACCGTCGAATACGTGTCTCCTTATTTCGAAAGAGCCCATCGCTGGAATATCACGTTTCTGACTTACGCGATTTCAGAGATACGGGTACTTTTTAGACCATCTACCACTCCCGTTTTCACCCCTTCAAAAAGTGAAAATCGAAATTTCGTCTTACTCGCGTCTAACCCAGATAGCATTTATTATTCCACGAATGTACATTTTGCATTCCCAATGTACTAATTGCATTCTGTACTTGCCATGTATGTTCCCTCAACATTCCCATATAAATAATATTTTCACATATACAATATGATTATACATACGATAGAAATGGAATATACAGAAAAGTTTATGTTCACAGTCGCATATACTGTGTACACGTATCAGGGAACGTTCTTCGTATATGTGTTCATGTACATCGTATGGACATTCGTCAATGATTTTATCTGTATAATACAGGTATATTTTTTGTAGAAATATTTGCATCGCCCGAGCGCCGCGCCGATAGTAATATCATCAAAAGTTCAGCACTTTTAACTCGAACGCTGATATTGGTTCGGTTTATGAACTAATAAAAATAAACCTGCATCACAACTGATGAGACAGCAATGCTAGTTTTATAGTACCTATCTACCTACCTACAAAAGTAATTATGATGTTTCTCTATATAGATCTGGTTTAAGTACATTTATAATCATCCCCTGTGTGGTGTATGACGTTTTATAAATTTTAAATCGTTCGTCAATATTGTATATATGAAATATGTTTTAAATTTTGAATCCAGACTTTAGATTTATGATCGAATATTAAATAATAATGAATATGAAATATTAAATAATAGTGAATGAAATATTAAATAATAATGAATAATAATCCTTTTTTAATTTATGTACTGTATTCAATTAATTAGTAACTATCTCGGTAACTATCGGCATTTCTTAAGCAGGTAGTTCAGACTTAGAATGGTTATTTAATTACATTTTATCTTTTATATTTAGATTTCCGTTTTCCATGTCATTACAATCCCCTTGTAGAATTTTTTAAATGCGCGCCACGGTCCTTAGATTAGTGCGCATGCTCATCGTGCTCTAGCAGACACGTCACGCTTCTGCTGTCAAATGAATGTCGATTTCATTTTGTGTTTTGTTTTTTGTTTTCCCGTGATTTATTAATTAGTCCAAGTATACATTAATTGCATTGCAGTAAGTATTTTACAGTTATTGTATACAATATAACTACCACATAGTTTTGTTGTCATTTGCAGATATTTTATATTTAGACACTAAAGTTTAATGTTTAATGTGTATCCCTTTGTACATATTAAGGCGAGTTTATAAAAAAAGTCCCAGTCCTAACTTAGCCTATCTTAGTCTTATTTTTTTCCCTAAAAAGTTAAATGTACAGGTTACCCGTATGCCGTTTATAAAAGTCGCAATCCTGTCTTAGTCCTAACTTAACCTAAAATTTTTAGATTAATTTTTCCTAGGGGCTAATACCACTGAATAGATCAGAAATCAATTCCAATTGGCGTGAAAAGTTCGCGTATCTATTTTACGATCAACTTAAGATAAAGGCCAGTTTTTATAAACCCGTCTTAAAATATCAGATATATTTTAGGGAAAAATTAAGACTAAGACAGGCTAATTTAGGACTGGGACTTTTTTTATAAACTCGCCTTTATACTAAGCATACCACCTATATTAGTTATAATAATTACGGCGTTTGTAGGTATCGATTTTTTGGAAAAAAAACTGAGGTGGTCTTTGTAATGGTCTCGGTCCACGAAAAGGAAGCATTGTGGTCACCATTCAAATGGAAACAATTTGACTAATCATTGAAAAACAGGAGAAAACCCCCCAGAAACGTGAACACTTTACGGGGTGTTTAAATCTTATTTTCAAGAAGGTAGGTTCGATCTATTTCAATATTAAGGAGCTTTTGTTTATTTAAATCACAATCATTGGATTTGATTACAACGTACGAGTTGTGATAGGTATTTATTTGTAGTAATTTGCTTTATACCTATTTCAGAGGATTATAGAAGAGCTGCAATTAATTGAAAAGGGCAGAGATCACATCTGATGTAAGAGTGAACAAAAACAAATCAAAGGACTATGTACAAAAAACACGTTATTCCTCCCGTCAGATGAACATAATGATATCGAAGAACATATTGAAAGCCGTCGACTTCCCAAGAAATTTTGTCCATACTAGAAGTTGAAAGAAGATATGTTCTTTTAATAACTCTGGTAGGCATTTAAAATCAAGTACTTACCTAAAATTTCGAATGTTCACTTGAACGAATTTCATAGGTATGAAAAAGAAAAATTAATAAAAGCCACACTTCGATTTAGGTGTAAAAACGTAAAAACCGCTGCCCAAGGAATCACTACTTCCACATCCAGATTTTCTATCCAAGTCACTCACAACGAAAAAACTTTATATGTGAAAATAATTGTTTAGGGAATTTTAATAATATAATATTTGAAATCCTCTACCCCAAAAACCCATAAAACGATACCCCACATCGGTAGTGGGGTGGGGGGTGGTGATGGGGGGTGATAGTGGGGGGTGGATGAAGTACAAAAATATTTTGGGGTTTCTGGTTCCTGTACATACAATAAATCACAATTTTTTTTCATCCCCTTTAATAAGGGGGTGGGGGTGGTAATGGGGGTGGCTAATGCCAAAATTTTTTTTGAGACGTTAGCTTCTCTTGTATATACTAAATACCAATTGTATGGACTCTTACCTGCTTGATTGACTTATTTACTCCAAATTTACCCCAATTTACCTTCGACGGAACAAGATGAAAATATAATCTAGTTCTAGATCTCGTTAAAGTACATATGTGTACCAAATTTCAAGTCAATATCTTAAACGGTTCCAGAGTAAACGTGCGCACAAAAAAAAGTTACAGACCGACAGACCGACAGACCGACAGACCGACAGACCGACAGACCGACAGACCGACAGACCGACAGACCGACAGACCGACAGACCGACAGACCGACAGACAGACCGACAGACAGACAGAAATTTTTTTTTGCTCAAACTTAAAATCTCGACGTTTCATGACATTTTAAGCCTATTTGGACAATAAAAATTTTTAAAAATTTTTTTGTCGTTACTATACTTCCACTGGACGTGGAAGTAAAAACTTAAGTTGTGACGTGTCCCTAATGGCAAAATTAAGAACACCCCAAGTATGCCCGAAAGCCCAAAGTGAAGAGCGGGTGTGAATTCGTTTTCTTATTCTGAATTTTAGAATTTTGGGGTGCACCGGTTAAACTACCCTGGGCGCCAGCCAATTGTTAAAATTGACAGAGGTGTATAGGCAAAACTAAATTAAACCTCAAGATAATAGTGAAAAATTTACTAAAAAAATTTAGTGAGTAAGTATATGACAAAGTATATATAGGAATGTATAAAACAAGCTTAAAACTAATTCGTGTATATGTATGAAATACAATACAAAACAATAGAGATCAACAACTGTCAGCCACTAATCCTTATGGCAGTTATGTATTATGTCAAACGACCTACTTATCACTTGCCCCGTGTGCCAAGTGTCCATAAGGGTAAGCAGAAACAGAAAACAACCAATGTGATATAAGACGCAAGTTAATATAACCTCAAATATTCAAATACAGCTGATATAAATATAAAATGCACGCTTTGGAATTTCGTGTAAGCTTTTTACAAAATAAATTAAGCACACTAAACCAGCAACGATTATGTACAATGTATAAAGTAAGTATTTAATTATACACGTCTAATAATAATGTGATGTGTAAAGACATATGACATGATGAAAATTCTATTTTAGCTACAAGTCAAAAGGTGTGGTATATTAATACTCGTTGAACGGCCGTTTATCGAGTTCACATGAAACTTCTAATTATTATAACACATATGGATTTAATCAATCATTATCCAGCGGTATACTATTAGGACGAGACACAAAATTACCATCGACTAAACTAAATATTAATATTATTGAAAGGTAACAAATCCACTATTCTCGTAAACAAGATATGAATAATAAATTGCTTAGTTAACTTGCTTTTTTACTACACCGTGAGCTTCTATAGTAATAACGTAGCACTATCGTTACTTGTAGATATGCTGTACGCTGGTTCTCTGCAACTTCTGGTGGACAACAAAATAAATGCCAAAATTACTTACAATACGTTGGTGATACTTGAGGACAATCCAAGAAAAATTACGGTACTTGCTTACTTCTCGGTTTTACCATGAGACCATGATTAACAGGCGTAAGGCTGATGATCTCCAGGGTGCCCCGAAACAAAACAATATGTAGGTGATTTCTCTAATATTCTCTTGACTCCAGCCAAAGCAGTTCCAGAATTAATTTACCACAGACAAACAAAATCTAATATATATATGTTTCTACGCAGATCAGCGCACTATGTTTAACAAGGAGATTACGACAAGTTTCATTGAGGTAATAAACAAAAGTACGAGCCTCTTGAAATAGGTATCTCGGAACGAGCCTAAAAATATAATTCCGTTTAGGTATCGAATTATATGAAATTTATATCAAAATTGATAGGGAAAATTAAATAAGACATACCTTAGTTTGTTATTAGGCGTTTTTCCCAAAAATTGTTAAAATTAAGGAAGATGTTCTTCACAATTTTTAAATTGCCAGCATGGCTGCTCTTTCTTGGACAAAAAGGCCCTTTTTTGTTAGCTTTTTACTTTTCAGCAAAAAATTTTGTTTGCCAACTTAAATTAATTACTAAGAGAATCCACTATGTTTGAAATTTGAATTTAAAAGAAAGATAATAAAATAATAGTAACTATCTGTATGTGATAATTAAATTGTCTGCCTTAGCTGTAAATAATACCTTAATAACAAAACACATTTTAGCCTACAAATTGTTCCTTTTCAGGTACCAAAGAAAATTAAATTTGGCAAGAAAATTCCTACAACCTTTCTTTGAGCCCCTGACATGATTTAGGGAAACAGTTTTCATATTAAGAACAATAATAAGTAAATCGAAGCTCTACACTCTTAGACAAAATACTTAATCTTAATATAGGTATTACTGGTTGCATACCTAAGAGGACATAAGAATATTATTCCACCAAATGTGAATAATATGGGTTGTAAATTTTTATTATACAGGGGAATCAAAATGTAACTGTTACAAAGTATTGTGGATATTTATTGTCAGCAAATGTGGCAATGAAGTGTTTATGCCTAAATCGATGTGTGGTTTTTATTAACTTTTCTTTTTCATCTAAAATTCATTCAAGTGAACGTTCGAAACTTCAGGTACATTTAAAATCACAAGCATAAATATTTCCGAATTCCAAAAAAATATCTATGTTTTGTAGGTAAAGGACACCGCATAAAACAAATGAAAAAGAGGGCACAGTCAAATGAGCTGAAAAAGCAGAATGTCTGAAAATGGCCAGTTTGAAAGGTCAAAGATCAGGAAAATCGGTACCCACTAATGTCATAGTTGAGAGTATTATGTGGCAAGTTGTTTAATGTTGTTATTCATATTCATAAGACCGGAAATGCCGCAGGTTTCATGAATGAGGTGGTGATTTTTTTTAAGTTCCTATGCTTACTTTAAAGTGAGGGTGTGCATGTGTGTATGTGTGAAGTGGGGGGGGGGGGGGGGTTAGCGTGCGTGAGAGAGTGAAAGTGTGTTCCTATCAAAGAGTTGTAATGTATGAGCAGTGGACAGCGCTCAAACGATGTGAGCATTCTCATCCTTCTCACACAGTTCGTTCTCTCTTTGTCGCACAGTACATAAGGGGCTGTGTTGCTTTGTAAAACAGAGTGGAGAGCAAAGGAGAGGGTACGAGGTGTGCGACAAGGACAAGGATGCTCGCGCCGTCCAGCAAATCAACGGCTTATTTCCTCTAGTCAGAACTCTTTGGTTCATATGTGCAAATACATTAGAATAACAACATTAAACAAATCCTCGTCATAATATGATACTCTCAACTATGACAGCGGGTACTGATATTCCTGATCTTTGACCTTTCATATCTCAAAAACTGGCGATTTTCAGATATTGTGCCCTTGAAAACTTTTGATCAGGATATTCTGAAGTACAACATCCTACATTTTCAGCCCATTTGACTATACCTTCTTTTCCATTTATTTTGTGCCTGCCGTGTCCTTTATGATAATATCAATTTGTTTAATTTATGTTTGATCAGTTTTATTTTTTCTGTAAGATCTTTGTAAGATGTTTTTATATTTTTCAACTTTATCATGGCCAGTTTTTAAAGTACCTATTCAAATATAATACAACGTATTTTCTTTTGTAGTTAGACAAGCACGTGTATCTCCTCCGCTGGACAGGAAGGAAATACCTTCTAAAAATTGGAAAAGCCAAAAGAAAGTACTCAGCCAGTAGGATCAGTCACAGATGATGTGTTGACAATGAAAAGTGGACTTTCGCAATTACAAGTATCACCATCGGCAACACCTGGACACTGGTTTTGAAAATGTAAGCCCTCCAATTTTTACTATTTCTTATTTATTGACAAAAAAATTCGTTATAGTAAAATATGACAGTTCATAAGTTGCAAAGAAAATTTTTTTGTTAAAAAAAATCTCAATTGAAATTTTTATTATTGCAATTCATTTTTGTAACAAAAAATAAAAATATATTTAAAGTAACAACTGTTTTATTTATACCTCTTCCTAAATAAAATCATGTTTTGTTCTTGGCAATTTAAAACATGATTTGAAATAGATAAAACTTTAAGGTAATGTAATATGATCATTAGATTTTTTCATAAATAACACGTTAAATATGATTTTTAAGCTGAAGTTTTAGAGTGATAAATGTTTGATCCATTTTAAAATGGTTTTTAACAGATCTTATTAACGTAAAACTATTTTTTTTTACATATATTCTTGGACCTTTGTAAAGTATTGTTATAGCAAATACAGTTTTATTTAAGTTTATTTAGCATTTGTATGCTCCATTCAATAAAATTTGATGAATAAAACATTTGACTTTAGTTGAAAACTAATGGTAAAAACAAATTTTCTGTGCATATATTCCACATTTACTTACATAATATTCTTCACAAGGAATGTGAAATGTGGAAAATTAGAATAAGTACCTAATAATTGACTGTAACAATTAAACTTTAAAATTAGATATTGGATTTATTATATGCAAATACTTCACTCATATCGTGTATTCTCTTGAGTTTAATTATTATAATAATTTATTATTTGCTGTAATCATAGATGAGCTGCGTCATACTGAACATATTCAGAATGAAGCAGCGACTCATCAATGATTACAATAAGTAATAAATTATTATAATAATTAAACTCTGAAGAAAATACTTGACATGAGTGAAGTACTTATAACTGCCACTGATACATAATGTTCATTCCTACAATATACATGCATCATAGATTTATGATCCATGTGTAACATACCAGGCACCTACGGTTTAATTCCTACGAAGGTAGTACTCATATACCGTGAACATGCAGTGTACATTGTGAATGTAGGATGGACCTTCCTCCTTTATACCTCATGTATCTATCAGTATATCAATATACGTTTCTGGTTCATATCAAGTTCCGTTTTGGTCTATGGGTACGTTGTAGGAATCTTACTCGTATATCGAGAGGCGGTCATCTGTACGTCTCTCTGACATTCAGATTTTCTACATGGAATACAAAATGAATATTCATTCTTAGTTCCATGGGTACATAAAGTACATTCCGAGCACATGCTCTGAATGTAAAATTGCTATCTGGGAATGGCTTCCAATAAAAACTATTTCTGGCAAATTTCCCGCTTCTAGGTCTAACCGTTTCCGAAAAGCTTAAAAACCTCCCCCTAGCCGTTTACCCTTTCAGAGGTCTCTTTTTGAAAACCGTCGAATACGTGTCTTCTTATTTCCTCGGAAGAGTCCATCTCTCGAATAATCACCTTTCTAACTTACGCGATTTCAAAAATACGGGTGCACTTTAAACCATCTACCACCCCCTTTTCACACCCTCAAAAAGTGAAAATCAAAATTTCGTCTAATAGGTTTCAACAAAAAATATTTCTGCCAAATTTCACGCATCTAGATCTAACCGTTTCCGAAAAAGCCTAAAATTTCAACCTCCCCCTTTCACCCTCTTAGGGTCGAATTTCGAAAAATCCCTTCTTAGTGGTTGCCTACGTCATTCGAAGAATTTCTATGCAAAATTTAAAGTTTCTAGACCCAGCGGTTTGAGCTGTGCGTTTCAGTCAGTCAGTCAGTCAGGGTATTCATTTTTATATATATAGATAAGTATGGTATTGCTCTACTATTTCAAACTACTTCATGAAATAAAATTATTAGTGATATTAAAGATGATAATGTAGCTTTAAACTACAAAATTCGTAAAATAACTAATTTAAAAACGATACTTACATATAACGCACTGTAAAAACATAGGTATATAATCACGGTAACCACTTACAGACTAGAAAAATGTGCGAACCCCCTCACGTAACAATAACAGACTTATGGTATAATACACGCATGCTCCATTTCATATGTGTGTACCGAACCCGTCTTGTAGAGATGGGCAAAGTAACTCTTTTTACCGATCTGCCTCTTCGCATCTGGCTCCTATAAACGAGCCGGCTCAGTGAGTTGACTCAAAAGAGCTACATGACTCACAATTCCTTAATAACCCACACGGTTCGCATGTCATGCGCGCGTTGAAAAGTTATATGAGCGGATGGGGTGAAGATGTAATTTGCTGGCACAAACCAAGTCAGGACTCATGACTCTTGCCACTGTGGAGATTCGGAGAGATAATTTTTTACACATTTTTATAGAGACAAATACGCGCATTTTAATTATTATAGATACCTACATTTGTAAGCAACTTACTTATTATATTAACTATATTCCAACAGACATTTTAAGATGCTACCATCCAGTAAAAATAGCGAGATTTGGAATCATTTCTGTACTAAACAGTGAAAGTCGGTTCGCACGCCAATGTGCGCCTACGCACACATCAAACACAATGCCTATTCACAAACATAATCAACTGATTCAAGTGAACCGAATTATCTGAAGAACCGAACGACTCGTTTCTATTCTATCTGTCACCGACGTTCGAGTCGTGGTGACTCGACGGCTGTAAATGTGCCGGCGTTCATGAAAAGAGCCGAGAGTCATGTAATTCGGAAATCGAGATCCGATTCACTTGACTCGGGGCCGTTACTTTCTGCCAACGTCAAACGTGGTTAAACTTTAACCGTCGGCTAAATCATTGAAAGTACAATTGTTTCCATGGTAACTGAATTGGTTTGACCCACCGTTAACGTTTAATCGGGTTTAATCGGGACCGAAAGTAACGGCCCTCGCAGTACTGAGCCGGCTCTTTGAGTTAACTCGCTCACGAGTTACCCATGCCTACCGTCTTGTCGTATAGAGCACGCATGCAGCGCATGCTTATTTTCATGTGTTTATCCATAGTACTAGAAAACCGCGTTGTGACAATTCTGTAATATTTACGACGCCAGCGCCATCTATTAGTGAAGTTTATGGTGCCGTATTGATAGTATTGTGTGTTACCACATACTGAAAGCTGCTTTGAGGCAGCTTACACAAGAAAAATACAAAGTAGGTATAGATCGACTTGAAATGAGACGGTGAGTTCAAAAATTTTATTGTGGGGTGGTTAAAATGCTAGTCATGAAGAAATTGCAGATGTAGCGGAGCAATTTTTGTCTAGCTTTATACAACTCTACCTCCGCAGAAAAAAGTCTAGATGACTTTTAACAAACTTGTTGGTAAAGCGAACAATACTGTAATGCTATCAAAACTACCATCAATTTCTACTGCTGCTCGGCAACACTCATATCGCGTTTTTTACCAAATTCAAACACGGAAAAACGTTAGACTAGTATTACTATGAGAAGATGACAGGGCGGAGCCAAAATGCGCGAATATTTTTACCAGTGGCATAGTTTTATCTGGGATATAGGGATGTGTAATTGCGGTCAAGGAACTGTGAAAATGGAATAGATTAAAACTTGCCAACTGTTACGAGTAACCTTTGTTCAGGAGAAGTGTAAGAATAGTAAGTTGTACTAAACTTTGCCTAATAAAGTTGTTTTATTATTATTATTACCGTCGCCGCCGCTCTACTGTAGGGCACCGCCGCCACTGGTGTTGACATTGAATGTCACGTAATTCTTCTCATTGGCTTAGAATGATGTAGTGCACAAACTCGTTTCTGCGCATATTTTTTGTTGGCATCTTCTCATAGTAATACTACTTTACTGTAGAAGCTACTGCTTGAGGATGGAAAAAGTCGGCAGCAAATTAACCACAACTATGACCACAAAAGAACCAATGTGTCCAATCTATGGAAGACGATGAAGATTAATTAACTTCTGATAATTAGTGTAGGTATACAGAGGACATCACGTAAAAAATGGGCAATTAGTTTACCTCTGGGATGGCGCGGCAACAAGTACGATATACAATATACTCGCTTCTTTAAAAATTGCGATATTTTTTAAGGGTGAGACATTTATTATAATTTTAAGTGGAGTTTAGTAGCTACTGCCTTTGCGTTAAGCATTGAACTCCCTAAGTAGATTATAGTCAGAGCTGGAGTACTTCAAATAAAAGTAATTGAAAAAAGTATTTCAAATACTTTCAGTATTTGAAGTACTTTGCTTCAAATCCTTTCGATTCTTAGTATTTGGTACTTGGTATTTGAAATACTTTGCTTCGAGTATTTGGATTTGGTATTTGGTTTTCAGAAATACTGGTATTTGAATTACTTTGCTTGGTATTTCAAATACTCTCCGGTATTTCAAGTACTGTCCCGGTATTTGAAGTACTAGACTTAACAATTTATAGTATTTGAAATATGTTTTTTGATATTTCAATTAGTTAAAAGTATTTGAAGTCCTTGTAGTTCCATGTTTTAGATATTTTAAAAAACAAATTTCACTAAAAAATTGTTACTGCATAGCTGTTTTTATTCAGTAATCAGTGTTAACATTATGTGGGCAGTGGGGGATTTAGGGGGTTGGCTATAGATGCTATAGCCCAGGGCGGCAAAATCCAGGGACGGCAAACTTTTTGAAAAATAGCAAAGGCACATAAAAACAAAAAAATATTATTATTAGTATGTACTAAGTATCAGAACATTAATTTATTTAAGAATGTGTTTTTTTATTTTAACTAGACTAAAGTTCCTTATTATAGTCAACTGTACAGGGTGGTCACGCGAACGTTAGAACCTCATTTAACTTCGTTATTTTTGGAGTTACGTAAAAACGTTTAAAAATAAAAGTTATGAGAAATCACGTTTATTTTCCAAAAATCATTTCAGAAAAACAATTAAAAGTCAAATTTCTGAGATACGAGCTTTACTTTGGTTTTTTTTAAATGGAATACCCCATATATTTTTACACCATTAGAAAGGCCATAGAAAAACCTTTTTCAATGATGTATGACGTATGGAATTTTTCTTAAAAACTATAGTAGATATTATAAGTTTTATATTTTCTTACAATAAGTAGTCCGAAATAGTAGTTTGTGCAACAAGAGTGGATTTGATATCCATATCGCGGGATAAAGAAGTTTGAGCACGACGCCGTAGGCGGAGTGCTCAAATCTTTTGAGTGCGATATGGATAATCCACTCGAGTTGTATGTACAGCATACTTTTTCTACGACCAGCTTAAAAAACTACAATATTTATTAAACATTAATATATTACACAAATACACACTGACAGTTACTTTGACAGCTTACGCACTAATTTGATTTTAAAATGAATAGTTGCATATGTACTTAATACACGAACTGTGATTGGTCCGTTTCATTTCATATCCATCCTAGAACTGATATGAAATATATCCGTTCAGTTACCTGGAATTGCATACTTATCCATTCTACAGACTGTACAGAAAACAGTAAATTTATATAAGGGAGTAGAAAAAATATATATCAATTATTGAAATTCTCCATTTTATTTAAAATAAAGTGAAATTAGATACTAACATGTATCTTGACAGAACATATTGTTTATTTTAATTTACATACTTTTGTTTTCCATGGATAATTTGATAAATTGTAAATTTATAGTAAATTAGACACATTTTTTTTAAGATAAATACCATGTATATAATTAAAAAGCTTTTTTTATGGCTTTTCAAATGGTGTAATTATATATTGGACATTATTTTAATCAAATACATTTTTACTTCAACGTCCAGTGGAAGTATAGTAACGACAAAAAAATTTTTTAAAATTTTTATTGTCCAAATAGGCTTAAAATGTCATGAAACGTCGAGATTTTAAGTTTGAGCGAAAAAAAAAAAATTCTGTCTGTCTGTCGGTCTGTCTGTCGGTCTGTCTGTCTGTCTGTCTGTAACTTTTTTTTGTGCGCACGTTTACTCTGGAACCGTTTAAGATATTGACTTGAAATTTGGTACACATATGTACTTTAACGAGTTCTAGAACTAGATTATATTTTCATCTTGTTCCGTCGAAGGGTTGGGGGGTAAATTGGGGTAAATTTGGGGTAAATGGGTAAATTAAGCAGGTAAGAGTCCATGAAATTGGTATATAGTATATACAAGAGAAGCTAAGGTCTTAAAAAAATTTTTGGCATTAACCACCCCCCATTACCACCCTCACCTCCTTATTAAAGGGGATGAAAAAAAAATGTGATTTAGTGTATCTACAGGAACCAGAAACCTCAAAATATTTTTTTTACTTCATCCACCCCCCACTATCACCACCCCCACCCCACTACCGATGTGGGGTATCGTTTTATGGGTTTTTGGGGTAGAGGATTTCAAATATTATATTATTAAAGTTCCATAAACAATTATTTTCACATACAAAGTTTTTTCGTTGTGAGTGACTTGGATAGAGAATCTGGATGTGGAAGTAGTGATTCCTTGGGCAGCGGTTTTTATTTTGATTATATTTTGGACTTACGGTTTTTGGACAATTCTGAATAAGTTTCATTAACAAAATTTTCCGATAAAAATATGCCTAATA